>CAADRB010000056.1:183651-201628 GCA_900708905.1 Hymenolepis diminuta | reverse complement strand
CATTATACTTCCCGATTACACGAATACCATCTTCCATCGGTTCTCTCTTATGAAAGTCTTTCGAGCCCATTAAAAGTATTCACAGCACTTGACTTGGGTAGGGAAAGGGTATTCTGAAGCTCATATTCTACCACCCCGGGGTCGGCTACCCACATTACTAGATGTATACCAATTGACACAGATCTTTCACTCGGCAGAAGTACGCATGGACCAATCGCTCACTAAATATTCCTGCGCCTACTCTAAGAGTGTACAGTTAAAAAGGACCAGGGTTTAAGTAATTTCCTTCACCCTACATTTGGTCTCTCTTTAGGCAAGAACTTACTCGTGAAATTCGAGGCGAGAGAATATGAATGCTGATTTTGGTGGGCTTCATTTGTCGATGAGCCTTCCCCTCCACTATACGAAGAGGCAATTCGTTCATGATCATCCTGTTGTGAAGAAGAGTGGTGATGGTGTAGGACATTTGAATGGCTCTCCAAGTGCCCATCACGAGAGGATTGCTGTTCACGTTGACCATAGGTACCATAAGGAGGCATCAATAGATAGGAGTTGGCAAACATAGCAGCATAAGCAGCAGCGAAAGCTTCCTGAGATCGCTGTTGTTGAAAAGTAGTTGAAGCCTGAGGGGAAGGAGGAGGATGCCTCATTTCAGCAAACTGCCGGCCCGATGACGCCTGCTGCTGTTGTCTTTGGTAGAAATTCGGCTCATTGTGGTTATCGGTGGCGACTTCGTTGTTGTTGGCTTGAGGAAGAGTAAAGGGTGCGGGGGAGATTGTGCTTGGAGCTGGAAGGCTTCCAGACGCAGTACTACTGCTTCTTGCACTTCCGTGAGCGTCACCTGAGGTACGAGTTGTTGTCGTCGTAGGTGGAACGTGCTGATGTGTCGCTGCCGCTGAGGAAGACACAGTCATATCACAACGCGTTGGAGTAAATACTGGTGCTACTGTAGGCTGGTGGTTAAAGGAAGGCGCTTGGGACAACGAATAACTAAAAGGAAATCATAAAGGGTCATTCTCAATCTCAAGCGAGAAAAATTAACAGCCACAAATTGCATACTAACTTTTGCGGTTGACCAGCAGAATGATGATCACTTCGATAGGAAGATCGTTGATGTTGCTCAACGCTTCCATGAGATCTCGGGGGATTACTCGAGGGGGGTCGATGAGGTGGATGAGGGGCATTAGGCGAGAATCTTCGCGTATTTCCACCACCGCCACCCTCATCATCTTCATTATTATCATCGTCCTCCGAATCATCATCATCAGACAATCCTGGGTCGATTCCATTAGCAAGACAAGCCGCTCGATTGACAACTACCCGTACACGCGCCTGATTCTTGTCCACAAAAGTCTCTGCCTCTGGAGCGACAAAGAAAATCGCACCACCTCCACCTTGGGATTGAGGTCGAGATTGTGTCTCGAGATTCGCTATCTCATTCTGATAGTGTTCCTCATCTGGATTACTCGTTGTTAATATGGTACTTCCTTCAGTGGCTTGAAGTAGGTCACTTGTTGTTCCAGCTTGACTATTTTCTGAGGATTGACCACTACTGCCCTCATTTGTGTTCATGCGAATTCGAACACGGAGGGATTCGGTGGGAGGCAAAGTGGTTGTGGAAGACGGCAGAATGATATTGGAATGAGTTGTCGAAACCGACTGCTGTTGATTTTGTTGGCTTTGACTGTTCCTACGATCACGTATGAGCAGAGAACCTGAGTAACGCCCGCGTTTACGCACTGTAGTACCATATGGTGGTCTCCATGAACGATTCTAAAAAAGATGCGAGTTAGAAATGACCTTAAGTGTTAACAACTTCCCTGACCAGGAGCTGCCCTGAGAAAGTGGAATTCTACAAACCCTCTTCTTGGTAGTGCGGTTGTCCATCTACATCACTGGATGTGCTGATGAGCAATGATCATATGACCTCTGATACGACAGATGTGCACGTTTACCACTGCGACATCGCCGTACTTGGAATAGAAAGAGCAACCTGTTAATCAGTATTAAAGTTTAATTATTCACCGGATGCATATCAAACCCGCGACCTTTGACCTAACACAGAGGATATGATACACATTCAGTGACAGGAAAGACTACTTGCTAATTATGGAAATGAAAGAAAGACACCAGTAAAGCCACATACAACATTGATAAAACCCAATTTCCCAATTTGCTGTGCTTTCAAGAGTAGTTAACGCGAGAACATACCCACACTTAGTCATGCCGCAAATACCGCATGTGCCACTCCCCTTCCCCAACCCAGAATCAGCACGTCGCGCCGCCACGGCGTGTGTGTTGTTATGGCAATGCAGGGCACGCAAACGCACACTGTGCACTGTCACTGGGATGTGATGCCAAAATCACGCGTACGCGCATCTCTCTGTGTGTGGGTAGGCAGAGGTGGTAGGGTAGTAGATGTGATAGTAGCTGAGCGTATGACTACCCCACAAAGCAAGCAAGAAAGTAAGCAAAACACCGTAACAGAAAGGCACACAATAACGTGTGCACTGCATACGCGTCTACTGCTAATACTAATACTACACTACATACTCAGACACACAGTGCCACCGTGTCGATCCCCCTTAGCCAAAATAAGGAACTTCCTCCTATGCTTGCTAATTGGACAATTGAACATCTGTTTTTCTTTTCTGAGCATTAAAAGTTATAAACATTGCCTTGCTTTTCATTAACAACGGATTGTTTCTCATCAGTGTCTGTTAGAGTTTTGCTAACAGGGGTCAGCCACTTTGGAATGATTAACTCCCTAAGTGAAATGATGGGAGTTGACATTATCTCTTCTTCTGCATAGTTAGAAGTCTGATCTTCACTAGTATTCGGAACTCTTGACTCTTCTAGTCTCTCATGGCCAGAAGCACGGGTTTCATAAACACAAGACCCAACAATTAGAACCCTTTTCTATCGCATTTCATGGCAAGAAGCCTGGTTTATACCGACAACCAATCTTCTCGAACTAGAGGACTTTCTGGTTCCTTTAACTGGAAGTGGGATCGGAACTTCATGGATTGAAGTGTGGGTTCCACGAACGGAAGGCTCGCTAGTTATAGCCTTCTTCACCGGTCTTTTATGATCAGAAATCTGGTTTTTAAATACGAGAGCTTATACATGGAACCCCTTCTCCTTCAGGTCTCCCAGAGCTGGAAGCCTGACCTTTATCTAGGGTCGACTCTCTCGAATTGAGTCACTTTAACCCCTTTAATTGGAGACGGAACATCCACCACTTCTGACCTTTTATGATCAGAAATCTTATCCTAATTAAAAGAAGGCTCCACCTTCTTGGCGCTAAGAGTAAAAAGACCTTATCTCCAACAATAGGTGGTAACAAAACACTCAGTAGGTTCCTAAAATTAACAGTAAAAGTTGAGTTGATTTATTTGCATTTAAATCAACTTTCTCTTTTGGCCACTGTTTGATGACAAAACCCCCAAACATTAATGAAAATTCCTCATTAATTCACAAAATCAAGAAGATTAAGACATGTTAATGCACTATAAATTATGTTTTACTAAAATCTACCGTGCCTAATCAATATTATACATTAAATATTGCTCTTCGTGAAATGGAATGGCCAAACTCAAAGACAAAAGCCCTTCTTTCGTTCTTCATTAGACAATAAAAAAATAAAAGGACAAAGTGATGAACTCACCTTAGTAATGGCACTGCTACGTCGATCTTCTTTCGAAGACGAGAAGAACTTTCGCCCAGCGTTACTTGGAGGTTCAGTAGGCTGTAGTGTCTCCTCAAGGCTTTCTAACTCGGGACTGGAAGCTTTATTTTCATCAACGGCAGATGGGGGAGAGGGCCATTGTTGTTGAGGATGAGGAACAGCGTCCGTCCTCCTTGTCCTTACTTGAACAACTCCACGTCCAATGCCTCGACTTCCACGAGGTCTACCTCGAGTGCCTGTTGTAATCCCCTTGGTAACTGGACGCCCGCGACCACGTTTAGGTTTAATAGTCAGACCCAGAGGCTTTATATATGCAGGCACAATTTGCGATGATATTGATGGAAGTGGTCCATAATTTGATTCCACTTCTGAATGGAAAGATTCACCGCCGTCGTTATTGTCGTCAGAGGCAATCGGCTGTCTGTGATATGAATCTCCAACTCGTGAAATTATGAGCTTTCCAACCTTTGGAGGGGTAGGTTCACAATTCGAGCCGGCAGCGCCAGTCTCCTCTATTGACCTGCTGCGTTTGAAGGCAGTGACAGCCTGCTCGTTCTCTTTTTTTTTGTTCTTCTTATCTTTCTTCCTTTTCTCCTTGTGATGCCGATGGTGGTGCGACCGGATACTAGAGAGGCTGATTTTCATTTTGAGCGGTTCTTTAAAGGGAGAGGGAGGAGGTGAAGAAAGGTCAATGATCTCTACTACTGGAGCTGAATCATTTGCCACCATAATGCCTCGCCCAGCTCCTTCCGTAGCAGTAGCAACCATCGTAGCAGCTGGCGACACAAGGCTTGTAGAGGGAATGATCACGGACTGAACTGGAATATGTTCAGTGTCCCCACTCATGTTCTCCTCAACAACAACAACTTGTTCTTGAGAAGTTGCAGCTTGAGTTTCTTCGGCCATTTTTGGGGGATTTGAAGCAGCTTCAGCAATCGCGGAAAAGGATGTGGAGGCCGCAGAGTTTTGAAGAATTGGCAGAGGGTTCGTTGAGATCTTCGCAGGAGAGGGAAATTTCGGTGGGAAGAGGATTTCGGAAAAGCTGAGATTAGCTGGATCTGGAATACATGAATTAGGGGTTATAGTACCTTCAGAGGAATCCTCATTTTCTGGACTAGAGGTAGCTGCTTGATCAGAAGCAGCAGGACTATTATTAGCACAATCTACGACAGAGGGAGGGGGGTTAGAATGTGGACGGGAAGTGGAAGGGGGAACAACAGCAAGGGTATCAAAGGACTGAAGAGAGGGAGAAGCCGCGAAACGAGAGAAAGTATTGTCATCGCGGGGCAAGGTGAGGGGGCTACTGAAGCTAACATTAAGGGCGAAAGAGCCAGCTCTAACAGCCGCTTGTAAACTAAGGATGGAGTCAGTGTCACTGTCATCTGTGCTAGTGCCAACTGAATCCTGAGGTCGTCTCTCACCTTGTTGTTTACCATCATTATCTTCTTCGTCTTCACCCTCCGTTGTATTTGTATTATCCGTAGATGCAGTATTGCCCCAGAAAGGTGTACCAGACTGCAAAACTGGATTATCTTTCAACTCCAGCTCCATTCCAATTTCGGGGATATTGTTCACGGGTACAAGAGCAGAAACCTCGGGAGCATTGGTGAGCCTATAAAAAGGAGAAATGATACAGTACAGTTGAGATTCACACGCGCCTGCTCCATGCATAAAAAAAACACTTACCCAAAAGATTTCGGCCGTTCAAAACCCAAAAACCATGGGTGCCTGTATGGAGAGTCTGTAAGAGGAGAGGAAAAGCTAGTTTCTCTTGCATTTCTAGAAGACTGCAGTTGACTTAACTCCTGGTTGTGGTGGATAGACCGATCTTCCGTTAATAAAGGTTCTGTCTCAAATGTGGCATCGGGATTCCTGGCAGCATCAGAAGAGGGGTTTTCTGTGGGTTCAGAATCAGAAAGCATCAAGGCTGTTGCCAGATCTTCATCATCCTCTACTCGTTTCGACACTACCGCTGCTGAAGATCGTAAACTGCGTCGGAGATTAGGGGAAACGGGTGTGGATGAATTCTCAGAGGCTTGTCTACTATTATTACTTCTCCGTGCACTACGACGTGGTGAAAGAGGAATGCCACTTGGTGTAGAACTCCTTTGGTCCGACCTCCTTCGTGGTGTAGATTGCCTTGGTGATCTTCGGGGGGACTTTCGCGTTGGTTGGGGAGAGGAGATTGGAGAGGACGAATATTGAATTTGAGGCTCAATCGATTTTGCCGCAGAAACGACAGGGAGAGGTGGTGGTTTTTCATTCGATTTTCGATTCGCTCGACTTGGAAGAAAGTCCAACTCGCTTCCCGATGAATCCGAATCGTCATCAGAGTCTTCAGGAAGAGTTTTCTTAATGGGGCTAGGTGGATTTTGAGCAGAAGTAGCAGCAACAGGAGGTGGAGGACTAGATTCAAACACCGAAACACTCTGAAGAGTCAACTCCGGCGGTAAGAGAGAGTCATTAATTGACATATCATCTACAGGGTGTAATAACCCAGGGTTATCGCTTTCAGGCACATTATGTTCAGTCAAATCATCAGGAACTCGAAGAGGAGAAGAGGGATCGAGCAGTCCAAAACCATCCACATCATAATCGCGATTCAGGAAAATGTCATCAACATCATCATCCACAGCTCGTAGAATATCCTCCATGTCGTCAACTTGATGGTGAGAAGTTCCTTGATGATCATCACCTGTCTCGTCGAAATGAGGCACAACTGCGTCACCATCGGTACGTTCAACAAAGGAAACACTCTCTGTTGTTGGCTGATTTTGCTCAGAGGAGTCGTGATTTTGAACTTCACCTTTAGCTGCCGCTGCTGAAAATTCTGCACTCATTTCATCGACCTGGGTTGCTAGATTCTTAATGAATGAATCAGCATCGTTTTGAGACGAAGAGACATCCAAATCCACGGTAGTTGTACCACAGAAATCTGCATCAAGATTGACCTCTTGAGACATGTAATTAAATGCATTCGTATTAGAGGTAGTGGAAAGATTATCTCCTTGTATGACAGTTGAATGAAAATTGGCAAAGCTATCGTAAAGAGCCTGAGGAAATTCGTTGGTGTTGTTATCAGAGGTAACAGCAGCAGAATCTAATGGTGTTTCGCTGGTAGTACTTTCAGTGTTCCCAACACGAGTTCCAAGTAAGGAAGTGACAGGTACAGACACAGCAGACTGATCATCTCCTACACCGTTAACCGAACTCACTAATGCAGCCTCCGCTAACAAAGCGTCGATTTTTGCATCTCCTGTACTACCTGGCAAATCTTCAATCTGCTGCTGTTGGTCAGCATACTCTGCGCCAGAATTAACATTGGACGCTGATTGCTGTTGCATGAAGTCATTCATCATGGAGCCGGTGTTTGAAGCGCCATCCTCAGCAAATTGATTTAAATTAACCACCTCGTTGTCCGAGCAACCTTCACGAGCGACTCGCATAGCAGTATCGAGAATATCCTCTTCTTCTTCTTCCCCAGGTGCTCCCCTAATTTCCACCGATTCAACAGGTTGGACTTGACCACCGTAGTATTGCATATAGCAGGAGCCATCAATAATGAAAGCACCACCACCATTACTCTGAATGAATTCAGTAGGTTGACCGGCGGTGGCGGTTTGAAATGGTTGCATCTGGAACTCCTGATTAGTAGCCTGATAACCCTGGTGGGTCATGATGAATTGTTGCGTCCCGGTGCCATTAGTAGTTGCATTACCGTCACTCCTGAAGTAGACCTGTTGAGCATAGCCCTCGGCACTACTACCATCTGCATGGACTAGAAGAGTTTGGTAGGAATTTTGTTGATGGAGATCACCGGTTTCTGCATCAGAAGGCCTAGCCTCCACCGGAGGAAGCATGGCCATTGGGATAAGACTACCATTAGGCCCGTTGACAAGGAGCTGTCCGGCAGGTGTGAAGATCTGTGCACCGGTACCATTAGAGACACCGGTATGCATAATTGGTTGCATAAATCCGCCCGTAACTGTTGTACTATCAGCAGCTATTATATTTCCCGAACTGTCCATCATATAACCTCCGGTTTGAGGTATAATGGCTGTGGGAGGGTTGTTTGTTATAGCCACAGGAATTGAATTTGGCATTTGAGGTAGAGTAGCGATTGTTATGAGGGGAACATTTGTCCCAACATTAGTAGTGGTGGTATTTTTTCGTCGATTCCTATTCCTGGTGTTTATGTTAGAAGAGGATGAAACATTACCAGCACCACGGGAGTTCAAATTTGAACTGGGAATAAGAGTGACAGCAGCATTCAATGATGGATTAGGAGCAATTGGCGCCGCAGAGGAAATTGTCACAGGTGCCGTACTTACAATCTTTCTTGCATTACGACCCCCCGAGGAGCGTATTGAACTAAGACCCGCCAGACCGGCCGACATAGTATTTGAAGATGCGGGTGGTTTAGGAGCAATTGGACGCATTTTTCGAGTACCTGGAAGAGGTTTAATAGATGGTGGTTGAGACGGCGGCGCATGTTGTATGATGGTAGGCGTAACGTTGACAGTTTCGACCTGAGCAGCTTGAACAGGTAGAGCAATAGTCCTTGACGGAGGAGGATTGGCAGTTTGAATAAGAGGGAGAGATTGCTGCTGCTGTGATGCAGATTGCGGTGGTGCATCGGGACGATTCGTAGAGATAGAAAAAGACATTATGATAGGAGTTCCGTTTGTGCCAAGGGATGGATTTAGTGCCAACATATCATTCAGTCGCTTCAAAATCCATTCCGGTGTGAAATTTAGACTGATTGTGTTACCGTAGGGTGCAGGAGGATCAGTTTTTAACTGAAGCACTATAGGGGGATAGTCCGGATGAGAGAGAGAAATTGGCAGGAGATCACCAGCATTATTCCATATAGTTACTGATAAGTTCACTTCTGTACACGTGGATAAATCCAGAGGTTGTGCTAATTGTGCGGTCGAAGAATTGGGTGCCGGTGGGACGGTAGATGTCAGTTGTGCAACAGGACGAGCCTGTGAAGGAGGCGGGCCAGTTAGTTCCTTAACAACGTCATTTCCTCCAGTTTTCGGCTCCTCACTAAAAAAGAATAGATAAGTATGAATAAAATTGAAGTAGTTACAAAAAAAAAACTAGTAATACGCAACACACCCAGATGAAGAATTTGAAGTGGGTGCCTGTTGAGAAAAGGGAGAAATAGCGATGACGGCATCCACGCCACCTTCAGTAACAGCGGTGCTGTTCAATAGGACTGTATTTACACTGGATTCTGGATTCATTTGGAAATCTTGAGGGGGCAGGGAGTCTATTATGTTTTTTATCCTTGATAGATCACCTGAAAATAAGGGGAAAAGAAGCCCATATTTGATAAAGCCATAAAATCAGGGAACAACAAGAAACAAAGCAACGCCAACCAAATTTTGCAGCTTGTATAATCTCTTTAAATGCTTCAGTAGATTGAGAAATGTCAATACTTGGTGGCGGTGTGTGATGATGAGCTGATTCCAGTTTCAACTCAGATGCTGGATTTTCGACATCAACAGTATGATGATGCGAGTCCAACGTAGCTGCTTCAGTATTTTGATCTAAAGACATAATATTTTTTTCTAATAATAAATAAGCTTAGAAGTGAAAGAAGGGGAAGAAAGTGAGGTGATAATTAAATGTGTTAAATATAGAGATTACGGTGCATAAAGATCAAGATTGAGAAAAAGAACTCAAATTTTAGAACGAAAGGGGTATGAATTAAGGCACAAGGGAGAATAGAATCGTGTGGATGCTTACTTGATATTATATCTTGAAAATTTCAATATACTACAAAAACAGCAAAAGAGAGACATCAGTTCGAACTCGACTGACAATAAACAGAAAAACTGTAATCAAAATGTCATAAAAGAGCAAAAAGATGAGAAAGTGTGAAAAAAATTGAGGCTACAATATCTGATAAATAACGAGTAAGTCAGACATGCTTGTCACCGTGTAAAACTGGCGTGAAAACAAATAAAATCAAAATAATATTAACAGGATCTATAAAATAAATATACCTGCAGGAGAATTGGAAATTTCTTGAGTAGACATTGAATCACCAACGAGAGTGTGAATACTCATAGTGTTGATAAAATCTAAAATGAAAACATTTAGACTCGGTATATTGACCAGCATGAAAACGAACTAAAAATAAAAACACAATGAAACGTTAAAATGTGGAAAATATGCCCAACTCATTTTATTAACGCACCGAGTAAAAATAAGCAGCCAGCAGTTCAGTACCTAAATAAACAGACGAAAATAAGGCGCCATAGTTCGCAAATAACAATAGCGGGTAATATTTTGCCTATTAGAACAAATACTTGTTGTATTCTTAAATGAGATTTTATACTCTTGTATAAAAATAAAATAACAATTTAGAGAAAATTAAAAATTTGAAATTTAGCAAATTTCACTTAAAACACATTATTCAATCTATGGTATTTTAAATTGAGGATGAATGTACAATTGCATTTTAATGTTTAATTAAATAAAAATCAAAACCATTTCTAATTACCTACCGAAAATAGAGCACTCTGAAGGTTTTTTCGTTTCATTAATTACCAATCGTAAATTTTTATTATCTTAAATCTATACATTTTGTACAAAATTAATCAGACACAACCAATAACTTGTGACTCTATGGCATTTATTTACTATATCTTAACGGTTTGTGGATTCCCACTGTATTTATAATTTAATGCTGATCATCTGTAGCACTAAGGTCTTTTGAAAATCATTTTTCTTTGATCCACTTGATTGGAAATATATGTTCTTTATGACTTATGCGGAACCCGGGGAGTTCGATTTATAGATGGCTACTGAATCTACAACCGTAGCTGAAAGTATTCGAGTCGACTGTAAATTGATGTAAGTGCAAATATTTCAGTTGGTATTTATTGCGATCTGCTTTACCTTGTATGACACCACAACTTACTCTTAGATTCTCTAAGAGATCGCACTAGTTACAATACAACCCGACAGCATCACATCACAAAGTGACCAAAACAATCATGTCAAATTAAGGCGCACGTTTACGTATGGATATGTCAATTGATGTTAAGCACCATGTACAGCTGTTATGTAAATAGATTTGTTCGAATAAAATGGAATTAAAAAGTGGAAAATAAAGAATCTTACATATAAGAATTATTTTGAGAAAATATTTTTTATTTGTTGCATTTATAACAGAATTTATATCACAACCTTTTGGTTAATATTTAAATCTTTGAATGAAATAGAAAAAATGAGGAAAGAATGTTAGCGATATTGTATATATAATTAGAAATTGACACAAATTAAATGAAAGTAGTATTTGGATCATGAATGAGGAAATAGTAGCATCGTTTTCATATCATTCTAAATAATTTCACCCATTTTCTAGGCGAAGTTGGAAGATCACAATTGGATACTACATGTTTTTCAGGAAAAAATTGCATTTGATAAACAAAAAATGAAAGTCATTTTTAATTTTTTCCATTAATGCATTTTGCCATGCCGCTTTTTCCCATATATTCGAACCGATATTGGAAAGTACAAAAAAATAAATTGATTCCATTATGTGTTTAATTTGCTAAAGACGTCATGGAGGTGAATGTAAAAATGGAAGATAAAAATCAGATTCCTCAGAATACAACAAATAATTATATTAAAATGATTGAAATGGAAAACGAAAAGCTAGCGGATCTTTTAAACCCCGAAATACTAACAAAATTTTAAAATATATATGCAAGTGTCCCTAGTTTATTGAACTCTGCTGGTCTCCGGTTAGCTCAAGAGTCGGCATTTACATTTTCTCTTAGTAAAAGGCCTCATCCATAAAGAAACAATAAATATTCTAGTAGAGTTATCCTTACTTTAAATTAAAATAGACACTATAATGGATAAAACGTTAGTAATGATAAGAAAGAGATCATTTTACTGCTTATAGCAAAAAATTTTATTAATGATTTTACTTGAGTGTACTATCTGAATCAAATTATTATGCTATT
The DNA here is from genome assembly GCA_900708905.1 of Hymenolepis diminuta. Lineage (NCBI taxonomy): Eukaryota > Metazoa > Platyhelminthes > Cestoda > Cyclophyllidea > Hymenolepididae > Hymenolepis > Hymenolepis diminuta. The sequence continues at coordinate 189,949 of CAADRB010000056.1, read as the reverse complement.
CGGACGACAATATTCAAATCCGTATAATCTAAATCTAGGCGAAATGATGTAGGATTGAACATTTTTCTTGTCCGTCACTCAGATTTTGGTAGCGTTTATTGGTGATCTAAGATATTCATTGCTGAAACTTTCAGTTTTGAATATTCATTTTACACTAATATGCAAAGGTAGATTATTAATGTCTTTAATATCGCACATGAGAATGATGTTGCGGTGGTTAATGTTTTAATCACCCTTTTATTTTCAAGGTCTTAAAGCATCCATGACTTATACATTTTAAGAATTACGCAGAATGACGATTCATTAGTATTGCTAAGAGCACTAATTTTCCAACTACAGAAATTTACATTCAGTTGATGGAATAATGTTAGAGGAGATCTATCGGCGTGATGATGGACACCCGTTTAGGTATCTATGTGCAAACACGCAAGCACACAGAAGGACCACCTGTGGACATTGTAGTGATGATCTTATTGTCAGCCAATCATTTCTAATCGCCATGTATTGATCGACATCTGCTGGCTATAGCAATTGGCTATAATGATAGCTTATTGCTCGGTATTTAAATCATGATGGTCTTCTTCATTGCCACTTCAAATTCATTTTTCTTCCAATATTTGAGAAGGCAAACTGATCTTACCTGATCTTCGTAAGTTTACAATTTTAACATAACAGAGATGTTGATATCCATGTGAGATTAGGTTGTCATCGTTCCCTTGAGAATGATTTTTTAGTTGCGAATATAACAAGACAGATTTGCATACCGAAGACATTCGCACACAGTTAATAATGTTACATTTTACTATTCTTAAACTAAGTTTCTCATGGTTAAATAAAAAATTGGTGACCGGCGTTTACACTTTTCGAATCTGGAACTTAAATTTTCCCTAGTTTGAAATTTGACCTGAGTTTTTATATTTTCCTTCTTAGAATTTTGGTTGACATGACTGGTGCTGTAGAAGGTTTATCAAAACATAAGTTCTAGAAGTCTGACTTAATTGGATCTCAAATATCTTTCTCAACAAAATACTAAATTGAGTCAGCCTGTGCTTTTATTGCGGTGTTGAGATTGTTTCATCGAAATAAGAAATAATATGGCGTAATTGAAAGGCGTCTTCTACTACATAATAGACATTGACGGGAGTTATAAACGATCACACCAAGGCCTTCCTTGACGTTTGGGTGAATTTATTTTGACTATGACTATGCCATGACTTTGAGTAAGCTTACGTTATATTTCATAATTGAAACTGGGGGCATGAAAAGACCGTCAATGTTAGATTTGGTTTCGTGTTTGATTACGGCAAATTCTCCTCACAAACCATAGCTATGAGAACTTTTAGTATCGTTTAAAAAATGACGCATTATTAATTGGTAATATTTAATATCTCACTTTACCTCGTCTTCCTCTTAAATAAAAGATGCGGTTTCTTCAAAATGGGTCGCAACTCTCTGTCACAAATTTCAGCATAGGCTACTGCTCCACCATCATTTGTTTATGCGTACTATTAAGTTTAGTAGGTTTTGTTTTTAATTCAGATATATTTAAGAGGTGAAAATCTATATTTATATTCCCTCCAATATGCATCCACTTAATTTTATTGGAAGCTATTTGCACATATGAGAGGGTGAAACAAAATAATAAAACATGTTTGTTTTTTATCTTTTCCCACAGTAAAGGAAAAGTCTTTACTTTTCGGAAGAAATACAAATATGTAGGAAGGAAATGGGAAAGATAGAATAGGAGTGGAAGTCAAGAAAACAGGAGAACTCTATTTCATCCGAGCCCCAGAACCATCGTATCAACCGCTTTTTAATTTAAAGTTTACCCCATCTTATTGATCTATTCTTCATCTGAAAATCGGGATAAAAATATTTAATGTGATTTTGCACCCAACCTTTATCGACCAATTTCCGTAGCATGCATCTATTGTGCAAAGGTATTTTTCAGTTGGCAGATCATCTTTGGACTTGTAGTGACCGATCCACCAGTGCCTTCTGACCTCGATTTCATCTGTAACGAACTAATGAAACCGAGGGTCTACAATATAATTTCTCTTTTCTGTACACTTTTCATTTATGGTAGGTGTTCCATAATGCATGGTATGTATTTCATTTATATGGAGTTGCCTTAACCGACTCTGTAATTGCGTCGATTAAGAGGTACCCATTTTTGTAAACAAGATTTCATTTAGATCGTGAAGGATAACTCGATGCGTTCACAAAATTATTCGTTATTCACATTCTCTATGGCTTTACTTCGGTTTTTCGTCCATGAAGCCACAGCTGATGTCTTTATGTACCTAAGATTCAAAACCCCTATCTGTCATGTCTAAACACGTTTATTGAGTTCTCCTTTCACTAACAGTCCCGTTCCATTAACAGTACACTTGCACTCATGCCCTCAAGCACGTCCTTGCCCAAGTGACTCATTTAAACTGTCTCTGTATTTAAGCACACATGCGTAGTCATTCACTGGCTTCTATGCTTCCCTCTCATCGTCTTTGTTCCTCCTCTGTCTTACTCGCTTGAATTCTCATCGTGGTTTGTTCCATACATTTAGACCTAGTCAGCTCTTGGTGTTCTGTTGTCAGCTGGCAGTTTCTACGATCAATATCTGGTTCATTAGTTCCTACACATCGCCACAGTCTCTATATTATCTTCCCTGTGAAGATTTTCTCATAAATTTATTTATCATACTTGTAATGGTATGGCAAGGTGCTTTATCAACTTGAACTTCAGAATTCATTTCCAGCAATGATAACATAAAATTATAATTATATGTAATATCCTACCTATATGCTTTTTATAGCGATTTACTTGAGTAAACATTGTTAAAAGCGAAATGAACTATTGTATTCATTTGACATTTAATCATTTGACAAGAAAGTTCTCTGTCTCAATCAGAATGAAACTTTTGGCAAAGAGCTTATTCACCAGTATTTACTTTAAATATATTTTGTCATCTTCTGTCTCGGTAAAGAGGATTAAGTAAGATTACGTTATAATTTTGTCCATAATATTTTGACGGCGTCATCAACCCTGCATAAGCTTTTAAATAATTTCATTAATGAGTCACTTTTTTCTCCGGAGTTCAATAAATGATGTTGTGTCACCATAAGTTGTAACCTTATCAATAGCTTAATCCGACCTTCCTCGCTTCATCTTCAGCTCACCAAAGCACTCACCACCGGAGTGCTCCTAGCGCAGTCATATACAACCTTTGAAACAAATGAATGGAAAATCTGGACCATCATCTTTTGCTTAACAACATCCTTCTCTCTCAATATTCAAAAGCAAAAGGATTTATCTAATGCAATTTTGCAGACCTCTTTTTGAAAGGATGATTGCAACTCTAAGTGATGAACTTGGATTTTAATAAAATTCACTCCAGTCAGAAAACGTTGACAGCACTTTGAACAGCATGTTGGAGTTAGATAACAACCAACGGTTTGCAGCTAACAAATTACGACAACCAATTGGTAGCTGTTTGAGTAAGAGCTAACAACAATTGTGAAGCAGAACGCCAAGAGTTGAGTAGACCAAAAATGTATTCAAGGAAGCCACAATGCGTAACAGAGAGAGGGAGAGAAAGAGGGAGAGCAGCGTACTGAGGAAGAGAGGAGATGAACAGGACGTGTAGGAATCCGCACTGACCAGTGTGTGTTGTCTGGAGAAACAAGTGTAGCTTTATATGAGTCACCTGGGTAAGGCCACGCCAGAGCCTGAGCGCAGATGTGCCTTATATGTGAAGCGAGGCGGTTATAGAAAAAGGGGGGAAATCGATGGACGCGTTTAGACATGTCAGACAGGGGTTATGCGTCATAGGGACATAAATGAGGTCGCTCCAACTTCGTGGGCGGAAAAACTGAGGTATTACCGTGGAGAATGCGAATAAAAGGTAATTCTGGAAAATGCATAGAGAGTTATCTTTCAAGCAATAGTATGGACCTCAGCAATCCTGGGCACTGCTTTCGGTATTCACACAAAGTTATTTAAAGTTATTTTGTAAATGTGTGACTTTTCGCTTCTGTTCGCTTAATTCCTAACGAGTTTCGTAAATGTGCGTCGCCTCTATATTTCCATTACATCAGCTCCATAAATATACCCGCATAATTTTTTTGGCTTTTTAAATATAACCGTATTAATTATTTATAATTGTATTAATAACTTTGTGAACTAACATTTCCGATATCCTCTTTCCTTGGTTTAGTAATATATCATCTTTTATGAAGTTATTGCGTTGAAATGATACAGCCACTTATAAAATAAAAGTCTACTTAGTAATTTGGATTAAAATGAAAAGTTCCATCAACATTCTACATCACACCTTGTTAATACTATCTCATGGGGTTGACAAACGAGGTAATTGGTTCGTTTTGTATTGGTTAATAAAAAGTGTAACAGTTAATATAATTCTATGCCAGATTCAACTGCAATTTGTGCATTACAATGATAGAAAAATTGTTGGAACATATGAAAAAGCATAATTTTAAGGCCTTCCTTTTCGTTACCGCATATTCTTTGGTAAGAAAGTAACACAATATGATTCATTGAGTTTATGCAGTTCTTTGGTGTGATCATTACCATTTGCGGCTTATATCTCTTCATTGTTACTGATCCTACGGATGTTCATATCGACATTGCCTATGTACTACTCGTTACCGGACCAGTGACAATACATTTACCTCGTCTTGGTGCCCTAAGCTACCATTTATCCAGTAATTACCTTGGCTATGCTGTACTGTGACATTTATTTGCTAACCCACTTATTAATAGTACGGCGTTCTGTTATATGTGATTATGTTCACAAAGGTTCTTCTTGGAATAACGATGATTGCCCTTAAACTTAATTTTAACATAGGTATTCTCCTTGTAGCAGGCGGTTGTATTGAACTATGCCCTATATCGATTTACATATTTATTGTTCTATGCCTTTGCCAAAACGCGCGCTTTTCACCAACTTAATCTTAACCCCGTATATCATTTATAAATAATGTTACAGATATAATTTTGAACACCCCTAGCGTTTTATCGTTCCATTGTTTAAATATTATTGAACTTACTAATTAATGCTATTTAAAATATATGAAACTTAATAATTATATTTATGTTTTTAAAAAATTCAATCATTTTGTGTTGTGTTAAAATCAGCATTTAATTATTTTTTTTCTTTTGATATTTTAAATACATTTTAGTTCATAATTTAACTACGATTTATTATTCTCATGTATATTAAAATTCCCATTATTTTAATAGATGTTATTACTATTACATATTGAAGACCGCCTTCAAAATCTCAGAATACCTAAGAGAACTCGTCTTGACTATATTAGACCGCATTATTTGAAATCAGTAACAACTCTTTGAACAGACAAACGTAACAAGCCTGATGACTAGGGGTAGTCAACCACACAAATAGTCTATTTTGAAATCTATTATATATTATATTATTTGCAAGTTTTCTGACCTTCCTCCCTCTCTTTTAGGTTCAAATATATTCTTTTTCATTTCACATCTGTCCCATCTGGGTCTTTGCTATATCCATCTCGACCACTCTACACATACTTACCCCAATTCTCCTTGTCTTGCTATTAGCTGTTTCGGTTTTTGCTTCCATTCCTGAGTACTTTGTTTAAAATTCTTCAAATGTAAATAATAGTCAGAGGTTTTATAAGGTAAAACAAATGGTAACGACTGATTATTCCTTTAAAATAATTGCATTTGATATGACATTGTATATCTTTTTACTTAAATAATAAGAATTATATATTCCAATGATCCCACGTTTTCCGTTCCAGATATGTTCTGATAGGTTATTGTGTGAGACATAGGGGCGTATTTGGAATCATTCAATGTGTGTTCATATTTATGCTTCTGCTATAACGTAACCAACTAGGAGTTCTGGTAGTAATCTCGCAGAGCCAACAATCTAGAAAACTCGGTAATATAGCAACTTAACACAGAAGCCAATAACCCACGGCAGATAAGAAGGCACGTTATAGTCAACACGAGTGTATTAACGAAACTCACACTCAATCGGTATCGACTTAAAGAAATACGAATAATTATCAAGTGTCAAGTGTATCGGTGGGGAAATAAAGAAAGAAAATACATTTTTGTTCATAGAAGAAATATTGGGAGCGGGGGAAAATAATTATCGTTTCTTCCAACATCTCCCTTCTTAGGCAAATCACCCGTAGGTCTTCGAGGATGGATCGATCTGGAGACGCGAAGGTTTCCATCTTGTTCGAGCTGTACGCTATGGAACCGTAACCTGATCTATAATCTGAGATCT
>CAADRB010000056.1:101711-181810 GCA_900708905.1 Hymenolepis diminuta | reverse complement strand
ACACGGCGAACGAAGACCCTGGATGAATACAAGGCACCTGAACTGATCCTCCTTTGACAATTCATGCGAGAATGCATTACACATTCGATTAACAATAGCTGCATACTTGTGAATGTCTTCACCTTCGCGTATGGCCAAATTTGGGCACTTAAAACGCCTATTGAAAAGAGAGATATCATCGGCAAACACCTTTCCGCACTTTTCGATTGTTTCCTCATATGTGAAATCCTTCGGCGAGAGTGGAAGGAGATATGCTAGATAGAGATCACGGTCATTTTTGCTGAATTTCCGCAGCAGCATGTTTATCCTCATTTCGTTCGATAATCCTGCCATTCGATTTTCGTAAATATCCTGATAACGGGCGTACCATGTCGTAAAAATTTCACCTACAGAGGGTTCATAATGGAACTCACCAACATTCTTAATGAAGGCTTCTGGATCTTTATCAGGTTTGGACAGATTCATTTGTTCCATGATGCATCGGACAATGGCCGCAATTTTGGCAGTTTCGATTGAATCCGTCACTGCGTCGCCACTTTGCTATGACGTAACCAACTAGGAGTTGGTTAGAAGAAATATTGGGAGCGGGGGAAAATAATTATCATTTCTTCTAACAGCCTCTCAGTGGATTAATGTAGAAACAGGATGCATAGATGCGTAGGATGTCAACTTTTATTAATTATTTTCTACGGCACGATTAGCACAATAATCATAATTCTAGCTCAATGATCCTTATCTCAATCGCATTATGATATTTTTTAATAAGTTCTTCCTCAGCAAGGCCAAAATTCCACTTGGAGAAATTGAGTAACTCTAAAATGATTCAGTCAGTGAACTAGATGGGGAAACTGCAATTAAACAGGCATTCTGTTGGAAGCAAAGTAAGATTTCAATAAACAGTTCTTGATGGAAATATATTTTTGGCATTTTCCAACAACAGTCGCAATTAAAAGTTGTAAATAATAGAGGAAATGAGATACGCTTAGGGGGGTTTCTAGTCCTGCTGTGCGCGAGTCATTTTGGAAAGAATAGACCTATGAACTAATTTTTGTACTACAAATGCAAATTGAAAGTCTTCTGAGCCACTGCACCCGGTTATCTTCATATGAGACGGTTTCCACCTTCAGATATTAACACTGCTACTTCACAAGCTTTAGTCAGGTTAGTATATCTATCACAACACCTCTAGGCTGCTTTTGTTACTCCAAAAAATAGCGTTAAACTTATTTCTGTTCTAAAAAGCATAGCAGAATGCGAAAATACGAATAAAAGCAAGCCAGACATAAGGAGAATTAAACAAGTAAATTGCAATTCGGACATTACTGGAATATTATCACTCTTTACTTCATCGTACAAGAAAGAAAGAATGTATTTAACAATATGCAACAATAAAACTAAACGCATGAGGAATTTCCACAGTTTTAAACAATGTCGAATAAAAAATACAAAAAATCCAGTTTTATTTAATAAAATGTTACCGAGGAAGTTTAGCCACAATTTCCAATTTTTTCATCATTCTATTTAAATAACTTTCTGGCGAAGTCGCAATATTTTTGCTATAGCCAGCAGATGTCTATCAAAACCTGGCGATTATAAGTGATTGACTGGCGATAAGAGCTCCACTACAGTGTCCACAGATGGCCCCGCTGTGTTCGCGTGTTTGCACATAGATGTCTAAATAGATGTTGATCATCACGCCGAGACACCGGCAGCGAGACACAACTGATGTCTAAAAAAGAAATGTTTTGTATGTAAACCTAATTTACTAATTAATAAACCGGGGTGGCTTGCCTGCCACCTCCGAACTGATCTGGCGACATGGGCGACTTGACTTATTACTTCTAATCGGTTGATGTGGCTCTGATAGATCTGTCTTCAAGTTATTACAATTTTAGAGAGTACTTCCTTCAACTTTTCTTGGGCATAATAAAATTTGAATAGGCTCAAGTTTCACCACTGCATGGAATTAAGATTTTGCTCATTAAAGTCTTCAAAAACTTTATCTAATTCAGATTTTGAATTTGTATTCACAAAAAACATTTGACAGTCGCTCATCTGGTAATTTTAATTGGAATCCATACATGAAATAGATCATTTAGTAGATCAAATATTGTAGAAAGTATGAAGTAAGCAGATACATTTTTCGTAACAAATGCTACAATTTATCTATTTAACTAACTCATCCACTAATCAGCGCTTCTTAATGATATTGCATAAGTAAATAAGCCAATTAACAGTCACAATTTCGACGTAAAATAAGACTGATTATTAAGTATTTTCGAACTGAGATGTTGACATGTATATACAATCACTAAAAAATAATTGTAAACGGAAAGTGAACACACTGTACCAAGGCAAGAAAAATGACAATATCCAATGGATTTTAAAACAGATTTTAAGAGTCTTACATATTTCATATTGCATAGTGTTGTCAGTTTTCAGTCAAATCATTTAAAATTTTTATAAATCATAAAGACGCTATTTATTCTAGGCAATATATTTGAGTTTGAACAATGAAAGAAGCTGCAAGTGTTTAAAATATAAAAATATCGTAAGAACATGCATATTATCGATACTAGCCTTTGCTGTATTCGTATGAACACAAATAAATACCTAATTTTAAACAAAATAATATATTTATACAAATTACACAAATGTTAAATTATTGGCCTTGTTATACTGAAATACCAAACAAATTATTTATCGGTTGTTTTTATATCTCATTCACTTGCCCGGTTTTCGTGTTTTTTGGAGATGGTTGGCGCACCTTATGTATGGAAGGGAGAATTTGTCATCAAGTAGGCTAAAATATACTTCATGATATACTTAGAAAACCATGGAATGATGTTATGCGTGCGGCTCAAGTTAAATATCCCAATCCTTTCAATCCAAATGTTCTTTCGATTGATATTATCTCAAGAAAAGTTGACAGTGAGACCGGTGTTCTCTACACTACCAAATTGATCAATTCATCGTGGCCTATGTTTTCAAATGCAGGCGAGCTTCGTGCTATTGAACGAACAGAGGTAGATCCAGCGAATCAGAGAATGCTATTGGAGTCTAACAATATTGATATGAGAAGTGTCCTCAAAGCTCATGAAAGATTGGAATACGAGGTTCATCCAGATAATTCTGAATGGTATGTTGCTTCATCCTTATTAAAAATACGCTTTGTGTCATATCCTACATTACTTTATTTGACTTTAGGACCCTCATTCGTCATCAAATTTCGGTTGACGCTTTCAGTTTTATTGCTTACGCTGCTCTTTCGGCTAGTCAAAAAGCTGCAAAATCAGTGAGTTAATTAATCTCCTGGTTATTTTTATTTAATATTGCATTATTTACTTGTTTGCTTTGACTTCTAGGGTCGTGAAGCTTTAAACTGGGTTATTGAAAATCGTGTGGATAATTTTATGAGTCGAGTATCTGATCGAATTGGGGAAGCTCCCTCTATTACTGCACCGATAACTTCATCTCTGGCTCCGGTTTCAAATCCAAAACTTCATCCCTCATTTCCAGTTGGTCTCTTGTCTCGTTTACGCTCTTTCAGCCTTCCCTCTCTTCATCCTCTAGTTACAATCGCCAAGGCTAAGGTTCTCCCTATTAGGTCTTCTTGCTTAACTCAACAAACGAACTCAATCAGCAATCTTCCTGCAGTTTTTGATCGGGCGATTACGTCTTTCGATTCTTTTCATCCGGTTGACGCTTTGGGAGAAATTAAAGATCGTGTAGCAACAGATGTATCTGCTCTCAGTGAACGACTCCGACAGCGTTGCCAACGTGTTATTGATCGGTTCTCCAAGATAGATGAATATGTTCTTATTATGTGAGGTGAGGTAGTGGTCAAGTGCGTACCTAGATACACAATAATAGTCTCCGTTGTTGATATCACTCCTTCGTTGACTGATTCTTTTTGGACCATCTCGTCTTGTTCACCTCCTGTATTTTTGTGCTTTTGTACAATTTCCGTAGATAGTACATTTTTTTGAACAGTTTGTGATTATTCTTACTCATTTTGTGTTGAATCTGCTTGGATTTTCTGGTGTGGAGTTTCTTGATTTTTTTTCCTTTCCCATTCGTCAATGCATGCTTACTGCTTATGCGCTCTTTTAGTGCTAGCTAGGTTGTGGGTCTCGTTTCGGAGTTTTGTTTTATTTATATAGTAATAAGGAATCCTGTAAGGACTTTTTTAAGCTATCTTACTCTTGCAGCTAATGTGTGTGTCTGTGAATTCAAAGATCATGGTTTCGATAGTTTTCGGTGCACATCTAGTGAGCGAATGGCCACTCTCACCGGTTAAGTCTAGTGACAGCCTAGATAACCTATTTCTTGTCAGATAGGCTCCGTGTTATTCTTTCTAAGATGGCAGTTTTATTTTCGGAGTTGGAGTTAGGTCAGATGTTTAGTGTAAAATTTTAAGTATAATTACATTATGTGATTTTTAAGGGGAGCTGTATTATTTTTTATCTTCATCAACTTTATTAGCCAACATGTATTTACTTGAGAACTAGTTTTCTCGCCTTTTCACTAATTTTTCTAAAATCATTTAATGATATCTCGGAATTGAGGACGGCCTATTAAGTTGAAACTGATCTTTATGGGCAATCTGTGCTAATGCTGGTTTTTGTTTTGTTTGTAATTGTTTTATTTCAATGAAAATGATGTACCTATGCCGTTAGTACCAACGTCTGCCTAAACAAAGAAGGCAATGACCGACTGCATTGTTGAGACCTCAAGTTACTTTGAGGCCTTAAAATACTTTCCCTTAATGGAATTTTTGAATTACTGTGGGCTTAGGTCTTGAAGGTGATTACTATGAGGCTTGTTCACCTTTATTAAAAATGAAGAATCAATTTTGTTTGAGCGGCTCAGGAATTAATCGTTCATCAATTAAAAGATTTGTTCAAGAAATTTTCACGGTCTATTGCATGACAGCCCAAGTCACTCCACAGAGAGACGGCTAGATGAAAATACTTTTTTCTGGGATTTTTATGCTTTATCTCCCTTGGTCTAACACATTTTTCATCAATCTCTCTTCTTTAATTGATAGTTCCGGCTTATACTCACATTACATTCAGGGTTTTGGGCTTTTATTACATAATGATTAGTAATTACTTTTTGATTGAAGATTAACAATTCCATATGGTATCGATTCTGTCGCGGTTATCATACACGTTACCAAGCCCGAGATCGTATATCGATACTAATCAAGGTAGATTTAGTGAATAATAGGATCAACGCCGCTGATTAATGCCGCAGAAAAAAACGCGAGAGACTAATACGGGAGACTTCGAGAAGTAATTTCTCAGCCCATGATGAATGTTGGAAGTTGCCTTATTTTTGAGCTTAATGGGTGATTTAATCCAACTTTTATTCCAACAATTAAGGCGTTGATCTTGAAAGAACATGTTGCATAATAATGAGCATTTAAAGGGTACATATATACTATGGGTGGCGTAGTGATTAGCGTGCGAATCTACGGTGGCAAAGATCGGGGTACTGGTGTCCATCAGTGCAAATTCAGTGAATGGAGGAATAATTCAAACTAGTCGGCTCTAGGGCGCTACGTGCCTGCCCCCGAGGGTTACGGTTAGATGATTTTCTTCTAAGGGCTATTTACCAATCGGCTGTAACAAGAACACACAGATTTCACATAGGCTCACCGCGTAACTAGGCTTGTCCAAAGTGTAATTAAAAGTGGGAGTTGTGGCTGATGCGACACAAATAAGCCTATTTGCCAAACCTCAGTAATCCCCTCAGTAGTTCAACTAGTTGCTAACACATACAACTGGCCTCTAGCAGAGCCCTCTAGTATAAATTTGCCCCCAAAATCAGCTCGGCTCCGCCCAAAGTAGCAAGAACAAAACGCTTGTTCATTACATACGATCAATGCTACGCTGCAGGGATGTCGATCGCTGATTGGCTGGGAAGGTCCCTGCGCGCAGGCCGCACTTGCTCGATACGCGATCGGTGACACGTGCGCATTTTCCGGAATGTCCTAGTGCATGTGAGGTCCCCTTTATCAGCCTTGGCAGTCTTGTGGACGCCATAACACCAACGCTGGACATCTGACTATTTTTCGTCAGTCTCTTGTCAATTTGACGCAATAATTTGTGTGTTTACTCTTCAATTTTTATTTGTAATCTTTAATCTAAGAGGATTATTAATGTACTTTTTTGGAAAAGCGATCACATGAACTCCTAAATTTCATCAACACACCCCAAGATACGTCATGAGATGAAATATTAACGTGATTCTCTTCTTGTTTGCAAAGGACCACGCCCATCTATGAATAATTAAAATGCCAAGCTGCATTTTTGTTTACAGGTAAATATATTTTTGCACATCATAGTTACTTAATATTTCTATTTACTGACCATGTTCTATTTTTATATTTGTCTATTTATTTGAATTTCATACGCGAGAAATCGAAAGTATTTTCATTTTCCGGTTACATTACATTACATTTTGCCGTACTGCTTAATTTGTAATGAGCTTTGAGATTTGGAAAATTAACTCCGTAAAATTGATCAGTATGCTTGAAAAGTGGATTAAAAAATAATGAAGTCATAAAATACCTCATCCTTTTTTATTGTGGGGCAAAACATATGTTTATAAATTAATTGAAAATTAGCCATATGATGTTAAATAAACAACGGAGTAGAAAATTTCCTGATGCGGTCAAAGTGGAATTAGTTAAAGCGGGATGTAATTTTGATGCTTGAAAATAACGACTCGGATGGCTTCTTATTGAGTTTCAAAACGTAGTCCCCATTGTAATAATAAATGCGATCAGAATATTTGGCCAAATCGCAATATGTTTAAGGCACCTCCAGATCTTCTGCCATTTCTATCATAAATATGCAATTTGAAATGCTATACTCATTTAGAGCCAGTAAGTGCTGAAAATCTGACCCAAATTTCTACTAGAACTCAAATTTCAAGACGTAAACAAATAAGCATACGTAAAGAATAATAAATCATGAAAGATAAACACTCTTGAGTTAACACTGTTTATTGAGCTCTGCTAGGTTAAAATAATAGCTATCTCATTTCAGCTATGATAAGATCACGTAAGCTGCATAATTTCATATAAGATCATTCTTCTTTTTCAATATCTGGGAAGAAATTGAATCGAAGTAACATTCCAATTAAACGACCGGTCAGTAAGCACCAGACATCGTAGAATTTGTTCAAAACCAGAGGAAGAATATTAGAATTTGAATGTTGGAATGTGAATTATCCCATTAGGAAAATATTATACAACCCGGAGCCTTAAATCGGATGATGCTGCAAGACTCTTTTGATACCCTGACTTTACTCTTAAAATCTTTTTGATTCCCTTCCGTTAATCGTTCCCATCGCTTTCCCGCCGTGAAAAATTATAAATTTTTTGCCTTGCAGTGTGTTATAACAACATGATATGATGAGAAAAATATCATCGATAGGTTGAGTTAGCATGAAACGGCAATATGAGAGTGCTAAAACATGGGGACATAAATAGTAATTAGTTATTCAGTCAATTAAAAAATCGCTTACCTGTAGACTATAACCAACAAGTTTGAATGGCTCCTTAATTTGCAGATGAGCACTAAAAGCATGAGCAAGTCAATGATTTTCACTGCGCAACAAAATACCAGTCATAATCAGTTTTCATGGTTTAATCCAAGTTTGCAGAATTGATGATAATTTACATTAAACTTGTACAGGTACAAAGAAACAGTGCATTCAAATATAAATAAATTATTAAAATGATGAATTTACGTATCATTAACAAAAAACAATTAATTTAGGAAAACGATACTTACATTTCATCTTATACCCTGTGGAGTTCACAACGCTGCCAAGGCTGATAAAGGGGACCTCACATGCACTAGGACATTCCGGAAAATGCGCACGTGTCACCGATCGCGTATCGAGCAAGTGCGGCCTGCGCGCAGGGACCTTCCCAGCCAATCAGCGATCGACATCCCTGCAGCGTAGCATTGATCGTATGTAATGAACAAGCGTTTTGTTCTTGCTACTTTGGGCGGAGCCGAGCTGATTTTGGGGGCAAATTTATACTAGAGGGCTCTGCTAGAGGCCAGTTGTATGTGTTAGCAACTAGTTGAACTACTGAGGGGATTACTGAGGTTTGGCAAATAGGCTTATTTGTGTCGCATCGCTACGGTGGTCATCGATTTATTCTGGTTGCCTCACAATATTTTTTCTGTTAATGAAAACTTTCTACCCTTCCATCTATATTCTTCTCAGTCTTATTTATTTTCCCCTCATGCGGTATTCGTGTTGTGTTCTCTGTCTTCATCCATACTTGAGAGTGTTCTGAAGTGTAGAAGTTAATCTTGCAATGGTTTAGCGAAAAATTAGTATCCTTTACTATTGGATTCGACGCTGCAGCTCTCCTCAAAATTTCATTCTTCTTCTTGCCCGAAAACAGGAGATTAGTTCAGATTAAAAAATTAATTAAGATTAGTGACCCATATATAGTTATCTTTTAATGAGAGAAGAAGGTTTTGTTTTACTATTGAATAACCTCTCGCTTTATCAAACCATTACTGAATAATTTTATTTTCTTCGTATGTGGTAAGAAGATTAATAGTTGGAGAAAATAATGTAGTTGATTTCATCTTGGATAAGGACGTTTCTGACAGGATTACCATAGGAGCTTTTGAGTTTGTTTGTCTGAAACCAACTGAATACAGTGCTCAATACATTTGGTGTTAGGCTGATTTAGAAATCGATTTTACTATATTTAACAGCAAAGCAGGTTATAAAATGCCTCTAGATTTCAATCAAAACCAAATGCGATTGATCAAACACTTCATTAACTATACTATATTAAAATGCCGGTCAGCTAAAGAGGGTTTAAATTTACAACGTCCATTGAAAACTTTATATTTGCATTTGAATACTCTGTTGGATAGAGGATACAATTTGGGAATCACCAACGCAGAGCAGAAAAATAAAAATTAAGCAGACAACTATGGCGTTCACTCTTGTAATTTCGGTAGAACAGAGGCAGCTTAGTCTGTGGGTGTTAAATAAAGGGAATAAATTGATAAGCAACTTAATGGAAGTAGGATGAAGAAGAGGGAGGTTTAATACGTAATAGGTAGATAACAGATAAATACAGTCAGCACTCTTTCTTTTTGCACTAATATGGTAAGCTTCTTCCCACACCGCCCTAACTTCAATTCATAATTCTCTTCCCCCAATTATACCCTATTAGGACATACTCCGTCTCCACACTGTCCTGCTCTTTCGAATAATAGCCTTATTTCCGTAAATAAAAGTCATATATATGGAGGTACTGTGATGCAAAACAAAAAGGATAATTAAGACAAGAATAAGTAAATTTACCCATATTTGGTACATAGGTGTTTCAGTGGCTTACATGCCTGTCTGTGAGGTCAGGAGATGTAGGTTCGATGCCCACCGTTCCATATCTAATGATCACAATTCCCAACTGTACGGGCTTAGTCAGAATAATTAGGGGGTGGCAACATTCAAGTTTTCAACAAGGAGGCCCAATTATCCTGCTCTTTTACCCAACATGAATGCTGTAAAATGCTTTCCTATGTGAACCGGAGGCTTAGTCTGTCCTTGATTATATCTTAAAATGTATCATACATTTTAACAGGATATTTATTTAACAGTCTGCTTCCCTTCTAACAAGAATAACTCTAAACTACAGTTTAGAAATAGCCCTAAAGGTTACTAGAATACATCAGTTAGTTTAATCAACTGGCGAAATTACTTTGTTAGCACCAATGGTTCCAATTGGTTAAATAATGTCCAGACAGTAAAATGACTCCTGTCATGTAGTGGTCATAGGCAATCTAAGTCAGTCGAGATCAACATGGAATTTAAACAATTAGAGTGCGTTATCATAAGCAATAGAATCAGTGGTATAAAAAATGCTCGAAGAGAAATTGATTTAATTTGTGGAATGCTGATTGGTAGTGGATTTGACAGCCTTTTATATGGCAGAATCTGAATCTTATCTAGATTTTATGTCACAGCTTAACAAAATTTTATCACCACATATTGTAAATTTCTCTGTTGTTATCAGTGCACTGGTCAACATGTAGAGTTATAAGAAATAAAAAATCAAGGCGATGCAACTCGTCGAATTTTAGAAATCCAAAATAACTTTGTAGCGGATACTATACAAATGAGCCCTTAACTAAACCTCAGCAATCCCCTTAAAAGTCGAACTAACTGCAGACAAGTACAGTAAGTTGTCCCAAAATTAGTAAGGTTACGTCCAAAGTAGCGAGAACACAGGAGGTATCTTGTGCAGCGAGTTTTACTAAAAACGCTTGGTAATTGTGAGCATAAATAACACTTCGATGCATCAGTATTGGTCGCTGATTGCCTAGGCGTCCTCTGCACGCACTTCCCTGCTTGCTTGATACGCGATCGGTAGCACGTGCACACTTTCTAGACTGTTCTAGCGCACGCGATGTCCTTTGGACAGCATTGCATACACCGCGACTTTTAAGTTTATACCTTGGGGATAAAATTATGCCTAATATGATTTATTAAGTTCCTATATGGAAGAGTGAATGAATTCTATATCCAATCTCAAAGCGGAAAGTCAATTATACTAATGAGCTTGACATAGGATGGACATAAAAGTCCTTCTTAATGAGAAATCTGTCTTTCTAATTTTTGGTATTCCGATAGCTGGGTTGTGCTAATTAACTTGATCTAAATGTTTCATTTTGTTTTGTTACTTACAAATTGTAAGTAACATAATGATTTTTGATGTTGATCCGAATTCTTCTGTTGAACATTGTTCAAATATCGGAAATTGTCTCGTGATATAAATAAAAATACATTGAAACTACTTCAATTAGCTAAATGCCGGTTGAAATCATCAAAAAATTTTTGGTCTGAATGGACTACGATCTGAACCACTACTTGATAAACTCCTGCTAAGATACTTTATTGACTGTTGGCTGGATAGATTCTGAGGTAATCAATATCTACAAATGCCCTGCTAACAATATAAGTATCTCCCTTCTTGACACGATGGGGAAATACCTTACATCAATGGTCTGTGACAGGCTGAATTTCCGTATAAGAGGAAATTTATCAAATACCCAACATGGTTTTAGTACTGGGAACCAGTACGGTTCATGATGTAGGAACAGTAAGCCAGAAACTAATGATCGTCAGTAGGGAACAATTCTCATATTTTTTGATCCCAGAAAGGCCTTTTATTTGATTCCCTGAAAATAATCAATTGCATTAGACTATCAGTATCTCGAAAGGTCAAATAAGAGACTCGAATGAAAGACTTACCTTGGAGAGAGGCATCAGACATGAATTCAAAGAAGGTACGCTACTCTTCAAAAATGTTTTCAGTCACTCTTAGATGGAGTACACGTAACCGGCGAGGATTTGAAAGTCAGTATATTGGGTTCTTCAGGACTCGAATGGTCGTCGGGAAATCATGAAAGTATACATGACTTGTGCCTCATCACTCTATCGATTGCGTGAGAACAAGTGTCTGAGCTCTTATTACCTGCTTTGGCTAGCTAGTAAACTACAAAGACCTGGCAAATGATTCTGGAAAAATAAATATTATAATAACTGAAGAATAGCCAGTTGGACTTATTTCTATTCTAAGATCGATAGTGTTATTGATCAAAACTTGAGAAAAGACATTGGAAATGTTTATTTACAGTTTTTATCGTACAATGGGTGATAATAAATTAAAGGCCATGCAGAACACTGCTTGAAGAATCGTGTTAAGGGTAATAAGAGCATCAAAATTCTAATGTTAAAAGTTCCTATGAGAAAGTTACAAAGAGAGAACTGCTAAGGTGAAGGTTAAAGCCATGGGCAAGTCTTCACAAAGATGACATTAACAAAAGAGCTACCGAAATCCCACTTACCAAAAATATATAACCATACAATTATTTGGTTGAGAAAACTTCAAGCGGTTGCGAAATTGGCATTTGCGAGAAGGCGAAAGTGTAATGCTAAATCAAAGAATTCCATTCATTGCATTAGTAAACGTCAACCACAACTGAAAGGTGTGTATAAATGTGAAATAATATATGTGAGTTCTAGGTTTAATCGATTCTTCGCAGATGAAAGTGAAAAGAGAAGGCATTGAGGGATTGATCACCATAAACCCGAAGATGATCTGTCAACTGGTAGATTTCTCCGTAATGGATAGGCGCTACAAAAATTGCGCTAAAAGGAGATGGCTCTAAAATCATATGAAAAATTGTCACCCAGATTATCCCTGCACAAAACAAGATAACGAAAAGAAAGGAAAAGAGTGAAAAACTTCAACTTGAAACAACAGTTGGCCTAATAATTCTGGAGCTCGGATGACGTAGAATTCTCCTGATTTACTGACTCTCAATAATACTACCTAATCTACAATTCTCCTTAAACTGTGAACATAGTCTTCTTTTCTGGACTCTTACTTTCTATATGTTCGGGTGTTTTTCCACGATGAAACTTCGGAAATATTTTTTGTCATGTCATGGGAAATAAATAAATGTCTTAGAAACCGTCAGAATGCTGGAAAGCATAAACCTTGAGGCCAAAGAACAGTTTAATAAGAAGATTTCAGTACAGAGACAAATGAATATCCGTAATAAGCAGATTAATGGCAAATACATCATGTATGCGTAAATTTTGTTATTCATATGACCAAAAATACGACATTTAAGGATATGCGCTTCTAGATACCTTTATAAAAATTGAAATTTCGAAATATGTTTGACTGGAACGTGGGAAGAATTGATAATATTAAGAACTCCAAGAAACCTACTTTTTTTCCTTTGTGTGAAAATTTCTTACTCTCCAATAGGGATCAATAAAAGCTGTATGTTAAAAAAGAAAAGAAAGCATTCACAGAGTCAAGTTTTCAATATTCTAACGAATCATGAGAAATGCCCATTCAATGCATCTTACAATTTCATGGCGATGTAGTGAAAGTATTCAATGTCGGTGGAAGAGAAAATTAATGGCATTATACTAAGGCAACCGAATAGAAAGAGAAAATTGAGAACTCTGTGGTCAATTTACAAAAAATCAAAGGCTATGATTTAAATCAGAGTCCAGATAAAATCTTAGAAAGCAGTCTATTTAAATGATAGAAAAAAGACTTTGTTTTAGCCATGCTTTTTTGATATTTTGGTGAGCACAATAAAAATGATAATTAGAGAGACTAAGCGTCTGAAATGGGCCTCTTATCTACAAGTAAATATGTGGGAATGTTTTGGATAATTCTTGAACGAGAATTTCCAAGTTTTTCAGTTTTCATAATAGACTACAAAATTAAAAACAAAATCAAAATTTGTCATCCACATTTCAAGGTCCAATTATTCTGTGTAGCTTTTCATTTTAAATATTAAATTTTTGCAACAGGAAAATCGATCCCTAACTGAGTCTAACTAACGTATATAATAGCTATTATTTACTTTCTTAATATTTTTTTACTAAATTAAGAAAAAGCAAAAAGCGAAAAATTTATAATATTTTAAGAAAACCTAATTGACTAGATGACCTTCAGGAAGGTCATATTTTAAGTGCACTGTGTCTGAACCTATCATCTTTGTGATAGGTTTTTGGGTAAGCTGGCGAATTATTTTCTTTCTCTTGCCGTAAGGTTATTTTGAAGTCATAAATTGAATTAATAATAAATTAGTTGCGATTTTTATGGCAATTTAACTTAAAACATTTCGTGATTACATGTGTACGGTTGATGACAACTTATATATTCTTGGAAATTGATAATTTCAGCACAGTTTTAACGAGATAGATTAGTCTGAAGCATATGTGCATTGGTGCGTGCGGTGTTTGGCATAAGTCCGATTATTTTATTCATAATCACAATGCCCGGAATTAGATGTGGTTTCATATTGGAAGAGATAAACATCTGTAAATCAGTTGCCAGTGAAATGTCTGTACATATGTTTTCAGCATGTCCATTTATCTATGATCTGTTATAGTATCACCGAAATACAAAAATACAGCGTGCCGTCAGATTCGCGAAATTAAACAGTTTACTTCCTTCTACAACTGTAGATTTGTCCTTTACGTGGATATTGAGTAAACATTTGTCTCGATTATTCTGATAAACCGCCATTTTTTAAAATAGTTTAGCCATATTTTGGAATTAGTACTGCTTGTTTAGATAGCTGTTTTCTCTTTATTCTTCTTAACTTGATTATTTTTTTTTCTTTTAGAAATCGATGTGACAGTGTTTTACCGCAATAGTTTAACACATATCTATTTATTTAATTGATTAAACTCATCACAATGTCTAACCATGACATTTCCAGGCTTTCGGACGAGCAGCTAGATTGTGCCTTCGACTTTTTCCGTGAGTTTAACCTTTTTATTTCACCTTAAGTCAAAGGATTTTACTGATAAATAAATAATTCTTCTTTTTGTTTTTTCATATAATACATCATATCTACTTGACTATTCATTATGTTTTGAGCATTTTGGAGTTTTAATTACTTTTTGCAAACAAAGTAGTTCTATTACAGAGAACTCAAGCATTTTTTTGCTAAATATCCACTTTTTTGTTTTTACAGTTTATTTGTGAAGATTTGTCCTTCTTTGTCTTAGCTTAATAATAGCTTCCTTTTCATGATCCCCACGTTTTATCTATTATTTTTTCTTAAAGAATGTAAAGTTATTTCCTAGATATTGCTAATTGCCATGGTCTCATTTAAGAATGCTATTTAAATAAAGCAGATTTCGGTTTTTCATGTGCATTATTATGCCTACTAGTTTTCATGCCTTGCATTTTTTATTTACATAAACTTTATGAAAAAAACAGTGTGTTTTTTCCAGTTGTAGGTTTCATTTTTCTGTCTTTATTCATCTTAGTTCTAAATTTTCTTATGATTGGCTTGCCATGACAAGGTACAGGTTTATGTCACTTCAGATTATTTGACCCTGTCACTCCTCGATAATTGCATTACCTCGCTCAACGGTCTTCCAAAATTTCGAAATATTTAACTCTTTACCAAACACTTAAAATTTTTTCCTTATCGTTTATACCAGAAGTAAACATTTGACCTTAAATAAATACTTCGGACACACGATTTGCTGCATTATATGCTACTCAATCGATTCTATTTTAGTAACATGAAACAACGGATGAATTTAAGTTGTACGTATTTACCGTATTTTATTCTTTTGAGTTGTTTCATCCCAGTTAAACTTAGGGTGCAGTAAACTTGTCCTTATGAAAGTTCTTCATGAAATAGATTATCTTAAATATTTTCTTATTTAAATATTGCTTTGTTATAGTGTTAAGCAGTCACTAATTTGTTTGTTTCCCATAATTTCCTTAATGTACGCAACAGTGGGCATTCCTTTGCTTTGTTTATTGTTTACAAATGTACAATTGATGAAAAAAAACAGAGAAAAGAAATTTATTTTCGTTGCAGTAGACGGCTGGGTTTAATTGCAGTAGCATCGTGATTTAGTGCGAGTTGTTGATCGAGTTGATCGCTGATCTGATCTCGCATTGCTTATTGGCTGCGTGGAACTAATCTCCTTTTTCCTCACCTTGCCCTGCTAGTTTGTACATTTTGGAGGCCGTAAAATGTGGTTTTGCCTACCTTATTGTCTAGCGTTAGATAACTGACTATTAGTAAACTCCGCTTCTCACTAGGTACTTATTTTGTTGATTTAGTTGAATTTTAAGCCTCGCATTCCATGATTACAATTCTGTTTATTCAATACCTTTGACCCACTAGTTCATGTTTTTTTTATATATCAAAATACGAGGTGGGTACGAAGATCTATGACTTTCAGAATTGTATTTCCTAAGGAGAAAGGAAATTGAAATTTGAAGACGGCCTTGAAAGACAGAGAACTTCTATTGGGGTTGTTGGATCTTTGATATTTGGTTCGTTTTCAGCCATGGATAGAAACTCGTAATAGCATGACTGCCTATTCTGTTATTTAAGTGCTCTATATCTTGTTATCATTATTTTAAGCTTCTCACTGGATGCTGCTTTTACTACTCAGATAAAGTATAACCTTTTACATTTGCTCTTAATCCATTTGGTTTATTTAATCAAATAAATATGATCAGTTAATTCTGATATCAAACATATTAACCATTCAGGGAGATATGTGACTTCCAATGAATTAGGTTTGAAGTCTTGGCATCATCTGTTGATACCCCCTTGCTCTCTAGATATTTGAAGGTGGTTGGGTGACAATAACGAGTTTTCATAAAAACAGTTCTTATGAGATTTCTCACAATCAAGGGAAATGCTTCAAATTTTGCACTTAATTATAATAGTGCTTTGTTAATTAAATCCTATGAGTTTTAGCAGCTTTCTACGTATTGTGATTTTGAGAGTTGTCGATTAAATTGGGGATTTGTGACGGTTAATAATCCAATTTCTCCGATCTGCTCTGCGTTTATGAATACTAAATCCAGTAATAATCTGGAAAAATGCAGAAAGCGTTGAATAATGTTTGCATGTTTTCATCTCTTACTCTTTAATTGACCATCAGTCTTATTATTCTGTCAGGAGATTGAAATAAGATGATCTGATTAGCGATGATTCTCTTTCCTAGCTGTTCTACCGTCAGTATTTGTGTAGTTATCTAATTTTTTGGTAGTGTTTGATTTAGACAAACCAGTTTTGAGAACGTAGTATTTCTAGATTTATGTTCCAATTTAATCTACATGATCCAGGAATCGTTGTGGGACTATATAGACGTCCGCGGATATAGTATAATTAGAACAGGTATTTATCTGAAAAAAAGTCCCATATATCCTTTCGAGAAATTAAATTCTTTGAACAGGCTAGATAGTTATAACATTGGAGGAAGAAGGATACGATTCCGGTGTTATTTTAATTCTTGCGGGAAGAAACTGGTAACTTTGTAAGATTGTACTGCTTATTCTGCGCTTTCCGTTAATATGATTCTATATAACATAGTACATTTAGATTTGATTTTCAGATTTTTTTTACATCAGAGTGAGTTAGTAATTATGATAACTGGAAATTTCATTTAGGCTTTCGGATGGATTTCAAACTTGAAATGAAAGTGAAATGCCACGATTAAAATGTTAGATATGATGAAATGAATGTCTTACTTCTAGTATAGTTAAAGTGCACCACGAATTGTAGGGTCGAGAGGGAGTACCTAGGATGTTTCTCTCTGTTTTTATGCATCTTTTGATCTCTAAGCGGTTTATTCATTTCCCCTTTTCTAGTGCTTGCATTTCGAGCTTTACTATACCATTTAGTCACTTGCAGATGTTTCTCTTATTTTTCATAATAATTTTCTGTTCATAAATAGACAACAGATAAAACATGTGTTTCACTGACTACTTTTCTGTTGTAAGATTCTAAGATTATATTTCAGCCTTTGGTATACCTGGTTGTTAAGTGGTTGATTATGTCTATGTCTTATAACAATTGAATGAAAAGAACTGAGCTTTTTTAGATCTATGAACGATCTGCAATCATTTACAAAATAAGTCCACTTTTTTCTAATGAATGTTATTTTCAGTCATCGTTTTCTAGATTACTTTCTTTAATCTAGGTATTTGCAGCCTTGTTTGAAAAGGCCGCATTTCGTTTATTTATTTTTTTTATGCCAACACCTCCTCATCCGC
This sequence comes from Hymenolepis diminuta, assembly GCA_900708905.1. Classification (NCBI taxonomy): domain Eukaryota; kingdom Metazoa; phylum Platyhelminthes; class Cestoda; order Cyclophyllidea; family Hymenolepididae; genus Hymenolepis; species Hymenolepis diminuta. The sequence goes on along the minus strand of CAADRB010000056.1, from coordinate 164,175 downwards.
GTTTGCTATTTATTGGCACGTGAAGGCTAGCTGCTTATTATTACAGCTTTCCAGAAAGTTCACTCGCTTAACTGATTGGGCAATCGGATAAAGAATTACACGTGGTGAAATAAACTGCCATTTTGTTTCACATTTAGTTTAGCCATTTGGTTTGACTAATGATTCATAGTATGCGAATCAATGTAGTACCTTTCTGGACGAGATTCTGCATGGCTTAGAAGATGTCATGCAAGATGAAGAAAAAAATAACTAATCAATCTTGAGCACTTCCCAACAGTACTAACTCGAACGCTGCATCTAAGGAGCATAAGAGTCGAAAAATAGAGTATTTATCAGAGAAAAATAGGGAGTATACAGCAATCCTGTGACCAGTAAGCTGAAAATGTGATTGTGTGAGAGAGTAAAACTCACAGTGAGGTTGTTGGTTTACGGGGAAAAATCGGTGAATTGTCAAAAGGCCAGGAGAATGAGTTATAAATGCAGAAACATGAAAAGAAGGCAATAAACCACATAAAAATCGATAAGCGAACCACGATAACAGATAACGCAGATGAGGATTAAAGTTACTGCAACTGTCATACTTGTTTTTTATTTTTTTACCTTCATAGGAAGATATATGGACAATCAGAAAGTTCTATTTGGAAAATACACTAGCCGATGCCATTTAGTTGTACTTAAACTCTCCGAAGAGATAGAGCCTGCAGGCTTCTCAATCGGACACGAATTAGTTTAAGAGCGTTAGGTCAGAATCTAAATTTGATTGCAACGACCTAAATGCATTTGGCAAGAGGTTAACAATTCAATGAATCTAAAACTCATATAGAGAGGAGTTCTTTTGAACACTCAATCTCCGTTCTCTATTTTCACTCAATCTCTCACCTTTTCACCATATTTGAGCTATTCGAATATTCTCTGTGCTTAGCTGCCTCTCCAGGAATAGAATTTGTAATTGTTTTGATTTGTCATGGGAAATAATAACTAATTCATAAATAAATCGATTGTTGGAGATTAAGGTTGGAAGATGAAGTCATGTTTTCAGTTTATTTCATTTCTGAGGAACTACTCTCTCTTTCAAATTTTTCATTGGTTTACTAGAGCCTATCTACATCGGTTAAGATGAATTGATTAAACGTTATTATATTTTTCATCATAGTGTCATGATGAGGAAGAGCGGTATTTATTGTATAAAAGAAGTTGGTCTGTGATGAAGCCAACAATTCTGCTAGATCTACCTTGTTAAGTATCTATTTGCGTTTCCCAAATAATCTACATTTATTTCGAGGTTACTAGATATGTTCATATGTTTATTCAAAACGACCGTTTCTCCTTACCCCATTGAAATTAATATAGCTATTATCACTGGTCATTTGCAAGGTTTTTACCATTTTCCGTGAGAATTTTGAAATTTTAGCAGTCTATTGTTTACGTTTATTGCTGCCTAAATTACCTTAGATTGTGTGTAGGACTGTTGGACTTTTTACTCATGTGCAAACAAATTGGCAACAGCAATCACCCGCACGTTTCTTTATTTTCCTCCCCAACCTACTGTAACATTTTCCATTAATTCACTGTTTCACTAAAATTTTCTGTAATAGAACGAAAAAGTCTTTAAAGTATTTTTGGATTTTCATTATAGTTATCTTTTTTCAGGAAGGTTAGAGCAGCATTCAGCATTTCGGACCTTCAACCACTCAAATACAGCTGTCAGATACAATTATTATCCCTATTGGTCAAAAGATCAATTAATTAATAGTTGTAATTTTTCCGAAAGTGAAAAGCCGATAATTATTTAGTTAGATTATTTTCACCCAAATATATATTCGCGTTAATATAGTCTAATCAACCCCAGCTAAATTCATTTGCGTTTTATCGACTTCTCTCCCTCCTCCCCCCTGACTTAATATGGTGGTTTATTTTCTTTTTTTCGTGCGGCCATTAACTGTGTGACTTTTATTGGAAATGGAATATTATTGCACAAATAGGCTAGCATTCTTTACTAGGTATGAAATCGAAATTCCTGGCATTCTCTCTTCAAGTTTCCTACACACCATTAATTGTGCGCAGTTTTTGTGGGATGATATTCAAAGTCCAAAAGGGGTGGGGCACCATTCATCACATTAATTGCTTTGTTTTAATTCAGAAAGTTGACTTTGAAGTTGATGTCTGTAGAATTGTGTTTGTGAAATCAAAATCATTTTCGGGGTATTAAATTGGCGTTCCCTTTTTGGGTCTTTTGGAAAGCAAAGTCTATTGCACCCATTTTTGCACAATTAAACGTAAAGTGAGTTATGTGCTAATTGGTGTGTTTTTGTCTTTTCCAGCAGTAAGTAGGGTCATAATGGAGAGACTCTTAAAGAGGAATTTGTTCCTCTTCCTTTAACTTCTGTAATGCGTCATTCTGTTCTGTTTAATGGTACGAAACCGTCTTCTGCGGCTAATTTTTTGGCATGGTGAAGGAAAGATCTAATGTAAGATTAAATTTCTCAATTTCCATTTACTTTATTTTGAAATTGTCTACTCGTGTGGAGTTAGCGTATAAAGATTTCCGTCACATATGATTCGAATTTGAACTTTTTTCTCTAAAATGAATGCTGAAAAAAGCATTTTTAAAAGAAGTATGATAATTCTCCTTCGAACTCTTTCCGAGCACGAACATTTGTGCTTGAAAGGGTTTAACGAAATTAACATAAACTAAAACAAGGCTAATAAAACCAAAATGTTGTATAAATCTCCTAACAGACATTCTTGTGTATAATTAATAGAATTGATCAATAATAGGTCTTTTATCTTGAATGATTAATTTAGAAATTACTAACTTAAAAGAGGGACATGATTTAAGGCACTAGTCTTTACTCCAGTCTTTCCTCTGCATATACTTGGTGAATTCATCACCATTTCTCCAGGTTAGCATTCACCAATTTGGTTACCGGTCTAACTAGTTAATTGCCATCTATGTTGACAGATTTATTGGGTAACCTCTCTCCTCCTTAAGTCTGACCTCTAGGCATGTCTCTTTCCTTCACCTAATGCTAGGGGTTAAGTTTTAAAGTTGTCTCCAGGAAAAATGGCCTACTAATAAAGAGGATCGTTGCTCTAATTTAATCAAACCGAAATAGAAAAATTTGTTTGGACGACTTAAACGCACTATAAAATTTAAATGATCAAGTTATACATTGTTACAATGTTGTAATTTTGCTTCCATTCCTATTGTTCTCTTGACAAGGAAACTTCTCTCATGGTGAAATTAATTTAAACTTTTTCATCTAATAAGCTGACGACTAATTTAGTAAGGGAGAAAGGGAACGAACATAAATGAGGTAAAATTAGTATAACCCGGGCAGGGCTTGCATTAGTATGTATTTTTTGCATTTCTGTATTTTAACGAATCAACTTATATTCTTATGGTAATATATAAAAAATTACATTTGGAATAAATCAAGTTTAAAAAATTTGGTGGTGGCGCCACCAAGATTGTTGCTCTTTGTAACAATTGATATACCGGAGATCCAGATCTAATATTCGAATCAGTATTTTTTTGCTTGCAGCTTAGTTCTAAACTATTTGATTAATTAGGTTAGATCGATTTTCATTTTCCAAGGGTATTTTTTAAAGGAAAATGTTATTTTTTGTTTGATTAATCGGTTTAAATTGTATTAAAATGAATAGTCATTATAAAATGTAGTTTCTTTCGTCAATATTTGGTCATTTCGATCAAAACTGATTTGATCATTAGATATGAGTGGAAGCCAATGTTATATTCACAGTAAGTTTAGTTGGGTGAAATTTAACGTTTTTAAAAAGGAAGAATTTCTCCTGAGTTTGAGTGCTTATTGTTCCTTTAAGACTTTCTAGATCGATCAGTTCCGTTGGAGCTTATTTTCAAGGCTGTTGAATGGATATTTTCACAAATGAGGATGTGCATCTTCCTCGGTCTTCTTGATAACTGAAAAATTGTGCATTTGATGCTGCGCTATGGGTGGCGGAGTCTATTCCATTTTTATAAATTTATTATTTCCCTTCTTTTCGATCTTGTGATATATAGATATTTGCAAAACTGCAAGAATGCGCAATAATTTTTAAAATTCCGTTTAGGACTAACTTTGTTAGTCGCTGTTAAAATTAATTTCTCTTGACGTTCACAGTGTCTAAATATAACTTGCGACCCTTTATCACCCTTCCAGTGTCAGTTTTCAACGCTATGCAAAGCGTCTTGTGCAAGTTACTGTTCGTAAATTTTTTGCGCTTCTACTTTACATTGTGATTGATCCTAGTGAAGGAATCGTCTTGGTACATCTTTCTTAAGTTGTTAATGAGGGAGGGGAAATGGCAGTAACTTAATATATATATATGATTTTTTTATTATGCCGGTCTTTATATCAAGGAGACTCATAAATTTAGTCGGACATCAACTAAAAATTCATAATATTTCTCCACTACTGAAGTAAATATACATACATAAATCACCATAAAATGCATGGTAGGTGAAAATATGACTTCGAAATGTTTAAATTTTGTTCATTTTTAATCACTTCGGAAGTAGTCAGCTATGTGGAAATGACATTTTTTTTCATTTCATTTTTTTCATTTTTACGGCAAAGTATGTATTATTTATCTCGTAAAAACTTTGCTATCATGATATATAGTAGTTGAACTAATATTCGGAAAAATCAATGATGCTAGAGATAATTCTATGACTACCTATATGACTTTTATTTTGGAATTAAGACAGTTTCGTATATCTCTTGCTTGGAAGTGAGTTGCTGATTCGAAAAGATAGTTCTCGTAACGTACAATCAGCTCTTATTTTTAAGAAAGCTAAACTTAATTTACCTAACAGAATTGACAATCTTTTCAATTCAAACTATTTTCGGGACTTTGAATGATGTCATTCTTCTTTGTCTTAAGTATAATTTGGCTCTAATATTGCGATATTGCTAAGTGTTCATTATGGCTACAGTTGCTCAGGCCAAGCAGGAAGAAAATGGAATGCCTGTAACTTAAACAATGATTTATTTTACGTTAAGAAAATTAGTTTTCTTAAACACATTTGGATACCTGGAAAACGATGGTTGTCTAGTTAAGCAACAATGACACTCGTAAGGAGTGTAGGATACTATCAAACGCACATATTAACTCATAAGCCCTAATAATTAAACGATAATTTTCATTGATTCCTCATCAGGCGCAGTACAGTCAATTCCACTAAGTGTACAGTAATTTAGTCTATCACAGTTCTGTTTTCATTCACGACATACTGGCGCTTTTTTCCTTGCTCTATTTCTCTTGTATTTCTTACGATGATCCAGTACATCCTTATTCCCCACTCAATGCTCTGTCTTCTGATTTCGGAATTTTTTTATCCTGTTGGCTTTTAGGAAGAACATTAGTTCTGTGAGGAGATATTTTTAAACCTAGCACGAAAGGATTTCTAAGGTAGTTATAATGGATGCATCTAGAATTACCGTAAGTGCTTTACTTTTTTGGCTTTGAAGTTGATCATCAATAAGATAGTGCACGAGGAATGAAGTTTGTTCGGGTATTCGAATCGATTTGTAGCAAAGTCTCGCATTTCTTTTCTATCACTTTTTGTGGAAAAAGCAATGATCCTCTATTTATTATTGATATTAAGCATTTTACTGCAAGGACTGCCTAGAGAGGTAGAAGAAAATTTGCACCCATTTCTTGCGAGTAGCTTGCATTTTATTTCTTTATTTGATTTTTCTTATTTTGTATTCTTTACTAGTGTGCTTCTTCAATTCCTTAAGCACCTAATCCAGTAATTTAGCTCGCACATTAATAGCCGCACATTAAGTTATAATGGTAATTCAGTCTAGCTTGTAGTATCTAATATCAATGTTTTGATGTGTGAAAAAAATCACATGGTAATGTGTTAATGAGATAGGAATCTATTAGCATGATTTTACGACGGAGTGTTATAGAGTTCATTGTTAATGTTACGATCTCATGCATTCAAAATGTTTTCAAATGGTTTACTATTTGTATTTCACTGTTCAATTTTAGGATTAGAAATTTCATAATGACTACGCTTCCTTTAATATTCTAAATCTATTGTAGTAAAACGCTCTACTTACCCACTACTTGGAGTAATCTTCAACTTGATATCTTGATATTATTATCAAAATATCAATTGCTACTGAAATTATAGTAAGTAGACAGATCATATAGCATTAGCTCCAAAGCGTCTTCAGAAGTACGGTTTTGATGGCTATGACTAGTTATGATTAGTGACGACCAATAGAGCGGCATCAGATATATGGTCATGAGTTTTGTATTACATATCGTGGTAGCTCTCGGGCCGATCTGAGCATATACTTCTGTAATGATCTATCACTATCTTCCGAATTCAAAATGTTCCAGATTATTTTCTTCAAATTGTTTTTGTCGATGGTCATTTCCAGCTGTCTATCTTGTGATTATATACTCTTATCGTCTATTCCTTTAAAAACTCACCTTTTTATTGATGTTTTCTAAAAACTCTAGCCTTTTCTTGTCTTGCATTTTTAAGATGTAATATATGTACAACCTGTCTTACGCAATAAGAGGGCGTAACCGTGTCTATTTCGGAAAAAAGTATAATTAGGCCAAATTTCCAACCTTTTAATAGGGGCTTTGTCCTACATGCCTGGTCTTTTATATCCACCCAAGCATGGTACATTGGCAACCTTCAGGCGATACCTTGGCGCTATATTTGTAACTCGAATGTGAATCGTAATGTTACACCTTTTTTATGTAATTGCCAAATCTATTTTATAAAAGCACTTTCCGGCAACATTGAATTCTCTTTTTAAGCAGTTCTCACTAAGTCACCATTTCGTTAGCTAACTACTGGATATCCAATCAGTATTCCTTACCTTGGTAGATTAACCGCTACGCCATCTATTTATAACTTATGAGTTACTTTGTCAATTAGAGTAGTCTTTGCTGAGCACTGGAACTAAAATAATGACAATCGGAAGTCTTCAATTCTTTGCTCTAATCAGATGTGTCGTGTTTTAGACTCCTATTCTGATTGGTCGTTATTACCCCCAATCACGTTGCACCTTCTTTACACGCTGACGCTCTATTGGCTGACATCATCAAATCTTCTCAATTTTAGACTACTTGCTTTCTTCTCTCTGGAATATATTAAAATTGTGATTCCCCTTCGGAATTTGTGGTTTTTTAATTCATTTAAATACGGAATAGTTTTTATCTACTGGTGATTATCTTCCGTGAAACAATAGTAATCTTTGTGAGTCTAGCTTCATTATTGTCGGTAGTCTAATTTTTATTTTTATTCATTAATCGATTTTTATTACAAAAAATCAGATATATTCAAGCCTAATAAGTTCCTCCATTTTGGCATATTTAATGGAAATATTGCTTACAACCTTCTGTCATTGCCCTGATACTTTTATGAAAAGTCTTAAATTATAAATACAACGTGCTGTGTAATTTCATTAATTCCTGAGGTTTTGCAGTTTTATTAGGTAGCTTTTAACATGCGATTGATCATGGGCCCGGAATTTTCATTGGTTTGTGGGCAGTAATCACGTTTCTGGCACCAGTTAATTTCTTATTTTCTTTATTTAATCTTCATAATCAGGTTAATTTCGATTCTCTTTTCTTAATTTATTTTGTTGATTTAATCAGACAAGCCATCACAAAGAATGTTTTATTATTAAAGTAAGAAGATCGTTATGTCAAATAAAATTTGGATTCTCAGTCTGTTTCTTCCTATGAATTTGTATTATACTTGTTTACATAAACTGAATTACACATAAGTGACAATTCTCATTAGCTTTCAACTATTAATTAATTTATTACACCTTGAATTGTACTTATCCAAGGAACATTACACTTTGTACATGATGTTGTTTAATATTACACCCAATTTCATCCATGCGCACGCGCGACTCATGTGTAGACAGGCTCTGGCTCAGTTTTGAGGCAAAATTTGTGCGGTCATGTCACTTCTTACAGCTGTAGTGTGTAAAAACAACGCATGTTAATCGACGCAATTTGTGTATCACATCTCTTTTGAGCTGCAGTATTTTGACGGATGTTGTTTTCAATTAACTTTTAAACAATTACGAATACGTGAACCGATATGTTAGTTTTTTGTGACTGTTTTATCATGAGTTCGGAGTATCGAGGGATTTGTTGAAAATTGGTGATTATCTATTGGCGTGGACAGGACTGTTTTTGGCTCATTGAAATTTTGACTGATTAAAATTGGGTTTATTGGGGCAAAGTAGATGTCAAGACAGATATATTGCCCTTGCTAGCTCACTCTACCTGTTTGGATGACAACTTGTTTAAAGCTATATTTTACAAAAATATTGAATTACCCTTAATTGGAGTGTTTTTTTTCTGAAATATAAACAATGCTCAGTGTAAAAATATATAACAAGAAAAAAAGTACATAGGGATTCAACAAGTTGCTCATTTTTGAAATGTGTGTACTTTCGTATGCGTATCTTCCTATTGAAATTCACACACAACCTATTGTTGTTTTTCACCTATTAGTCAGGCTGTATCTAAAGATAAATATATATATGGAACTAAGGTTTGATTAAAAGAAAACATCTCACTGTATTTTTGAAATTTGGAGAATACTTTAGCTTTTCATTCCTAAAGCGCTCACGATTCCCTTATAGAAGCCATAGCCTACTTTCCGCATAACAGATCTCGAACATATTTTTGTATTCGCTTATCACAATCTTAGTACTTGAAAAGCCTATTTTGAAATTTCATAGGGTGCGATAATTTCCCGATTTTATAAGGTTTTAATTTTTAATCGTTCTGACTCATAGACCATCGCATCTTTGACTTTGCTCTTTTCTGGACTTATAATCAATAGACGTGTTAAATTGTGCACGTCTTTTTTAACTTCCTTTAACTAAGATTTGTGTTCATTTGTAAGCAACTGAAACGCTATTGCATATTTCGGTCATCCTAACTGTCATACCATTGCTTTTACTTCACAACACTAATTAAATGATTAGCAACTTCAAGACCTGCACTGTCTTTGCATTGTGCAATTCAAACGTCTATATTTGATTATTTATATGTAGTTAATTGAAAGAAATCGTGCTGAATTAATATTATTTACTCCGTGTTTCTCTTTGAGTATGTAACTTGCTTTCCAATTTTTCTTTGATTCAAAATTTGATGGATTTTGAAATACGTCTACTCGGGAAAAAAGTCTTCCTTATTTTCTCATTGGTACAAGAAGTCGAAATTTCGATGTATCTTCTGTTGAAATTTTTTGAGTTTTAGAATAATTCCTCGTAAGTGATTGATTCTTCGAAGATTTCTCATCCATATACAACCTCTTGCATTACCTGATTATTCATATATATGTAATACATGAATTACTTTAAACGAAATACTCAAACCTTAGACTGCCACTAAATCAAACAGCACCACAACTGAGTCTACTTTTTGTTGAACCCGAGAGGTTAAGTTTCTTGCCTATAATTTTACCTGTCAGTTATTATCATATCAACAATGATGTTTCTGTCATTCTGCTTTCGATCCTATCATTTGCAAAAAATCAATAATAAGTGTTGATATCTCAATTAATATACTCGTTTGATTTGTGATTTTAGGGCGGATTCGTAAGTTTTTTCGGTACTTCTCTTGGCTTATGAATTTGTTCATCTAGATGAGCTAATTGTCTTTCTCTTGGCTTCTACGTTTTTTTCTTTTCCCAGTGCTGTACGATCAAAAACTGAAACAAATGGAGAATTGTTTGGATGATCCAGAGGCCCTTCGACACATTCTCAATAATGTGAGTTTCTATTCCGAATTTTTAGATCTTACTAGCGAATGGTCAGGCACTTTACGTTCGTTTAGCTATATGAGAAACACAACACGGTTTTTGGATTTAGACTGAGATAACCTTTACTATATCAATAATTGCTAGACTCATTGATCCCCCTAGTTCTAATAACTTATTCTGAATTGTGGATATCAGGAGGTAGACTAGTTCAGATGACTTTGTGTTAATGAAGGTCACCACTCTTTTATTTATTTAAGCGACGTTAATATGCGTATTGAGAAATAAGATTATGATCAATTGGAATAGGTGGTTTAATCATGCATTCACCACTATGAGTCAACTGCAGGTTCAAGGATTAGATTAATTAGTCTGCGCTTTGTTGCAGTTTATAAGTATTTAAACGCTTGTCTTTGCTCAACTCCTCGTTTTGATAGAAATCGATGCCATCTTGTCGAAATAGTTTTAAATTTTACAGTATGCAAATTTTCCTGCTTACTTTGACTAAAAGCACTTCTATTGTTGGTTCTTTTCCTGCCACAATTTCCTGTTTATTTGCAATTCGACTTCTATTGTCTGATTTATTTAGCCATCTACCCTAGTTTGGGTCTCACATCCTTCTTCTTAAATTAAGATTGTTATTTAATTATCCTTCTTAGCCAACTGTTAATTATCACTGAAGATATTCGATTACTTCCTGATGAAATAACAGTAAGACTACACTTAGTGGAAGTGGGACAGTGCATTCAAAATACTTTATTAGAAGTTTGATTGCCACTGAAAGTAGGGTTTGTACAATAATTTCTTCACATCCGAACTATGTTTTATAACCAGTCAAATGCGATGTAAAGACTGTGGATGTCTCCAATTTCTCTCATCTCAATTGGTGTAATGTATAGAATGTGACTATAGGGGATTTTAATGTCTTGAAAATATCCACAAGGGCTCAGAAAGATCCAGACCGAGAAAGTCACATACAATTTCGTTACACGCCTTAGAGCAATAAATGCTTTTATTTCCCACTACCTCCGTTTCTTTCCCCTATCGAGTCATTTGATTACTATATGGGATGGGAAGATAAAGGGCTATATGACTCTTTTTTCCATTTCTCTGGAAAAAAGTGAATCTCGCCTCCCTGAGTCAAGTGCTGGTTGCGTAATTTTTCGCTATTTGATTGAAAATCACACGTATTTGGAATACAAACGTGCAATTTATTTCAGTTCCATGTGAAATGGAAGTTTTTGTGGCGCAGTAATCTACATTTATCATTTAACGGCATGGCTAATACCGGTCAATACTAAGAATAACAGAATACGACTTTCTCACTATGAGATTCCTTGATGCTATTCATTTCCCTGAGATTAGTGTTTGGAAGCACTTTCATTCAACGAACTTTGAAGTTAGAGAATATTCTCTTAGATTGTTCTGTTAGACATTCTGGCTGGTTAAAATATCTAATAGCTAAAGCTATTACGGCTTAAAACAGTTAAAAAGAAGATGAGAGTAGTGTAATCACCCATTCTTTAAGCTCACGCAATTTCAGATGTTAGCTTTCTTTGGCATCAGAAAACTTAGAGCTGGATCGCGAAGTATGTGACCATGAAGTTACAAGAAAACTTAAACCTTCGTTCATGAAAATCAGTGCAATTGTCCCCAAATGCCTTGAAAACTATTTTCCAGTAGAAATGAACTGCTCACCTTCTCTGATGTTAAAGACTAAGGGGCACAAACTGCAACCCGAGCTCTGAAAATAGCCTTACTTTTCAAGGCGAACATCTTCATATTTTACCTTTCTTCCTATTTGATAACTGTACTATTTAAAGGTAAACATTTTTATATCCGAATCGTATTTGTAATATGTATATCAATTGATCCTATTTTGTTGATCAAGTGGACTTAACACGATATATAATTTATAAAATGCTAAGATACGATTTGTATTACTGACTACTACTCAGACGCTGGCAAGTCTTATTAACTTAAAAGTTTCGTCGGATACAGTAGGCGCGTGAAGAAGGAGTTGGTCATGCAATCACTCTTCTTATTCCTTGCACTACTGGATGCCTACTCTCATATAAATAATCCAAGTTCACGACTGCTCTACGAATTGAAGAGATATATTTTCCAGAATGTAAATCTCGGAGCAAAAATTCGTATGTTAAAGATGGAAAATAATATCAAAATTCACAAAAGGTAATCATGAAGTCTCGCAGAGCTCTTTTTTCAATGTAGTAGAATGTAAAAGTTATGCATTCCATTGTCTACTTCGTATCCTTGATATAACATTTAGATAAATGGATTTGTTGTCACTAATGACATTGCATATCGCAGGCATGCCGTGATCGGAATTCCATTTTTCTGTCTTCAAGTTGAAGGACATTTTTAATACAATGAAATTTACTATCGAATCATAATCTACTTATATTTGTCTTAGATACACCATTAGGTTGCCTAGGTACTTTGGTCTTCGTTGGACCTTGAGTACACTGACCTACTATACTGGTAGTTTAATTAAATGATCGAAGTACTAGCTTACTAATTGAGTGGTAGTTTTTTATCAACTTCAAACAAACTTGCATATCAGAGAAGTGATGTTCGTTGGATTTATTGATTTTATTTTGCATTAGTTGACGTTTGAAATTTATTTTCTTCGAGTAATTTGGTTACTGTCTGAGAAAAATTTGTAAATGTTGTTTTCATTTATTGGTAACCTTATTCCATGTTGTTATCTAGGAAGTTAAGGGAGGGGGCTAACGGATGAATATATATTATTTGTTCGCTAAAATTATCCAAAATATATTAATATTTAATATAAAATTCTGTGGTATTAGATTAATTCCTCGAAAGAGAAATTTGGTGAAGATTACCACTTTGATGATTGTTTGAAGAAACTTCTATCTCACCTGGATTCAATCAGTGAGTGTGAATTTTTCAAGAAGCAAGCGTTTAAATTTTATGTTAAATATAAATATTGTTTTCTGTTTTTTCGGTTAGATATGATAAATATTTCCCTATTTCATTTTCTAACAGCGATTGGAAAATATTAGGAGTAACGCAGCCAGGAGTTGTTTTGGATGGTCTCTGATATCGCAGCGTGCATAGGTATCACCATTACTTATACCATATGTGTAGGTATGACAATACTGCTGTTACTGATAAAAATTAAAATATGTGGAATGCTGGAAAATAAATTAATTTGATTTAAAAAAATAATTGTTAAGTAAGTTTCTGGAATTTTTACTTGGTAAGTGGCAGCTGAATTTTTAGGACTCGCCTATTTGAGTAGCAATTTAGTTTCTCAACGCCTTCTTGTACCTATATTTATTTGGGATAGCTCATTTCAGCTCTAATTATTTTGGCACCCTCGTATAGGAACCTGAACCGAACACTAAAAGTGATTCTTGGCAATATACCCTTATATATTTATCTATGTAACTTATAAGGTAATAATACTGAAGGTGATTCGTTAATTTGTTCGGCAAGATGGAACCTGACATTCGAATTGTCTTCATACGCTGCAAAACGAATAACTTTTGAGGTTCTTTATTTTATTTAGAATATTGCAGAAATGGGTAACTCATTTCAACAGATTGTGTTCCCTCGGTTCGACAAAGTGAATACTTTTGTCAAATTATGCTTCTATTATCACCTTTAATATCATCAACCACTTTATTCCATGAGACCGGTAATTGTGAGAAGGAAGATGAGATTGATGAATGATTAAGAATGATATTGTAATAGTTGGGAGTGCATGCACATATGACTGATTATGGGTATTCGGAATTTGTGCACAGTTCGTCTTTGTCAGTGCTAGTGTATCATCAATATACTAGTAGAACTTCACACTAGGCTATGCTATGTTGTATCTTACTATTCTCATCTAAAAACACACCTCCCGATTTTCTCTAAATTTTTGAATGAGTGAAAGCCGATACGGGTTTGATTTACTAATTTTATGCCTCAACTGCGCAGTTGTGTCCCCATAAATTAGCTGACGAGGTCCTTCGTAATAAATAAGGCACTTTCATACATTATTCGGTGTAGATCTATATTCGTCCTAAATCGACTTACTAACCTCTTTTTATAAGTTAAATTGAGATATTTGATTAATCGGTTTTCACGTCTATGTTGAAGAAAAGTTATGTTTGAATTGGAGTGGTAGAATGTGACATTGAAATTAAATGGAATGAATATAGTGAATACAGAATAGGACATGCTGGACTTGATTTAGAGGACATCCTTACTGCAATCTCAGATGTACAGTTGTTCAATCATACTGATATTACTCATAGTATGTTATAGTTTTATAACGGACTATTTAGCTATTGGTTGCCATTAACCTGCAATTCTTATTTATCGGTGAGTGTTGAATTGTCATTATCTAACGAGCTGAGTATCCTCAACTTGTGATGGAAGTCACTTTCATTATTAGTGGAATTGTAATCAGGTAATGCATCTAAATATCATTTTAGATTCATCGGTTTTTCATACCTTACTCAATAGATACAGTTCACTGTGTTGTGTTCTACTGTTCCGTTTTTGAAATGTCAGGTGCCGGATTGATTATTAGTGGTGGTGTTCTGTGCTTATTGATAAGTTGATAAGACTAACAATAATGTCTATAACGTAATGGAACTCATTAGATTTATACTCTAACCTTTTCAGTAAAAATTTCAAGTGGAGTATACGAGATTGGCTCACAACGTAGTTATTTGATTTTCAGTCCTTGAAAATGTTTGATTTACTAAGACAACATTTAACCAAAGGTGCAAATTTCTCACATCATTTTTCTCTTTTTTTGTGCACTTTATCAGATACAATAAATTCATTCTTCCCCCGCTATGTGTTAGTTTACAGTCTCCTAATTTCTGGGAAATTTCTGGTATTCCTTAAAAAATTCATTGTTGTGTTCCAAAGTTATCACATTACTTCTATTATATAAAATGATTTAGCTGTCCAACTTTTTGCCGAAAAAAGAGTCAAACTGGCAGTTAAAAACACGACTTTTTAACTTTAACTCAAGAATAATTTGAATCCTCGTAGCTTCTTTCTCGAGCAGTTCTTTATTCTGATCAAATATAATTTTATAAATATTCAGATCTGAGGGAAACGCAAAATTTGACGCCAGTGAATATTACTCTCACCATAGTTAAGCATTTCTTTGTTAACGTTCAGAAACAACGAAATGGATTAGTGATCTTGGAGATCATATTCATATATTCATATTCATAAAGATTAAAGTTCTATAAATCAGACCTCAAAGTGGGACTCTTCGTATCTATTTTTATTCCATAATTTTGTAATATCATTTGGACATAAAGATGTGATATTTTTTTAATATCATATTAATCGAAGGACATGGCAGGTGAAGTATGAAGAACTCGTTCTTGAAAAGTAAAGATGTCATTTCAGTCATTGTCATTTGCATCTTCAAGTTGCTTAAAAAGTTCGTTTCGGTCGATTAATTTTCAAGATGATCGGGAGACCATTGAATTGGTTCACATGAACAAAGATTCGAAGACATTTGTAGTTTCACCGTCACTTATTTCATGGACTAGATTTATATCGGTTGTCACCATGAGAATACTTACATCTCAAACTGCTCAAGATGGAAAAAAGGGTGGCCGTACCTTTCCCTCTTTAATTACTCAAAGTGCTTGAGCCGGTATAAACTAAAATTTATACCTTTGAAAGCTATCTTTATGTGTTTAACACAACTGCGAATATGTTCATACTATTAACAGCAGCGGTTAAACGTGGAGGTTCCGATGCTCATCGATGGTTAAAAAATCATATTAGATATATATTCTCAATCCTAATATGTTGGCCTCTCTTCAAGGGACTTTGGAAATTTTGCATATTCAATTTCGAAGTTTTTTGAAATGGGTGTCTCTGTGAACGGGCTAGCCTTTTTGATTAGTTATTTTCTCATTTTGAAAGATTTACCGGAAGAACACTTATCTTAACGATTATAGACGAGTTAATGTCTATTCAACTTTTATACCCACATGTCAAGTTAACATGTGGTTTTTATGGAATACAGATTCCATTCGTTGCGAAAATTCATAAAGTAGGTATCATGAGTAATTAAATATAAATTGCCTTTTTATAACTGTATGCTCCATTGAAATTTCGTCTTCAGCCGACTTCTATAATCCAATAGCGTCCAATCCAATGCTCGTTCTCATTCTTCCCTTGAAAATTCAAACCTTTTTCGGTTCTCTATAATCACAAGACGAAGAAATAAAACTGCATATTAAAACCAATGACTTAACTAACGTCATAAGAGGGTGGAGTTAACTGAATTGGCACTTATTATTTCATTACTTTTTTAAGTGGGTAAGTCAAATTTGATATAACTGAGAATTTTGTTGCCTTTACTAATCATTATATTCGCCTTGAATGACAGTCTCATTACTCGTAATTCTCAGACAATGTCTTGTGAGCTAAGTCCCCTCTCGCTTGAGAGAAATAAACCCTGAAAACTAGTGACAAATTGTCAGTTATTCATATTGCAATTCCATATCTATTTTGGAAGGTTAGTGTCAGTGATAGTGTATACTATAAATGCCCGTTTGCCCTTTTGCACAATTCAATCTGATTGTAACATTCTATTTTCGATTTAGAAACAGAGTGATCTTCAAATGGCGGCCCAAATTGGGAAATCGCTGCTGGATCGAAATCGTGAGTTAGATCGCAGACTAAGGGAATCGGAGAATCAAGTTGCAGCCGCTATGGAAACAGTGAGTCTTTTTTTCCTTATGATAAAGTTTTAAGTATTAGAATGAGTTAATTAATCTTAATCTATTAATAATTTTAAAAACACCTGGAAGTTGGCTCCAACTTTTTAATTCTTATTTAGACAACTTGGTCACAGAAAAATGGTATCTAAATGTATAGCTTTCAATATTAACTAAAATTAAGAGGAAGTGGAGGAAAGCGAAATTTTATTTTCGAAAAGTTAGGATTTCTCTCGAGTTTTGTTTGTACTTGGTGCCTCTTCGCCCTTAAATTCTTTGTCGCTCAAAATATTTGGAGAATATAATTGATCTAGAGTCACTTATCACGAATGAGCATTAAAATTCGGTCATATATTTCACAAGTTTCAGTTTTATTGCGATTGATGGCAGGAGGAAACTTGCATCTGTAAATGCATAAGCCTAAAAGATTGGTTAGTGTTACCGCTCCCGTATTTAAGGCTACAGAGTGGTTCGCTGGTATTAGTTATAATTTGCAGCTAGCACAATTTACATATCCGTTCTTTAAAGAAAGTTCATTAAAAATGTTAATAATACTCAGTTTGATTATAGGGTATATATTTTTAGAGTCCCTCTTTTGAGAAACTCCCATTCCATCACTCTCATACTGACCTGGATTAACCAGTTTGGTTGACCGTCTACCTTACTGTCTTGCACCTACTAGTATTGATCTCGTGACTTTGGTAGAAGTGCATGTTGACCACAGCTCCAATGCTTTCGGTTACTATCAAACACGTTCGATTATAAATTACAAATTTTAATACTCCAATGTGGTTCTTCATTCTCTGAACCCTGGTATTCAAGATAATTTGTTCTTCTAGTGGCTTTGAAATGGTGAAACGAAATTTTAAGTATATTAAACTTCGGGAAATCTTTTACCTGAAAGACGTGTAAGCACATTAATTGGACACGAAAAATAATGATCGAACTTTCAGCGCCAATTTCTTTAAAGATGTCCGACTTCCTTCCTTTTTGAATACTTAGTATCTTCTGCTTAAAACCCCTTCTTTCATTTATCAGTTTATTCTGTTGAATATAGAGATCGTAGCTTTTAATCTATGTTCAAGGGCAGGATAACTAAACAAGGTCTAAATCTCTTAGGAAATAAATTGTTTTCAAACGTCTCGAATAAAAAGACCCGGGAATAAGATTGTGAACTTTGCTCTCAAATCGTAGGCGAGTGAATTTGTAATATCAATCATTGAGTAAATTTATTTCACTCATAAATGAACTAACTGCAACTAGTGCTTCGCGGTTATACCTGACTCAAAAAATCACATGACTGCATGTGCCTGATATATCGCTTTCTTTTCTGCCTTTGTTGTGTAAAATGTTATCCATAGGTTAAATCATGATTATGGGAACATTCCGAACGAGTACATATTGCACAATCCTCTCTTTTTAAAGTTTATCATTTGAACTCTTCTATCTCCATATAATTAAGAGAGGAAGGTTCAGTGTGATTCATATTTAATTTGACTGGTATTACGTATGTTTATAATAAGTGTGAAGTAGTGCAGAGTTTGAAAACATCACCCTTGGCAATGCAAAAATTGACAAATATTTCGATAATGGGAACGCATCAAAATATGGTGAATAGTAAAATGGTTCTTCAAAAGATGGAAGGGAGGATGATAGAGTACAAGTAGAGAATAGTCAGATTTCTGGATTCATTGGGTTGTTTACTTTGACTTGTTTTGATATTTATTCGGAGATCTATCGATTGATTAATCACATCACTTTATTCTTCCAATAACCGAAATAATCGATTCAAATTTTCGAACTTTAAATTTCAACTTGAGAAGTTAGGGCTTATTTTCACTTTGTATTCTATTCTTTACCGATATTGTATCTACAATACACGAGTTATTTATTAACAGCTTAATTTCAACTAACAAATCTAAAATATCCATAAAAATAAGAGTAGAGAGAAAAGAGAGAACAACTTTAAAGGTGTTAGAACTTTGTATAACGATATCCAGTTACCTCGGACAAATTGTGCATCATGCAAGGTTATTCATTATTTCGGATAAACGATTTACTAATTAAACGTTATTTTTAATGTAAAAGGGAGGGAAACATAAACTGAAATGTTAATAAGTTGCATACTTCCATTTACTCCTTGACTTTGACAATTGCTCTGGATATAAAGTTTCTAAGAGTTCGGATATGATTTTTTCTAATATCATAAATATGGCTTAATTTTTCAATTATTTTAAAATATGTTGGATATCCGTAAACGGCTTACATTTTAAAAGAGGAGAAATTGAAGCAAGAATTTCAGTGTATTTTGGAGGCAGTTATAGTTAGGTTTTACACAGTGATAGGTAAAAAGATCAAATAATTCAATGTCACTCAACTAAATTTTTAATCTCTGCATAACTGTGCACTTTATTAAATTTAACGAAGTATGCTAAACTACAAATACACTGCACTCTATATTTTTGTGGAATTAATCGAATTTTCTCATCACAGATAAAATTTTAAACATGCATTAATAGACAATTTATTAGCTGCCACTACAAATCTTACGATGAGAGTGAGCCGCCACCCAATCGTTAAAATCACATCTAATGTAAGCTCCACTCAATTGCATTCAGAATTAAGTGCAAATGTAACAATGTAAATATCCTCAGCATCGAAGGTCTTTAAGACGATAAGAAGCAAATCACGACTGGACTAGTTTAAATTTTTTGTTTCAATTCCGAAATTCTCAAATTTCACCTTCCCATCACTTCAGTTAATGTAAACCTAAAAGTCTGTGTATCTCTGCCCGATTTCCATCTTTGATACGGTCAGCTAATCAAATGAACTGGAGAAATATTGGCTATTATGATTTATAAAGAATTTCGCTTCAAGTATTTTTCAGTCTAAGGTGTTAACCATCTTCGTTTATTAGGATTTTTTTCATTAATATGGAAGTGGAGTTGCCATGACTGTTTGATGAGTTACATTTTCATAGATTAACCAACTACAACATACCTTGGGTATGAAGGACGAGCTTCTACAGATGTGGAATGACCAGACGGCCTACGATGAGGAACTACCTTCTGATGATACCTCATGTGGCACTATGGATGAACCGCGAACATCCCATAGGAAAAGTGAAGTCTCCACGTAAGTCTTTGTCTTCCTCCGTTCAGTTTTTTTGCAATTTTTTCTGTCTTGTCTTTATCGTCCGTTGCATGACCTTTGACCTACTTTAGGAAATTATATTTGTGCCGAAATTGCCCCTACTTCATACCATCACATGGTGTTTCCTCAATGTCCCAGTGGTTAGTTGTTGTGTTCTTCGGAAATACGACTTTCTATTCGTGTCTCTCTTTCACAGTTTGCTTATTTTAACCTCGCTTAATGTGCTTGATGTGCTCTTGTATCTGTTAATCGTTTGACTATTTAGTTATTTGTCATTCTTATTTTTATTTATTTACAATAGTTAATTTAACATGTTCGTCTGTCAAGTCAGAGATCACGGGTTCGATGCCTATCGGCGTGAGCTCAGTGATCAAGATGGGCAATTCATCTAGTCACGTCTGGCTAATAAAGGGAGTGGCAGAATTCGATTATTTCACCAGAGAGATTTCATAATGCTACCCTCCTAACCAAAGTGTTGGAAAAGTGGTCTTGAATGGTCTTGGGAATTAATATAAATGTTGATTTGATTGAATAAGTGATTTTTTCATGAATACTTCCCTACTGATTGACGCGAATGTGGCATCGTAAAAAAGATAAGAGAACTCATCCCACAACTCCCGTTGTCATGAATACTTCATCGTCAGCGCCATTCTTTCTCCGCTTTTAAATAACAAACAAAAATATTTCTGCTTTATCATTTCCCCTATTGGCATTAACGCTTGCCTTTAATATGCACTGTTTTGGGAACTCAAAGTTATTACATATTCGTCATTCTAAACTAGCATTCTTATAATTTTAAGTAGCTTTCGCAGAATTTTTAAATAAGAAATACTTTTATGTAAGCACCTTTTGCAGATGGTGGTCTTATTCAGTAATGATTTGTGGTTCAGAATCGATGTAGATGTTATATTCTTTTACTATTCCCTTTCGATTTACATTTAAATTAAATATTCCAGAAATCTATAGTCGAAAGTACCATCCTAGCTTGTAGATCAGCGTTTTTCCCCTTTCCTCCATAGTTCGATTAGTGGAAGAGTTGAATGTTAATATCTGTCTTCTTGTTATTAACATCTGAACTCCAAGAGCAAAGAAAATAGTCTAGTAGATGGTGAAGAGAAGAGTAGAAGTTTATGATGAAATCGGACTGTCACATTACTCTTAATTCGGTTGATTTTTGGCTTCATGTTATTAACACCTTAATTTGTTGGGTTCAATTCACTGCTTCAGTTTACAAAGTTCAGGATTTGCTCCTTGAATTTCCTATTTATTGAAAATTGGTAAATGCAATCTCCACTCGCAGCTTCGGAATTCTATTTCAATGTCTGTTAATTTACTCTTCTCTTTAAACCGATTGGCCTGTTTGGAACCTTGTACCATGCTTGTGATTCATGCCACGTTGCTCGTAATTCTTAAATTGTTGTTCTGATTGGTTTTTATTAAGTCTAATGAATAGTAGTCAAATGCCTGAGTGGCATTCTTCACAATGTGAAGCCATAAAACGTCATCGACGAAAGTAAATCCCTCTTAAAAAATATGTTTGGCTCCCTTATGCAATTACCTCTTGACTGGTTATTAGTGTCACATTCATTTAAATCTATTGAAAAATAATATCCTGTGAGCTATGATATCCTTTATGCTCTCATATTTACTTCTTTGGGTAATTAGCACAGTCGATTGAGAAAGACTTTTCAAAAGAAATTCTAATATTGTCTCTGAAACTTAAACCGTCCACTGATGCATCGTTCTAGCTACAAATTTTCCAACCCATAGGAGAATGGAGAAAGGTTAATATTATTGGTCAGTTAGGGGACTTCGCTTCCATATACGACTGCAGAAGAAAATCTAGTATCAAAGGGACGAATTTCCTTCAAACAGTGCTCATGAGTTCGAAAATATTTGATTTTCTTCCTAGCATATCTTTAGTTATTGGTAAATGTAAATAGATTTCTCTTTTCAAAATGAGTATCGAAAAACACTTTAACTATGGTACAATATACTTCTAATTAGCACTCTCACGGGTTGAGGATATTTCCTTATGCAGTTCTTTATTAACTGTTGATTTCCTTTATAGCAAGGCTAGTGTGCAGGCTAGCCAAGAGGATATAGAGCTGATTCATCGGAAATTGCAATCCTTGGAGAATGAAAATGCTTCGATTCGGAATACCGTAAGTTCATGTCCTGTTATGTGGCTATTAGTGCATTATGATATGTAGCCATTTTTGTAATCTACTCTGTCTTTGATAAATTGCTAGGTATCCACTGAGCTCATACAATCGATAAAGTGCTTAGATCCAGAGTGAAAAAAAACATGTAGTTCGCACTATGATTCCTTTTCACCACCTTGGTAATAAAATGTATTTGGTTATATTGATTTGGATCGAAGGCTATCACCCTAGCCTTTAACTGTGTCGGTGATAAGATTAAGTTTCCAGGAACGAATGTGAAAAGCCAATAATAGATAATCCAATACATGAGGGATGAAGCCTGTGAACTTCTTGAAGGTGCAGATAACTATTTGATAATACTTTCAAATACTTCGTTTCCAATCAAGTGTTGTTTCGAATAGATGGTGTATACAAATGGCAGATGTTCAGTATTGTAAAAACTTCCCGTCTATATCTCTCATATCTGGTAAAAAAGGTGTATCTCTTGAAATTGTTCTACTTGTATCAACCTTTCCTTCGAATTGACTTCATTGGTTAGTGTTCAATATTTCACGATGTGATTCGGTGTGGTCAATTATACCCATATCTTTGCTCCTTAATTGATATATCCTCTTATAGAATTTATCTGATTGGAGTTTATTCATCTTATTCTTTCCAGTAGCACCAATTTTTTGAGAATATTGGTTACATTCGGAATGCAATAGACAATGAATACTATATTCCCGCAAGACCAGCAGATTCTGCAGAGTAAAAAAGAGAAAACAAGGCGTACTAGAAGGATCTAAATTAATATAATCAGATTATCCTAATTAGGTAACGTCACGTGGATAATTCGGGTACAGGAGACTTAATGAAATTAGACTGTTATAGCATCAGGATATCAAGATTGAAAACCGTGTCCATATTCATTGTACATACTTTGAATAATTTAATTTACTAGAGATTTTTATATGAATTTTATTTCGATCGAATATCCGAAATTGGACTTATATTTTGAAATATATAGCCACTGTTGTTAACCTCTATTTTCTCTAGCGTCAAGATGAACAGCAAGCAGTGGCCATGAAGGAGTGTTTGCGCAAGCTCGGTGACGCCGTGGTATATATGAAGAATCTCTCTGAGGAACAGTGTCGACGTTCTGATGCTTTAGTTCAACAACAGCATCAAGTTGATGCTCTGGCTGCTCGTAGTCGTGAATTGGAGAATAGTCTCAATCAGGTGTGAATTACTCATCATGTGCTACTTGCTTTAAATCAGTAGATCACAGGAGTGTATCATAAAAAGAAGCTATTTATGTGTACTTATCAAAATGTCTATTCACTTTCCATCGTTTCTTTGACATTCACCTTTGTTCTGAATAATTGTAATGAATAATGACCTCTTATTCATATTTGTTATTAGGCTTTCTTAGTACTATCTGGAGTTTTATATTGCTGAGGACTTTTAAGTGCTTGTAAGCTTTGTAAATGTTTTACAACAGGTCACAGTCGTACCTTCCTTTTTCATAGCTTTTCCAATGTGATTTTCATAGAAATAAAGAATTTATATCCTGATGCTTTAAATTCCTTGTTTTCAATGCGAGGACGCCGCCTGTTCAGCTTGTTCTTTTCTAGATTTTTTTATTATTTTTCTTACCCGATATTTCATATACAAGAGATTATATTAAAAAGGGAGAGAAGTCGATCAACAGTTTTATACATTGGCAAATTTCCAAACCTATTCGGGAAAGCGTTTTGCAACGCTCTCATTGGATGAAGGCGTATAATCTTGGTGAGAAACTCGAATTCTGCCATCCTATTTATCAGTCCAACTTGATCAGTATGGTTGGCCATTCAACCCACTGAGGGTCGAACACATAATCTTTGATTTCCCCGACGAGCACGTTAGCTATTGTATCATCTATACTTTGCTTATTTCCTAAATCGTTGACTACCTTACGTTAGACAGTATCAGCATTATTCCTCTTGGTTAGGATATTACAATTTCATCTCAATTTATTGATCAATTAAACCTGTGCAATTATGTGGTAACGCCCGTTATGAAAAATCCTCCCTTTTGACTTAATTATGCAATTCTAATAATTTTAGGTCGGTTTAACAAATGAAATGCTCGCATCTAAGGTGGAGGAACTAAACGCTGTCAACCAAAACCTCGTTCGAGAACTACGTGAAATGAAAGATAAGTACGATGAGAGTCTGACTCTCTACTCTCAGGCACAAGCAACCGTTCGTAAACTCCGTGACCGATCTCGAAAGGGTAATTTTCGACCCACAGTCCTTTATAGTCCCCTCTCTTCAAAATCCCGGTCCCAATTGTTCTCCCCATTGCCTGAAAAGCCCCTTTTCAACTTAGCTGATGAACTTGCCTATTTGTCTTCCAATGAACAGTAAGAGAATCCTCGAAATGCTAATCTACTTATAGTATTATCAGTAGTTAAGAGTTTTTATATTTTATAGACCTGTTCAATCTACCTCTCGTAATCAGGAAAAGCCATTGAAGCCGGCTCGAGTAGATAATGGATCGGCAGAATGGGATGACCCTACTCTTGATAGTAGTGGATTTGTCAGTTCTTCGGGTATGATTGGTTTATCTGTGCTCTCACAAGTTGTTTAGAACCATTTGACCAAAGCCACCACACACAACCTTCGACAATGACTGCGGTGATGCCCGACAGTCGACGCATAGCTCTCCAACATGGAATTGATCTTGATCTCGACGATCCAGATATGGACGAAGTTGTGGAAATTGTGGGAGAGTTGGACTCTGAAGAATCCTCGGAATTGATTCAAGCTTTTGCGGATCAACACATATCCCTTCAGCCAACGTTAACTAATCGGTAAGGCTTTCCAGTGTTCTGATTCTGATTTAATTTGAAAGATCTCAATTTTTTCTTATGATGATGCATGATTTAAGATTGAAGTGATATTTTTATGCTTTTATAATCGATTTCGCTTCTCTTTCAAGAGTTCTTCCACCTCCCAAGTTGCCTGAAACCGAAGCACAGCAGAAAAGACAGGAAAAGCATCAATCAAAACCCCTTGTCATGTCTTCTCGGGAGTCCTCGGTCAATCGAAGAAGTTGGGTGATTGATCAAAACTCCGCTTTTAAGCTTCCTCCTCCATTTAGTTTTGATGATACCGCCTGTAACGCTATGAGTTCTTCTCTTTTCCCACTTCCTAGCATGTAAGTTAACTGGGATGGGAATGACTTGAATCTTATCGTTGACATTTCTAAATTTATTCGTTTCTTTCAGCCGACCCCAACGACTTCAGCTGGTGAAACGGTTACAAGGTTCTGGCGTACTTCAAAGATGGCAACGTCTTGCAACGCCAAGTTTCACTGCAGCACTCTATGAGAGGCCTCTAAGTGGAGTAGCCAGTAGAGCTGTTGTTCTTCCCTCTGATGTAACGGACTCTGACTCCGGTATACCTATCCTCTCTCCAGCTTCTCAGTGGTGGTCCTCTGGTTTCGATCTCAGTAATAAAATAATTCTTTGGATATAGGGCTTGTAGTTGTATGCTCACGAGTAGATGAAGAATATAGACCAATAATTGGTTTTCCTCCTCAAATCTTCTCTTATTTGGTATTTAGTTTAGTACTAATCGTGTTAACAATAGATTAGTGCTAATTGATATCCACTTAATTGATTTATTTTTGAACCGTTTCGGCTTAACTTCAAATCGAATCTTTTTTTGACTGCTTTATCTCTTCCCTGTAGATCAATTATCCCAGTCAGACGGAGACAACAAATTCGTTCCAATGTAAGTCATGTTGCACTTGTATCTCTCTGGTTACATTGTATTTTATTGTTATTGCATGCGCCAAACCTTGTTTGCATTCGCATTTTACTGATCCTTTTTTGGCTAAATTAGTCTGATCTGGTCTTATTGGTCATGTGGTAGACACTATTAGGCTTACAAGGTTTTGAAAATGAATTTTATCCATTCAAAAACGTTCTTGAAAATCCTTTTTTTTCTACTCTTAAGTTTGAGTAAATCTAGCTCGACACAAATAGAATATTGAGAAGCAATTCTTGTTTTTCATAATGAAAAAGACTTACTTTTTTTCTCGTTTTTTACATAACTGGAATGCAAGAATAGCTATATAACAAGATTTTCTTTAAAATTCAAATAGTGTATTAACATTCGTATGCTGTTCTTAAACTGTTGGTGATCAAATTATAAATCGTTGAATTTCGTATGATAGTTCTTGTAAATTGTTACATTGATTTGCGCATGTACATCTATAATGATCTTCCACCTTCGAACTCGAACAACTGGTTTCCGAATTCTGGAAATGCCAATTATTTAGTACGCTCTTGAATCTTTAAATGTCTGGAAGCTTTCATAGGTGGTTAATTTTCAATCATCTTGTATAGCCACTGGAAATCTGAATCATCGAATTTACCATCTGTAAGTTAAAGTTATATCAGCTCTTTCACCTTTCTTGGTAAGACTCGATTAGAGTAGCCTTTTTTGTCGTGAATACATTTATGCGTATTCATTCTCTTCTTAAGAGATTAATAAAATGAAACCAATATGTTCACTTATGTATAAATCTTTACAATAGACACTATTAGCATCTTTTCGGCAGGTGCAATGTACGGGTCACTCTTGTATTATTTTAAGGGAAGGAGAATCCATAGTTATTCTACCATAAGATATTAATATATTCTTAATTAGAGTAATTATAATAACTCCAGTAGATTAATCCATTTCCAATCTGGAGCTCTGAGTATATCAATCTTCCTGAGCGGTCGACTATATTTAGACAGAAATATAATTATCCTTTAGATGAAATTCATAGAATCATAGAAGGTTTAGAGAAATGGTTGATTATAGCATGTGGTGAAGTGTGCACAAGTTTTGTGTTGTATTGTGCGTAAGGGAGATTAGAGAGCCAATCTTACTCCCGTCCCCTGCCCTCCCTACATGTAGGTACGGCGATCATCCGCTTCCATTCTCTTCGTCTCCCAATTCTTCTACTCAACTCAACCGACCGCAATGACAATGACACTGCTTTCTCCCTCGACTCGCATTTACCTCTAGTCTGACAAATGTGACCAGTCAATCACCGCTACGTTGCCTTCCTTTCTTCTCTAGATCTAATCTTCATTCTCTTCCTCCTGCCTCATTTTTCTCCCCACCAAGACTCGATGCTCTGCCGTCTTGGGCTGAACAGCAACCCCAGTCTCATCCCAGCAATAATCTCAGGTCTTTCCAACTGCAGTCGCCGAAGAACCGTTTTAGACCCTCCTCATTCCCTTCTGAACTCCCTCCTATCAGAGAAGTGCCTAGAAGAAGAACTGATTGCTAACACCATTGCCACCATCTCGTCTCTGCATGATTTTTACCCTCAGCCTCTCAATGATTGTCTTAGCTTGCTCTTGAGATGTGGTGTTCTCTATATCTTTTTTCCCACGGCTAACCTACCCTCCTCTCCCTTTTCCAGTTCTTCTCACTCACTAGTTCAAAACACCACGGACAAAATGTTGACCGAATACCTGGCGAAGTCGTCTCAGCGATCATCGCTTGTAATGCCCTCGGTAATTCGTCCACAGCCTAGATCTGCACGAGAAAGACAAACATGTTCACCGATAAGCTTTCGAGCTATGTCACCGAGTTGTCGGGGTCTGCTAGATGTGTCTGAGTTGGCTTCAGAACCGGCCATACCCTTTGGATCTGTGGTGATAAAGATACCGCCGCCTACTCAACGACCTATGTCGCCGCAGGGAAGTGGACGGTCGTCATCACCACAGCACGTCAGCTCAGTTTTCCGTCGACAGAATATTTCAAGAGCCTCACCAACTCTTGGTAGTGTGAAGGAGGAGAATAACACTTCCAGCACGTGACCCAAGTGGGCAATCGTTTGTAATACGGCGGCTTCTCATCACTTCATGTTCACTCTCTACTCTGTCCTTGTCTTTACACCTAGCTTTTATTTTCTGTTTTGATTCGCTCGCTAGATTATGATCAAAGAAAAATATGCCCATCGTGTACATTTTATTTTAACTAGTTTAAAATAACCATTTACGCAATTTTCTTATAACTATTCGTTTTTTTCTATTATCCGGAAAATTGGCGGAAAGTAGTAGACTACTATTTCATAATTCAAGTAGCTGGAAACGTAAAAGTAAATGGTAGTTTGTTACATGAATACTTAGAAAAAAATGTGGATACCTGGTAGATTGTGTGTGGGTTTGGACTTCCCACCTAGTATTTTCTTACCGTGAAGTGGAATTACCTAAGGCATTTGTTTCTACAAGAAATTGTCAATGGTATTTAGTTGCTTTCTACTTTCTGAGAATTTTCATTCCCATAGTTAACGTTCTATTATAGTTAGATTAGGTGAGAACATATAGAAAGTGTCGGTCTCCTAAATGGATAACTCAGAATATGACTCAGTGTGAAGGAGTAGAATGAAGGGATACACAGCTTGGTGAATGAATGTGGTAAATCGACTAAAATCATGGGTAACTTCAAAGGTCACTAGCGCTGTCAATTTTATTGATAATTCTATGCTCTTTTTGGGTCACGAGTCTAAGATTAAAACATTGTTATACATTATGGAAGACATTTAATTTAATGTTAGTCTGGATTTGGTAATGGCAGCTTTGTTGGCCAAAAAATAGGGAATTGAGTACCTAATTTTAGTCTAAATCGCTTACTTCGGATATAGCGACGAAAAGTGTGAGAAAAATTTCTCGGAATTCTATCTCGGTTAGAGGGATAGGATCTAACTAAAGGTCTTCCTTGTTATTTTTTACAGTGATATGAATAATTTATTAAGTGTTTAATCCGTCAGTTTAGAATTAGAAGAGAATTTCAAAGAATGGAATAAAACATGAGTGTATTGCGCCTTAGCATAGCGCATATAATATGCGAATGTGATGAAAATTGCCAACGACTAATAAGATTTGTCGACCAGTTCAAAAATTGATACAAGCAGTGACGTACCTGTGCTCAAAAATAACGTATCTACGTACGTTAACGACAACCAATCTCTTATTTATGAATCAGCAATATTCTATTCATAGCTTTAATACTTAAACAAGTTCCCTTTTCAAGATAACGGAATTAAATATCGGACAATTTAAGTCTAAATAGTCTACTTACTTGAAAGTACATATTTGTAGATTTGTCATTTCTGCTAAGTAATGTAGCAAATATCAGCATTTAAAGTAGGTTAAATAAACAGAACCAAATTTTATAGTCTGGGCGGTTATTTTTTTCAAGGAAAATGTTCAGAAAAGAGGTCATATATTCGTTCCTATCTTATTGGAGAATAGGCTCGGATTTCTCCCACAAAGACAACATCAATCATTGGTGACAAGTGGGGGAAATGACTACTGCAATTGCGGAAAGTCCGCTATTTCTATCTCCTTAACGCTAACTGCAGAAGTCCATTTCACCACTCCGTATATTCGCTAAGAAATATATAGAGTTACCGAAAATAAATTTCGGCGGAGAAATTGGGTTTCATATTTAGGCAGGCAATTTCCCATTTTTATCAAAAGGAAAGTAACTGCAGGTTTTAGTCACTGGACAAAACAGTTTAATTATCTGTTTATAGTAGATCAAACAGTTGTAGATTATTAAGTCGGGGCAATAGTATAGTCTTACTGAATTATTACTTATATTTCCGAATTAATCAAAGCTAATCAATTTTCAGTTAATGAATATTATTGACTTTGCCATTTTTTGAATCTCAAATGTCAGTAGTTGACCCCTAGATTAGTTAATAAATTCATATTTGAGACTTTCAGAGCTTATTGAACTTTCAAATAAATTGATCGGTCGGCTATATATTATTGTCATTTCTTGCTATTCAACATCATCCAATCCCCGTACCAGAGAAGAAAAAAGGATTTTGGGAAGCACTTAAGTACGTTAACCCGGAAATCTGTTCATTTAAAAGAAAACATTTCAAAGTCAGTAGCTATAAGAAGTGTTATAATCATTAACATAATTATTTGATTCAGGTTAAGGATGGTACCAGAAAATTTTCTCCAAGGTGTAATTTAAAGCAGCAAAGACAGTCGTTTTTGAATGTATTATGAATGCTTTATTGCTTTTAAAAGACCATTCTTATCTTTCCCAATCTCGTTTATTGTGTAAGCCAGTCACCTTTTTTCTAGCGCTTCTGTTTAATTTGCGGGCTAAGAAACTTCCTTTACGCAATAAATAAAATTTCATATCAACGAACTTAATTAAAACATAACTCGAAACGTGTTATTTCAGTTTATTTAACCCATGAAATGATTGAAATGATAGTTTGGAGATTGTTTTAAGAATGAATTAACTCTCTCCCTTTCTTGCACTTCCCTTCTCCCAGGAGAGGCAAGTTGATGAAGATAATTAAACATTAAAATTCTGTCTACTTTGTTTAAAATTGAAGACATTTTTCTTCCAGTTTAGTAAGTTATTTTAGTATATCTTGATTTTTAAAATTCACCAGCCCCTAAATACTGTTTTATTTATTTTCCATCAGTGATATTCCCTCGCCTCATAAATAATTTAATATTTTCTACTTTAAAAACTAATGTTAAAAATAGAGAAAAATAATTCTCCTTAAGTTAAAATAACTTACAGAAGTCTGCTGACTTAAAATGTTTAGCTATCTTGTTTCTGCCATATTAAGACTGCATGCTGCTGAATACCATGCGAGATCACTTCGTTTTCTCAACTGTTGGAGCTGAAGTGTCAAGACCGGCCGTGGTTGAAAACCTGTCAAAAACGCCGAATATCGCAGATAGGCATTTGCTGCAATTCAGGGGAGCAAATGAAATCCGAATTTTGGAACATGAGCTACCTATTTAGTAAATGCTGGAGAACCCTAATCCAGAAATCAAATGATGTAGTCTGGTTGATATCTTGACGTTGCTCTTAACACCTTTTTGATCCCTTTCCTCTTTATAATTTATTAGACATTCGGCTGACCAATTTTAGTCACTTCCTACAATTAGAAAATACCGATTTTCGTATTACATGGGTAATTAAAATAAAAACGGATTCAAGAATATGATAGCTGTCCGTTCAACTCACTTAACTTAATATTCAGTTTTTCTTCTTAGAAGCTTTTTACTTGTATTCTATAATAGTTACCTTGAAATAATAATCCAATGAGATTTTCCATTCTAGACTGTTATATGGTTCCAAATCATGTGCCTTATTTGATCATAATCGAGGTCGTTCCAAGTAAATTTAGTAATATTTTAAAAATAGATGTGATTAAATAAACATGTAAGTCTTCTTTCGTACCATTCTATTATAAACTTATCCCGAATTCACATTATCCAGGTTGAAGGTGAAGGGAGGGTGAAGACTGAACTGTATTTATTCAAGAACAGCTAAGTTCTCTCAAAAAGACAGGATGAAAATCCTGTTATTTGATTTTAAACAATTTTAGAATATGTATCAGTGAACTATACCCATCAAATATAATGCGCGTACTCTGAATCACAAATCAACTGAGTGCAGACTCTTTGAAAACGTGACCTAATTCACAGCTTCTATTTGATCTCCTTCTCGTAACTCATAATACAAACTAGTTTACTTCTCGATGTATACATAAGATTTCCCGTGACAAAATACTGTATAATAGGTTTATCTTGCCACAGATTATAAAAAAATTATCAGTTGGTAAACTGAAAATCCGCTATTTTACTCCAATCATCTACTATGCTATTTTCCGTGGTAAATCACGATGATCTTAATGACTAAAATGTTACCGATAACTATTCCAAATCAGATCTTTAGCTGCTGTATGACAATCTAAACATGTTTACTCTCTTCTTTAATTTTAAAATTGTAAGTGAAGTATCAATTTATTTAGTAAGTGCTTTTGATCCATACTATAACTGCTCACTTGATCAAACATTTGTTAATATTATTAGATTTAAATGAGAAGTTATGGTTTAGCTTACTTTATATCATTACTAACATCGAAATCTCCGCTAGCCTACTCACTAAATTTAATATAATTCAAATGTTTAAATCCCC
The DNA here is from genome assembly GCA_900708905.1 of Hymenolepis diminuta. NCBI lineage: Eukaryota > Metazoa > Platyhelminthes > Cestoda > Cyclophyllidea > Hymenolepididae > Hymenolepis > Hymenolepis diminuta. Next base: position 132,332 of record CAADRB010000056.1, on the reverse strand, counting down.
GTGTGTTTTCCAATACTCATATTTTGTAGAAGGGTTGCATTGTGGGGCTTCCCCGGTGAGAAACTCAAATTCCGCCGCCCCTTTTATTAGCCAGACTTAACCAATGTGGTTATTCAATGGTGTACACCTGCGGACATAGAACCCGTGGTCTTTGACTTCATAGACAAATACTTTACCCGCTGCACCGCCGGCCCACGACTCAAAGCTGTCTTTTAAAGGACATTTAGTATTTAGATCTTCGACTTTAATGATTACCCTTAAGCACAATACTGTCTGATAATTGTCCTATTAATCGTGTTTTTAATATTTATATCCCAATGAGGACTCGCAGAATGTGTGAGACACATTCATCACACCATTCAGACAACAATGTCAAAGTGGAATTACGTGCACTCGTCCACTCAAATACGGCGCCATGACCACTATATATCTGCACATTTTACAATTCATGAGGCTCCCCTCCCAATGTAGAAAATCTCTCGAGTAGTAGACTCATGCCTTTCCTCCCCTTTTCAACTGCGATTCGTTGGAGAATCGGGGGAGTGGACAAAACAGCAAACACGCGAAAGGGCAATTATATTCACTGATGACAGATAGGGAAATTATTCATTCGCCTAATTTTCTGACTCTCCGTGCAGTAACCATAAAAAAGGTCTGACCGAGGTGTCAGACAGCACTTAAACAACACTCACACATTTACTACCACTCATCGTGTAGACTTAGAGATGTGCAATTCACCATGTAATTAAAAGTTAGGGGGTATATTCTGATAAACCTAGGAGGACCTTTTCCGGTTAAGAAGGAGGCTATAATTGCTGCTCGTAAATTCATTCCTCACCGGTAATTACTTATATATCAATTGGTTTCTTTGTTTTAGGCTGACTCTGACTGACTTATGCATTCGGTAGTGGTAAGATTTGATGATCACGCTAGCATTTAATTATTTGGAATAACACTCTAAAGAAGATTATGTTGACCGGTTCCATGACATCGGAATTAGTTAGGTCATTTATATTGGCAGATCAGAAATCCAAGAAGCAAATTCTAACAATTATTGCTGAAGGAAAATGTTTGCGCTCAGAATGTATTTGTTTTATGCTGCTTCCGATACTTTAAAAATGTGCTGCCGGGCAAGAAGGAGCTTATTGTAAAGTTTACTTGGAATTCACTGGCTCATTAATTCCTAACACCAAGGACAAAGATAATGGGATGAACATTAATTCACTGAATGTTGGACGTCCCAGTAAGAAATTTGGAGTCAACAGTGTTGTGTTGAAGTGTTCGCAGCGGAAAACCTAGTTTCTTAAGCCTTCAGGTGGCCACTTCCGACTCCTTTGATTTTCTTCTCTCTTTCTTTCACTTTCTTTTTAACCTACTCATACTATCGTATATTCGTTTTATGGTGCTTTTCTGTTACAAAAAATGCATTCGATTTACCATGAATGATTTTAGTTTATTTTAAAGTTTTGTCAACTTTTGCAAAATTACAATAATGCAATATTCAATAATCACAATTTACTTCGCATCTTTATTTCCCCAAAAAGTGTAGTAAGCACAAACTGCACCCATACAAAATCAATCAGTCAAATGAATTTGCGGTTCGAACCTGTTTTCGCCTTCATTTGAAGTCAATAATTTCAATCGTGCATATTCTAACATGATTCGAGTGCACATCAATTACACATTAACTATGTGCACTGCGTAAAAATTTGTGTAGTGAACATGCTTGTTGTATTTTCCTCGAATTAAACTTTTCATCTGTATTTCCGAAATTAATTCTTAAAATGATTGACCTACATTTCCTTAGGCAAAAACATTTTCGTGTTCATTTTTCTTGGTAAATAATTCTGAATTTTCCCACTGTGAGTCAGCTGACCTTACCATTCAGTTCATCGTCTGAGGCTCTGCGATTAAATAACCTGAACTGCGTCCAAATACGGTGTTAAGTCAGTATGTGCTGAATGATCGAGCACTTGCAGTCGTCCAACCGGATTTGTTTATCTCTAGTCCCAAATTATTCAATCCCTCTTTGTGAACCCACAAATCATACTACTGTGTCCACAGCATCCGCCTCTCACTGTGTCTACTGTCACACACTCTCCTGAAGTCTCCGATCTTCTCTCAACAAATCCTGCTCACCACCGTTCTGTCTTCACTCTCGCTATCTTGTTGTCGTAGTGAAGACTAGTAGAAGATAGCAGGTATAGCCTGTAGAATACAGCAGATACCTAGTTATTAGTACAACTGCCAAATGAGAAAAAAGGACAAAGGACTCCTTAAAGTCGTTGGCATCACTATATGAAGAATTGTATCTTTATGGAAATATGCCTTAAGGAACCTTAATATACAATTACAAAAGTGAAGGGAATCTCTGGACAAGTCCTCGTAAGACAAATGCTTTGTTAATCAAATCCTAAATCTGCACACACAAAGTTGGCTAACGCCACTGCTGGCGAAAATTAAACAAATTATGGACAGGAAAAATAGTGGCATTTGAATGACGAATCTTGCATTATCTGTGTAAACTCTTCGCAAATGAGAACAAGCTGAGAAAATTGATCACAATGACGAAGTGCCGAATTGATCACAAGGAACCCAAATTTTTTTACCGCCTGATAGACATCTTTATCCATCCGAAAAATGCTACTGGAATTATGCAAAAGGTAAGGCTGCAAAACACATGAAAAGATGCTATCTTGATTTTTCATATGAGTAGATACTCATAATATGAGAAAATCCTGCTGGAAGTCGGGAAATCCAACAAACCGGATCCGCAATGAATTAGAGTTCTTCCACTTTTACTTCTATTTTGAATCTCTCCATATTTAGACGTTTCTGTCGATTAAAATTTCTGCTTTGGCGTGAGTAATATTACTAATGAATCCAATATTTCCACTTATTTCTGTTCCAAGAAAAATTTATAATGGCACACATTAAGGTAAAGTAAAGTGAAATAATACAAATAGCGACAATGCATACGTCTGTTTGGTGATCCAGTATGAAACGGCGCCTAAATTGGAAAAGTAATAATAGTAGAAGAAAAATTCACTGATATAAATGTATATGACTCAGTCTTTATGATGACAGACACTCTGTGGAGTACAATCTAAGACAGTCTGCATGGAACCCTGTGAAGCTGGATGCTATCACAGTTAAAGGAACAACTGTTAATCAATACACTCCTACCTGGGAGGTCTCCTAAAACTGTTGTGACACGGTATGCGCATCTTTTACAGGTCCTGGTCGTGATCATTTCATTTTCAATTTCTGCCGATTCTTTTAAGAGAGGAGCTTCCTGCCAGACCTCCCACATGGAGTTTGTGGGTTCTGTAATGGAAGATGAAAGTGAATGGTGGTGCCAGCCAGACAACATGATTTTTATCTAACACGTGTTTTAGTCGATGGGCGTAGATGGTCGCATCCACACGCTTTAGTGAGTTTTTTGGTAGATGGAAATAAGCTAAAATGTCTTAAATTTTCCATTTTTCCACCCTTTATTCTTCAATTCGGCTTAAATCTAAATATCTGCTTACATGCACTTTATAAAATATGAGGTTAGAAATATTGTAAATTAAATTTTACATACTATTCTTGGCGATTTCTCCCCTTCAAAATTTTTCGATATAATTTTTAATTATAAGTACTCTTAAACCATATATTTAGACATCTCAGTCTCTATTATTCTGTCGGAGTATTTTGTAAAATCTCTATATGTACCAGGTGCTTAGTTAGGTTTCGTTTCAATATATGAAATTGTTATGCTGCTCTGTAAAAATCGTATCTTTGATATGAAATTTCAGTTAAGTTAGATAGTAATCATTGATGATAACGGCCAGAGCAAATACGGGGAAGGTTATTGGCTTTTTAAATTGAATATTATTCATTAAAGCTTGTATTCTTCCTTTTATGTAATGTTACAACTTTGTTGTCATTATCAATATAGTATATTTTCACCACTGGCCATTTGAAGTGTTTCCATTGTTTATTAATATTTGAAGTTGCTAATGGTGCTGGAGGTATTCAGGGCCACCCGCAAAGTCTTCTGAAGCATCACGGCGACAGTACAGAACATAATTCTAGGATTTAAGAGGTCCCCAGGGCTCTGATATTTCATCTCGCCCATATTGAACTATAAAACTTATATAAATAGCCTTATTATTACTTATCCAGAACCCACCCATTTCTATGTATATTTCTTCAGAAATCTTACCTTACATTGCAATTTTATAAGCCAGGTCTTTCATTCAGAACTGTCGACAATTGCCGGTTATCAAAGCATAAATATTACAGTAAATGTAAAGTAAGTTTTACAGACAACCTTATATACTTTTGATATTTATTAAAGTCAAATATTTAAAGGGGTCAGTGAAGGGCAGATGAAGAAGTACTACAAGTCTCCAACATCTGGTGGAGGTGCCTATCTCAGCTCCAAGGCAATTGAATAGCTACTACTATAGTCCATTACACAACGAAAAATAACGAATTTTAATCATGGAAAATATCTGGATGGGAGAAACACCGAACGAGTCCAATAAGGAGTATAACGTGATGAGGGGTCGATAATAAGTAGGTAACGAAGTCAGAATAACACGAGGCATACTTTATTTGCATTCTGGAAACATCAATTTGTCCGTATTCTCATAATGAGAAAGAACCACTTTGGGATGTGTTAATGTTCAGTCTTCATCGTTTGACTCCCAGATTCATGAGTGAGGGCTTGTTGATCGGATAATTTAATTCATGGTTGTCATGATAACCTGATCAACTTGTTCTTTTTGCAGTCAGGAGCTGGTAAATAGGACTAACGAAGGTATTTAAAAATCACACAGCTAATAGGCGTAAAACAGTAATAAAATGGGATTTATAATATAGATAAACCAACCTTGCCTTCATCATCTATCTCTTGATAGCTTTGTAATTATCCTTGTTAAAACTACGAAATGCTTTCAATTGCTTTCCACTTGATTGCAATTTCAGTAAATAAGATATTACTTAATCTAAATAGCAATGAAATGCTACTTAGTGCTACCTACACGGTTATGTTGGGTAGGGCAGGTTCAATATTAAAGAACAGAATACCGAGATTTAAGGGATCTACGAAGCTCTAAAAGCATCTCTGATAAGAATATATCACCTAAAATGGGAAGTGAACCATTGCCAAGCGAACCAGTGAAGGGAGATCTTCATGGGTGGTCCCTTAAATACAAGCAAACGATGTCAAGTTATTGTCAATTTCAATGTGACAACTGGTAAGTAGTTGGAAAAATAAATGCATCTGACTAAAGTTGCTGGGAATATTCCTTGCATTTTTCAGCCTAATTTTTCGTTAATTTGTTGAGTTTTTTTTAATTTTCGCTTTTTAACTTTCCAAGTGTTGCCTTCAGTTCTATTTTGTTAGCTCATTTCTGGTACTTTTATTTGATTTTAAATTACTTTGTCAAATTTTAAGATTCGCCAATTTAATTTAATTATAATTAAATAAATTAAAGGTACTTACTGATTAATGAAACTGAATGCAAAGTAATGTGTTTCTAATTGTCGGAAGTATGGGATTTGCATTGGTTCCAAATATTGGCTTGCACCAAATAGCCACTCTGTGACCGTAGTAGGCAGATATTCCCCATTATCCAAATTGTTAAAATTTTTGGAATTTCAGGTGGTTGCTTCCATTTGTCTGGAAACGAATTTGAACTAATTTGTGTCTACGGAAATATAAATAAATACATACTTTCCTTTACAAAAGCTAATGTATAGTGAAATACTTTTAACCATCATCTATTAAAATTAAGTTTATCGCGATATAGAATGGGTTCTTCCAACCGGTAAAAGAGCTGTGATATCTGGGATGGTTAAACCCCATCCTCCCTCTCCATTTAGCCATCAGCCCCCTAGTTACCCTAATTCAAGAGTTGCAACATTTATTGAATACGTATGGTTGAGGTAACAAAAGAATGCAGGCGTGATTATGCAGTTTGTTTGTTACAGCATATTAACAGGGAGCTAGTCTAGATTGATGTCAGCCACCAAGTTGTTTTGAGTTCATCCTCAATATGATGATCTCAACCTGCTACAAGCTCTGCTTGAATCAAGGGTTGTAAATATCTCAAGGTAAGAAGACTTTGCTTTGCTTTGCAAAAATGAAAGATTTAGATTTCACCCTTTCCGTCATTCGACAAATTCGACTCTGAAATCTCTGAGTCTTATTCTGAAAGTCCCCAAATTTGATAAGAATTCAACTGGGTAATTTCTCGATCTGTCGATCGCGTACAAAACATGTTCTCTTATTATTTGACTTTGAGATAAAATGACGTAAAGCTTAAGAGGATGAAATAAACGGTGTTTGAAACCGTATTGGACGCAGTTTTGAAAATCACTGCGATAACCAAACGCAAATAATATCACGTTATCGGTTAAATTGCATGACACCAGACACCATGAGGAACTTTCCTCTACATCTGATAAAGCAACACCCTCAGCTTTGTTGGCATTAATGTATTAAACTAAACTAAAGAAGCCTCAGTAACCGGAGCAACTGACGTTAACTACACTGTTATTAATTCGAATGAAAACACTTCCTTAATGTTCAATTCTTTCGCATGTATTGTGACAAGCGGTCCAAAAAGTAAGCAATTTTAAAGAAAAGCAAACAGTGGCTATTATGATTACTCGATCTATTCAACGTAGCTTCTCCTGAAATAAGGGTAAAAAAATGCATATAAAAATTTTTCAGTTAAGCACATCTAGGTATAGCAAATCTTCAGCGTCTCAGGCAATGATACATCGGTATCAAGTTATGGGCTTGTGTCTTGTGTAACGAATTTCTTCAGTTATTTCATTGATTAAAGACCCTGTTTGATCTAGGTAGCATTAAAAAAGGGAAAATCAATGGACATTCAATAGAGAAAGATGGATCAAATGAATTATTGTGATACATTTAAGAATGCGGAGTGTCAGGATAATATTGCAATGATAAGTTGCCTCTAATGTAGTCTAGGTTGCTACATCGATATTCCTAGGTGCCCGCTGAGGTAACCCATGGTTGAGAAGGCTAGTAACTCAAACTCGGATCAGCAGAAAATGACTGACTGCCTAGCGAGCTAATAATTTCATCAGGATAATGTAGAAATATGAATTTGGAAACCCGGAAATCGGTAATCCAGGGCCCTAGGGAAAAGGTTGTGAAATTCGTTCAGGTATATATTCAACTCGAATTTCTATCAGCTTCTAAGTTAAACCAAGTTTACTGTTTCCCTGTTTTTGATCGAACAGAGATCCAAAAGTGCTTTGATATTAATCATATAATAGAAAAAATGCGTGGAACATCTGAACAAAACAACCGCCTTAAATATAATCCGTTGGAGACTTTCTAAGGTACTTGACCTTTATAAATGATCTGATATCAGAAACAGTCCCTTTTCAAATAGGACAAAATGAATTACAGCTGAATAGACAACAGAATAAAATCGCCTAAAGAATAAATTATTCCGAGCTTCACTTGGGCCGAAGCATTTGTATTATAGAATATCTAGCTTATCAGACTTTGCTAAGTTAAAAATTCTAGATATTTCAAATCTCTATGTTAAGATCATGTAAACAGCTTAATGACATGTAAGATCAATCTGTCTTCCTAATCTTTGGCAGAAAAAGTGAATTGTAGCGGAAAAACCGACTACGATTATTAAGCAACCGGCCAATAAGTATTCGACATTGTTGACAAGGATTCGCTCACTAATCCAGATAACGAATCATGCATTCCCAAATCCGGAAACCGAACTGCCCATTAAGTAAATATTATACAACCCGTATCCGAAAATTAAATGGAGGAAGACTCTTTGATACGTTGGCTTTGCTTTCAACATCCTTCTTTTTCCTTCTTTCATTTACTAGGCTTACCATTAACCAATTTAATTTCTTCTGCACAATGGAAAAAAATGTAACGCTTATTGCCATGTTGTGGGATATAATGTAAAAATAATAAATCTAGAATATGATTCCAAGCCCATTTAGAAAAGCGTTGTCCAACGTTCATCTTAGGTAGTAACTGGCATCATGAAGAATATCTGGTGAAAGGATCAAATTCTGCCACCTTCTATATTAGTAGAACTAAGTTAGTAAGACTGACCGATGGGAATCAAACCCGTGATCTTGATGGATTTTCCAAAAATTTCTCAGTATTTTTTAGTAATTTCAATTTAATTCGTTTTGATCGGAAATCATATTTACGTTTTGCGTTTACCGGAACGGTTTTCACACTTTTCAGTCGGAGAATATTAATTTGTACTCGCCTTTTTCACAAAAACTCATAATTCACTTGTAAAGTCCGTCGACTGGCCAGATCCACAGCTAGCGGCGCAAACGTTTAATTCACACGTCCTCACTATATCCGGTTACTTTTCCTTTGTCCTAGTTTGTTGGTGTATTCCTCTTACACCTTCTCTATCTACATCGACTTTCATTGCCGTTGCACAATACAATTTGATTTACTCTCAACACTTGACTTTCTAGTTTGAAACTGTGGTTGTCTAATGTTAACCAATAGCTGTTAGTCTTAGCTCTAATAGCCTCTTTCATGTCAAACATGCACAGTGACCAATACGTCACCGACCCGCACAAAACATCTGGTATTTAGGTGCTATTATCCAACTGATCAGTCAGCAGTGTTATCTTAAGTAAATTTCAATTCTACTTTTGTTTGCCTTTTAAGTCCCTGTTTTTTATCGATTTCAAACAGCCTTTCGTGTTCTGTTGTTGTTGATAATGGCACGGAAAATCTGGTAAGGGATTAAAAGAGCATAGTTTTAATAAATCGCCTGTCTGACTCCGCCAATATGGTTTGCGACAAAACTGTTTATGGCCACTGAAAATGTTCTTAGGGTTTTCCCCGCTGATCCTATATATTGGACACGCGACTCCACCTAGCGACAACGAGATTCTGTAAGTGACCCTTGGTGCTCCGCATAATCCACTAGTTGGTCACTCGATTGAGCGGCGGTAGACACATAAACAATGTGACAATCTCACACCATCTTAATGTCACACTTCGGGGTCCCGTCAACGCACATGCCTCTCTTACTCCGCCTACCCAAGTCCCCCCTCACCCCACTTGAAGAATTTTATAAATCGCGCTAGTTGCAGCTAACATCGGTTGCTAACGCCGAAGTATTACTCATTTTTATAGGTGATTCGCACCCCATTGACATTTTAAGATGACAAAGAGATGTGGGAGCCCCCTGGAGTGGATGAGTGAGCGTCTCTTTCCCTTCCACTTCAACCTTTCTATTTCAGCGTCCCCAAAAGCGATATACGAGTCATACGAATTTAATGACCCCCTCATCGGAAAATATGATGGAATCGACGGAAAACACCTGTTATGATTACTATCATTTTCTCCATAGTCTTGCCCTCCTGAAAAGACACTTATTGTCCTACATTTGGCTTAAAAATAAGTTACAGACGCATAATCTAGACCCCTCGTAGCACGACATGTCTATTAATAAATAAAATTTCAAATATATTAAAAGAAATCGCAAATACAAAACTGAAATCAGACTGATAAATTCTCATATGGCTAATCGGCTATTGATCTGATCCTGTCTCTTTTTCACGAATATTTTGACTGTTGTCTTTCGGTGTATGTATGGGGTGATGTTATGCACAATTCAACATATACCAAATCGATTTTGTTTTTGTCTTAAAATTATCGTCGATGGATCCTCAGTGATATTTATGGAGAGGCTTATGAAGTCACTTCAGAGCAGATGAATCGATCTTCTAGGTTGGTTGTGTTGTTTCGGAATTGGAGAAAGAGAATCAGGGAACCGGAGTACATCTGCATTTTTATACTCGTTTGGGGAATTGGTGACTTGTCAGTGAACGTTGTAGCTCAAAAGGATTGGCCTCTTGAATTGTCGCCAGGTTGTGGTAGACAAAGAAGTACTTTGAGTATCTCCCTCTCTGCTTAGGTTTCTAGGCTATGCCATCTTCCATGGAACAATTCATATTATTTCTACACCATCAGCTTATATCAGATTGTTTTTCATAAACCCGCATACATATGTCAGCTTCAAGAAGAGAAGGGGTTGCTTCTTATCGCTTCACAGACTTGTCCACCATCAAGCACAACTGTGCCTGTTTCTGAGACTGCTCTACACTAGGTAAACTATTATTTTAGTGACTTCGTATTGGTAATTTATTCGGCTCTTGTATCCACTAGTTTGGAACTGTAATAAGTTTTAATTGTAGCCCTAATAATTAAAATATCTCTGGTTAATTAAAAGGACTCCGAGCTCGATCGAAAATTCATCATGAGTGTTTGAGCTAATATTTTGTAATGGGTAAAGTAGCTGCTATCCAAAATATGAATTGAAAAATAAACAGAAATTTGATATTGAAGAATGAGTGATTTTTTGCGTTTATTTCAAGCTTTGAGACCACTAAATTTGGGCAAAGAAATTGACAAGAAAGGTATTTCAAGGCCCTTGGTGTCTGCATATCATTTTTGATCATAGTAACTCACCTTAAATAACGAAACATCTACTTTCTTTCACTAGCAACGCCGCGTTGAAATGAGAATGGATTTTCTGGTTCTTTGTCATATAGCTATCCTTTAATAACGTTCCGGTAAAGGGATCCGCAAGTCCCAAACTTGTAATCACGTCAGTCTTTTAGTATACACAAGACTATCTCCAATTTTATAAATAGTCATTTTACTAACTAGCTAACTAACTATTTTTAAATGAATTACCATGGATTAAATTTGTTTGTATTTTCATGATCACCATTTCACAAATTACTTTGAATCCGTTTAGTATTAAAGGAAAGCGAGCCTTCACAATTGACCAAATCTAAATTTTAGGTGGTGGAAGTACCTCCATCCTTATAGGTGCAGAATAGTCTGTTAGCAGTAGCAAAGATCTCAGCCTTTCCTGAGTGAAAAAACCAAGATTTAAGTTGGATCAAGTGTATACTGGACAAATGGAATTGAATGAAAGGAGAATGATGAAGAAGTAGGAAGCGGAATTGGGAGAAAAAGGCGTCAGTACTGAACGAGGACAACTCCACTTGTGAAATATGATAAGGCGATTAAAAAGGTTTGCATTCATTATTTATTGATGAAAAATTGATGATTAGGGTAGGGAAATGTGTTAATAGATGCGGAACACAGAGTCCGAGCAGGTATATGAATCAAAGCGCACAGTGCTACCTCTTTCTGGAAGGTATTCTAATCTCTCTCTTTCAATGTAATTAATCTGTCAAGTCATCTCCAAAGTCTTTTGCCATTTCACCACACTTTTAGGAGTAGGTTTCACCAATTCAGTCTTCTTTTCATTCAATCTGACTCTATTTAGTATAATTGTTTCTTTTCGGCTCGTTTTTTTTAAATATCTACCTAATGAAAAATTTTCAATAGTTTCAATGATGTGTGCAACATGATTACTTCCATTCCGAACGAAGAATGATAAACTAAAACAAAATTTTGCATCGTAGTTTTCACCACTCGATTTATTCGAGTCCTTCAGTCAGTGCTTTATACGGCCCTTTTGTTTACATTGGCGTAGATTTTAATGCGAAAGTTTACAATGTCCATATAAATTTCTATCTATGTACCCGCATGGTGACTATTGTATCTGTTACTTTCCCTTCAAAGGACTGGCAGACCTACAATAGTCCTTCATGGAGAACAGCTGTGCCTATTACTGACTGCAAATAGCCGTGGAGTTGCCTCCATTGTACTATGTAAACTGTTATTTTAACTGGTGAGAACCAGTGCCTGTAAATAGGTGGCCCTGGTCCAATTAAAATTCCATTGTCTCGTCAGTTTTTGGTGAGCGACACAATTTCAACCGTTACTGTTTGCAAGCAGACTTCCGGAAGAGCAATGTTAAATTAGCATCGTGGATAAGACCTTATTTAACAAAATATCTGAACTATTCTTATTTTCACAACTTTAAAAAAGGACCAAAAAGCTATATCAGTCCAAATAATATACCAATATATCAGAAACGAAATTGTGCTTTCCCAGTTTTTCATGATTCCGAAGTTTCATTTATTAATTTAATTTTACCTTCTGTTTAATTCCTCAATCCACGCGAGTGAACCAGTTTTATAAGCGTCCATTGCAAAGCAAAAATTGGAATTTTAATGAGGAAAGCCTCCAAAACACAAGCAATCAAGCAGTAAAAGTATGAAAAATCTTCGTTCTTGAGGACCAACATCTACAACTCCCATTTGAACGCCAGTTTAGCAGAGATTTAATTGAAAGTAATACTTCTGAAGCATGAAGGCCTTATGGAAAAATCAGCACCAAACGCGACTTGGACTGTGCAGAAATCGTTGATTTCAGGTCCAAGTTTTCCCAATTTCATAATCCGTTTTCTTTTCCATGGCAATTTTTTTATTAAAAGCTATACATCCATTATCTAAATTTTATCTGTGATAAGGCCTTTTAAATTAGTGGACTTCGTGTATTAATTTTTTGGTCATCAGTATATCCTCTTTTATAGTATTTCCCAATAGCCAGTTTTAAAATATCCATTAAAATTAGCTGAGGAAAAATGCGGTGATTGTGAACATTGTCTTCATTCGAGAGCGAGTCTTGCTAGACTGGGAAGCAACATAGACGAGATATTTGCTTTAGTAATTAATTCTCATTTCCCATTTCTTTAGCTTTAATTGATTTTTGGGAACTTCTTGTATTACGTAGCCGAATTGACAATGAAATACGGCAGGTTCAGTATGTAATGTAGGTATTTGTTCTTTAGTGAACGCAAAGCAACAACGACCTTTGGACTTAAAGTTTATAAACCCAAGTGGAAGTATTTAATAAATTAAAAAATATATCAAATCATATGAAGCCTAAATAATTGCCATTTTTGAATAATATTGTTAGTCCAATTAAATCTTATTAGTAGCCGCAACAGGGTTACAATCAAGTTTATAGTTATCAAGATGTCAGCGACCAAAATGTCTATGTCTTGGCTTTTTCCAACCTTGACTGTTTTACAGTCTCTATCAATCCGACTCATAGCCCTGGTGACTAAAGAACCACACCCCCCCCCCTCATAAATCTGACCTAGCCCAAATGTAAGTCGAATAAAAGAGAGGGGTCTGTGGTAGCAACAAGGAGCAATAACAATTCCTCCCCAATGTGGTACCTTTTCCTTGCTGATACAGGTGCACAAATATGCAGCGATTGGTCCCCTCCCTTCCCCCGTTCTTTTAACCCAATTAGATACCCTCCACTGCAGAAAGACCACCTACAATGGCCAAGCATAAGAAATAAATCTGCGAGTTTGGTGCTAGTGCCTCTTACCATTGCTATAACCACGAGCTCTCCATTAATTCGTTACCGACGAGACGTAATTGTACTTGTGATGGATATCAAAGAGTCTAGACGATGTTTTTGCGTCTCCCTCTTGTATGATAAGATCAAAACGAATTAATAAAATGTTTCAACTACATCATAACCGTGAAATATATCGACCAAACTCCTCTTTAATATAGGGGTAGCATTTGTTTGTCCATTTGATCAAAAGGTCGTTTAAAAGATAAGCTTTCGAAGGAGATGTAAAACATTCAAAAAAATATTTACTGAGGGAGGAAAAATGACATTTAAAAACTTTGATCTTGAATTAATTGAAATTGGGCCGAGATTATTTTCTAAATGGCGGTTCTCTAACAAGTGTATTTGGCATTGATTTTTAACAAAAAAGATTTTTTCTCTTTACATTTTCGAAATTCCTCATGGCACAGATCAGTTTAAATTTGTCTAATAATAGAAAAAGCGTAAAACGGAAATGAACTGAGTTTAAATAATCGAGTTCATTGGGTTGGGTTGATATGCTATTCTCATTTTCAGACTTATTCACATTTACTCTTCTATCGACCAATATCCTAGTCCGCTAAAAGCTAGCACATTAAAGTAAATTTCCTTTGGAAAAGTTTTTATAAATTTCATACTATATATCTCTCTGCTTAAAAGTATCTCTAGTTTTGAATTTTGTGGAAATCAGCTGTGAATCGAAGAAAATCAATATGTAATTTCTCTCATCTCCGCTAAGTAAATCTGCCGATCATGATCATTTTAACTTCTCAGCCATTGGAAGAAGAAATAAATTGAAGTGACAAGACCGACCGCCGTAATTAAAAACAGTCGATAGGCACATCGTAAGCAAGCATTTGCTGCAATGCAGGAGACAATTCAAGAAACTGGAATTTTTGAAACGTGAATTGTTCCTTTAAAATTTATTGTACACCCCGAATCCAAAAATCAAATAAAGCAAAACTCTCTAATATCTTGACATTGTTCTCGACATCTTTTCGATCATTTATTGGGCTTTCTGTTAAGCGATTTCAGCTGCTTTTCACGATAGAAAACTTATTTCTGTTCCTATACTGTTGACCCATATTAAACTCATTCAAGTCATTGAGTATCAAAACTTTTCAACTGCTCTGCAGTGGGTAGATTTAATAATATAATCCTGTCATCGGTGAAAAAGTTAAAAATCATATGGCACTTCCTCTGAATCTTCACTTTAAAGCCTAATTTCACATATCCAGGACGTGGTTAAAATTATGCACCGCAATAATTAACAGTTGCTATAGCATATCAACACAATTTTCTAAGGCTTATTTGCCCACATTCTTAGTAATTAGCAAAATCTTACACTAACATTTTTATCCTTTGAAAAATAACGCGCTTGTAAAGTAAAGACGTGATTTTGAATCTATTTAGCCCTTCAGTTATCAGAGTAAGCGTGAAGTATGTCTGAATATGGAAGTTAAAAATAATAGGTAAAATCAGTAATTTTAGCTTAGGGAATTTGAATGAACTTTTATGAAGAAAATTTCTTCAGTTTTAACATATCTTTATATTAATTATAGATAAGAGAATTTATACTCTCATCCTTGTCCATGACCAGCCTCATCAAATACTCAATTTATATGACAAATATTATTTAGGATTGCATGACACGAAATTTTGGATGTTTTGAAAATTCTAAACATGGATCATAGGACTGTCAATATCACTTCCAATAGCACTGCAAAAAGTACAACCTTTATCACGAGATGCATCATATTACTAAGGACAACAGAATATTACAAATATAGGGTGAAAAAATGGGGATGTGACGTAGAAGCAGAGAACAAGGTAAACAAGATATCAAAAGTGCATTATATAATGAGAATTTGTGCTGTTTGTTACTTTGGAAATATAGTTCTTTGTATCCTGAACAAAGATCCACTTCAAAGGGTTCTGCATATTTATTTAGATGTTATTCTATACTGTTTATCTGGAGATTGTAGAGATTATTCGCATTTAGTATCAAAATACTTTCCCAATTCTTTATGTTGATAGCACTTAGGGGAATACATCTAGGATAAGAACAATTGCTGTCCGTCCGCTATGGCTAATTTCCCAGTGGATTCCATTTTACTACCATTTGATTTGAAAATATAATTTTATATGCTTGTGCTGAAACCTTTCAATTTAACTTCAATCTCTCATGTACTCCCGCTTAGAAAAAACCTCCGTCTACACCACCAAAATTAATCTAATTAGAGTGCCATTAATACTCCCCACTGAAGTCGGGACATCTCTATGAACACCTACCGCGCGTTGAGAATTGTAGGTCTCCTTCTTAATAATCGAAATGGAGTTCGCAATAAAGCGGAAGACATCGGAAGAAGTAGCTATATCTGATAAGAATTGGATAGACGATAACTGATTTTTCGTGCGAAATTGGCACATTCCCACCCTCCTTCTCTTCATCAGAAGCAGACCACCCTGAATGGAATGAGTAATTTGCAACTTCTGAGTTGAAAAACAAGCAGAGTTCTTCCAGGCCACATGCGCATGACTCGGCGTGGGCCTGGAAAAGGGAGTTTTGGCTCTGTTTCACCGGCAAGGGAGCCTGTTGCAGGCAGCGGCTTAATGTTTCCCTCTTGCTCTGTAGATATTTTTCTGATGGATAAGCTCAAATACTATATTTACCCCTCACTTTAAGTGCCGCCGCCGATTAGTCATGATGTATATTCCTATTTTGCAAACACTTCAATTAGAATGATTGTCGAATAGAGGAATTAACGTGTGTGATTTCTGATGAAATTAATTAATCATCTTGTTTCAAAAGAGAAAAACATTTGGCAGTAGAAAAAAAGATACAGATTTACAAATAAAACTGATAGATAAGTGCTTCGCCAACTTTATCATTGAATATATGAAATAGTGAAGTCTTATATAGATGCACGTTGGTTGTCACAGTGAATAGGTGTTATAGTCGCCTTCTTTTTCTAAAGCTGGCAGAGATTATACGGCTTGGACAAGCTGATCTATAGTTGAAAAATCTTAATTTTAGATCAAGGTTAGAAAAACTGTCAATGGAGTTCATGAATTTTACCCTTTCGACACTCGGTCCAAGCCAAAGAATAAACTATTAAAGTCTGATTTCACTGATTTTCGGGAAGTACGATTTTTCTATGCTGTGCCGATATTAGGAGATCTAGGTATCCCTATTCCGTATTATGAGTAGTTACAATATTATTTCTAACTACCTTAGGAAACCTCACTCTTATTTTGCACTAGTTTAAAATATTTAAATCCCATTGAACTTTCTTCTGTTTGTTAAAAATGCATCTATTATGATTTTTATTAAGATTGTGGTTATTAATAATTATTCAGCGTTTATTATTTGATGGACTTAGTACTATTGGATTTCTTACAGAAGGAATATAATTAACTTACACATACCACAACAAAAACTACAAGTCTTAATTAGGAAGGTCGAAGGAAGCAGTAGCCACTCTATTAAGGTATACAACGTGGAAAGGCCAATAAGTATATAATGAAGAAACAGAATCAAATGACTTTGAATGCTGTAGTTGATTTACCACCATTCATTTACCTGTGAACTTCAAAATTTCGTATATTAATGTTCCGGGATCCAAATTTCATCATTTGATCCCTAGAACCTTTATTGAATTCATATTCATGGCATTCCGAATTTGTTGAATTGTTGATCGAATTGAAAGTTTAGTTGTGAATTTTCAGTTAAACACTAAATATGGT
This sequence comes from Hymenolepis diminuta, assembly GCA_900708905.1. NCBI lineage: Eukaryota > Metazoa > Platyhelminthes > Cestoda > Cyclophyllidea > Hymenolepididae > Hymenolepis > Hymenolepis diminuta. The sequence continues at coordinate 115,264 of CAADRB010000056.1, read as the reverse complement.
ATCCTGCGGTTTAACATTTCACTTTTAAATTCCCCGTATACATCTTAGATAAAATCAAATTGGGGATACAAATAGCGAAAACACTTTGAGAGCTGCCTTCTCCCTAAGCAAGATTATTATCTTTAAATACGCATGAATCATCAGCCAAGAATGTCTAAGCGTTCGTTAGATAACCAAGGGACCCAACTTTTTGTGTTCCATCAATGCATCGGTGCCCTTAACGTAATAATTCCGTCCAAATATCGGGTCCAGGTCTCTATTTAGGCCAGACTATAAAATTTCATAACCGCATTTTCAGTCTCGATAAAGTATCAACGGCATTAGTTAATGCTCATCAGACGCAGGCACAAAAATGGCCTTCGGCACATGTTTTAATTATCATATAATAAATTTTTGAATTCGAAAGGAGTTCCTAGCCACTTAATAGCTCTCTGAGAAAGACAGAGTCTGTGAAATAAAACTGCTTATACTATTATCGACCGGCACCTGGGCATGCAAAACCCCATAAACAAATAAATTAAATTTTTCCTGGAGGAAATGTGCTACGGAATAGGCTACCATTTGGAATTTGCATTTATCATGCAGAAAAACGATTGTGTTTTACCGATATCTGATTGAATCCGAATGCTTTGAATAGATTTGGGTCCTACATGGACAATCGCGTATACAAGTATAAAATATAGAGAGAGTTTGACTTCCCTATCCCTCTTGTAGGTTACTAAAAATATGGGAGATTGGAATCCAGTTAAATCTATTGGGAAAAACTGAAAACTGGGCAGTGAAATAGCGGCTGAAAGAGTAAAGATTCTACCAGAAAGAGTTGTGTGGGATCAGGTAAATAAGCAGATCGGATGCAAGGACAAAATTTTTATATAAGGACGGTACCAATAATAGTATAGCAACACATTACGGGATTAATTACTCGAATTTGGAACCAAAAAATAGGAATAGGCGATAGTATTGCATGAGATGAACACCTTGAGGTGGTAACTGAAACAGGCTAGAAACATGGAATATGGCGAAAGAAACAACGTTCACAAAACCAGGACACCACAGAGATGTGATTCAGCACAAGCATAAAAATAGAATCCGGGATCAGTTATACGACTAGTTGATGTCACACAAAATATAAGCATTAAGTAATTTTGATTTAATAAATAACAATAGCGTAACGGTTAAGGTGCGCGTCTTCTAATTCAGAGGTCAAGAGTTGGAAGTTAATCAGTGTAAATCCAGCCGGCGATTACCAACAACGCAGGTGAAGTCGGGCTAAAAAGAGAATGGCAGAACTCGAGTTTCGCACCAAGGAGACCCCATAATGCTATCCCTTAATTAAAGGTGACGGTGGAAAATTGTTTTATTATATTTTCCAAATAAATGCCTAAACTTATTGCACAAACACAGAGAATGCTCTGAATGTGAGTAATTAATCACTAGTTCAAATCACATAAATAGAGCCAATTTTTAACAGACATAATACTCAGTTGATAATGGACTCTTAAGTACCATAATTACAACTTTAACTCTGATCGCCTTATTATTATCTAATTCTATTTAATCTAAAATTATAATTCTAAATCTTATCTATTTAAATTTTTATTCTAGTATTCAATTCAACGTAACATAAACAAACTTACTTCAATGTTATGTTGGCGGTTGAATATAAAGAAATCCGAACTATTCATTCAAGTATAAGAATGTGCGTCGTCTACCAACAAATGCCCTGCTATTCAGGGGATATTTTCATAACTGTAAATATATGTTTGCAAGAGTAATCTGAAAATATCTGAAATTTAATAGTAGAGGTAGTGATTTTTTTCCAAAAACGGTTGGCAAAGTTTAAGAACTTTAATAGTAATTAATATTTGATAATAATTGTAAAGTATTTTTCAATATGACTTAAAGATGGAGATAAATTTATTTTGATGGAACCACACAACTGTTTTCAGGTTCTGCAGAAGGAAAAATGTTTTAAACAATTTCAAAATAACCATCAAAATGATCAGCCATTTCTTCTAGCTACGGTGTATCATAATAAAATAATTTGCTAATTAGCGATAAATTTCAAAGCTGCTAATTCAGGAAAAGAATTGCCACTATTTCTGTTTCTTTGTTCTCATTTTCTTTCCTTTTGTAAAAATAGTGCACTAGTTTCACGAATTTCTTTAATTAAAAGAATAAGAAAATAGATTTGCGACCAATTCTTACATAATCTTATTTATAATTATGATTAAATAAATATTTTAACCATTTAGAAGACAAAACCATTGAACGACTTTGAATTTAATCGAATAAATTCTCTTCGTGAAGTCTTTGTATTTTTTTAAATCTATTTATGACTATTTGACATCCACAAATAAAATTAATCAATACATTTCATTTACAATATCACAGAGAAATTCTATTTTTTTGGAAATCGCAATTGGTGTAAACTAAGTGCTCATTAATGAATCCCATTGCATTTATCACAACTTGAATTCCATGCATAAATATTTCTAACAAAACTGGTAGAAATAAAATAGTCAGTTGAACTTCATGGTTATTGAGGGAATCAAATAATGAAATATAAACTGAGTTAAGTTTAGGTAAGTTCATTTGTAGTCCCTTCAAAATTGACTACCTTATACCAACTTGAAACCTCGCAAACCAAAAGCTGTAAAAGGTTCTGTCCCCAAGTATTTTAAAGATTATCAATCTCGACTGTAAGCTTTCTTCCAATGAAATCGAAATATTTTTCAAATGCATGATTGCAAAAAACAAATAAATACAAAGGTTTGCTATCAAAAGCGATATCCAATGCAAATATCTTTCAATTGTTATTAAAAATAAATTGAACTGGTATCTCAGCTAACCCAATCTATGAATTTCTTTAAGGTAAAAAATAGTGCATGCCTCTGTCCAAGTAAAAATGTTGACCTGATCTTTGTGATCAAATTAAGTAAATAAATCTAAATATGCCTTTGACAAAATTAACATAAACGTACTGTACACAATTAACAAGTATTTTCTGCTGGCCGGATTGGAGACAATATTAATACTCCTTTAGTAAAGACTTTTTTTGCACTTACCTTCATTGGCTAAGAAGTACGTCTATTTACTCCATTCAAGATGCTTTTCTAGTGTAGTCCACTTAGATGATCGTAATTTTATCTGATCTATTTACTATCACCAGAGTGAAAGGTGCATTCGATAAAAACATGTCATCCCGTTTCCCTCTTTCATCAGTCATCGAGGTAAACGATTCCTCATTTTTCTTCTAACTGATTTTTCCGACCGCAGTTTTGCATTTTCTCCTGGAGAAAATAATCTTACCTGACCCTCTCGAAAAGGATCAGTCTGGCCGATTGTGAACAGCTGACGCCATCTTACCCCTCGTTAGTTATACGCGTTTACGTAACTGAGGGCTGATTAGCCAGTTTGCACTAAGAAAATGTGACTCACCGGCAAATACTTGCAGCAAATTTGCGACCGGCGTTTATCATACAGTACTACTTTTCTTGCCGCAGTGAGACCACAATTTCCCCCAACAAGATAATGCTAGATACCTGAATACTTTCTTGTTAGTGTTTCCAAAATTTTGCCAATATGGATAGACGTTAATAGTTATAAACGAAGTATTTACATAGCACATAGTGGTTTTGAGGGAATAACCTCATAGATTTGAAGAATTCATTTTTCGATAATTCCCAATTTGATTTAGGCGCAAATTATTTAATAAGATTATTATTTGTTCACAAGAATTTAATATAGTGGCTTTTGACTACTGTGCTTGATAAGTGTTTGAAATATCACTTAAATTGACAATTTAATACGTATGCTACAAACTATGGTCGAAGACATTTGGTGGCTATGCATCTTGCCTTAATTCCTTTTATCGGCTTCATCTAATTGCACAGTTTCTACTTATTGAGCTTTACCCAATTTCACCTATGCAATTTGTGCTTTCTTTGTTACGGGATGACAAATTCACTCTTTCTATTCCTCATGTCCTACCTGCCTTCCGATAATGGAAGTTAAAAGCCTGAAAGCTTGGCAGGTTATTGAGTTTCCTCTACTTTACTCCATTAATTTCTATTCTTATCTATGCATATTTAATAACAAAAGTTAAATTGAGCCGTGTTTAATAATTAAGTCGAATCTTGGAGGGCACTTTTGCTTGTTTAGAAGACTAAATTAGCTGGTTAAATATACAGTACTGAAGGTGATTAAGGGAAAAATCTGAACACAAATTATGTATAAAGAATGATTCACTTTCAATGGAGTTCTTGTTTCCTTGCATTCATATTGATGATAATTAATAAAATTTCAGCAAAACGTAAATTTTTATTGATAGAACGAAAATATATTTAATTAATGTAGCGGAATAACATAAATTAAACGGTTGGGTTTAGAAGTTCAAGTATATTGGAACAATTAACTTTCTCATAATAGGTGACTCTTTTCTTCTTAGCAAATGTATTGTTAAATTATTGATTCATTGCTTTTGTCAGTGCAATTGGGGTAATTGGCGCATATGATACTTTTTATCTTTATCGATTCAATCTCAATAAAATAATTTTAATTCAGAAATGACAAAGAAAAAGAGTTAATAAAATATTTTTATTAACAACTTTAAATGTTAAAATCTATGACTATGACCAATTATTAAAGGAGAAAAAGCTCTATAGGTAGTAAATCGGATGAAGTTTCACTTTTTCCACTTCTTTTTACAGTGGTTCTTTTAAAAATGCACCAAACTTAGTCATCATTGCTATTTTAACAAAACTATAAATCACGAAATTTGTTATTCTATTTTTTTGTTGACAGCAATGTTCAAAAACAGAGTTTGGACTATTTGCTCGAGATATAGTCTTTGTGCAATTAATAAAACAATCAAAAGCATAAATCGAATTTTCTTTGGTTTAAGTCTAAGTCACTAATGAGATTTTATATTTTATAGCCGGGAAGAAATAGGACCCACCAAATTTTGCGAATAAAGGTCACGGGTGGTCGCAGACGCGTCCAGCTGTTCTTGCTACATGTCACCTGGCACAGACACTTCCTCTATGATCGTCCCTCCCCCAATACTTACTTCTGTCCCTCCTCCTTCTGGGGACCCCCGGTCAATCGCGTGTGCATTTTCCCCATGTGATGGTCCTCACGCAAAAGCAGCATCTGTTAACCTTGGAAGCAGTCTTCCCATTCTGTGGTCTTTTATACTATCTGTCTTACTCAAGTAGGTCTCTACATGTCTGAGTCCGCTTAGTGACTACTTATCAGGCGCCAGGGAAACGAATCTCTTATCGAAAATTTGTCTTCCGAGGGGTAGAAAACTTCTGCATATGAATTATTCATTCATCCAACGGGTTTTTTATCTAAAAACAATAATGAATACATAAATTCCAAACCTAAAGCACACTTGTAGCGCTATTGTAGCGTCCTAGCAGCATGAAACTATTATATATCGTTTACTTTTATTATAATCCACTGTAAGGCAAAAAGATAAAATTTTCAACGTGGTAAACAGTTGAAGTTGGGTAGCTGTAAATAGTCTAATAAGAAGTCAGGGGGGGGGGAGAAATAGTTCTTAATAATTTTACTGTATCAAATGGTTCTTACTTTATTTGACCTTAGAGTCGAGTTTTAGCTTTCTTATTCAATTTCTTACTTTCTGGAATCCAAATTTCATGAGCTGATCCTTGGATTACTAAGCAGTTTCTTTCCTACGATGTCCAGTGCCTAATTATCCTTTTAGATAACTAGGATGGTTGACCCATTCAATTCATTTGTTCTCTTCCAAGGGCCGGCAAAACAGGCTGATACTAACTTACATAATTCAAGCGTAGGACCTCACTATGATTCACTCAATCCTAACCACTACTTTATTCTCCGCCAAAGTTCTTTAAAGACTTTTCACCTTCCTCCACATATTTCTTCTTCTTAAAAGTAATTATAACGAACACAATTCCCAATGTTCCATAAAATTCAACAAATGAATATTAAATAATAGTTTTGTAAAAAAGATTTCTCAAATTAAGTTTATAAAGTGGAAATATTCTAAAGGATATTTTTGCGTTTTTGCATGTGTAAAAAAGAAAGGTCAATTTTCGCCATGTTTATAAATTTTGATTCTATAAATTCCAAATGAAACTTGAAGTTATGTGAAAATACTCTTTAAAAAATGAATTAATTTTAACGCTCTGTTCTGAATTATGAGTACCTTATTAAAATTATTATTCAAAATTGATGAATTATTAATACATTGTTTTCTGCAAAATATTATGAATTGAAAAGTAATGAAATTAACTTTTCTATCCAGATCTTTAAACACTTACCTTAAATAATATTAAATGCCTCAAACTTAATGAAAATTTATTCCGAAATGTTTTTGAATTGAAAAATAATTTTCCATTTCAATATATTTCAATCAACATATTAGGAATCTGTTTCCTTTACCTTGAGATGGGAAATCATGTTTGAAAAAAGAAGCACAAATCAACGGATTAGTTTACAAAACATATATGCAAAGTTTGTTAGTGAAAACTCCTAAAATGAATAATTTACTATCAAATAATCAAAATTTGTGCACCTCTGCCTCTTTTGATTGGTGTCAAATTAAATTTGCGGATTTGCCACTGAAAACAATTGGAGAAAAATAGAGCATTTTGAAAGCTTCTGCAGCATGTAAAGTTCGTTTACAGTCAGTATAGTATTATTGAATTTTTGGCTTTTCTATCCACAAATTAGAAACTGCAACTCTTGGTCGTTCGAAGAAAGGGATACTTGAGTAAATATGACTAACCTCTCGTTTCAAAATAAACCCGTTTAATTGGTTTTCATCTCCATTGATATTAAGCAAGCGTCAATCTACTAAATCTTTAAACAAACTTGTTTCAGTTATAAATTTTAGGAAAATATTCAGTTGCAACAAACTCAATTTTTTGAGGCGGCCAGTCAGATTTATTTATAACTACGACGAGTTAACATCGTCTATTTCACTTTTGTTCTTTCTTTATGCCCTTCCTCTTCTCTACTCTTTATTTGAATCCTTTTTCTTATGTTCAGATTCATGTTTATAAATAGATATAATGAAAAATCTTGTTCTACTATGAGCAACAACGACGGCAATGACCCAAGTTGCAAAGTATTGCACTTGTAATAATATACATAATGCTCAACAGAACTGCAAGATTCGCAATCCCATCATTTAATAAATACTTCCAAAATTTATGAGAAAAATTATTTTGTTATTTTCTAGTTTGAAAATCTTATTAAATAATATTTAAAACTTGAGAAGTCTTCTAAATATCTCTTACCATTCACACTCTATGAATGAACTGGTAATGACCTTATCAATTGACGTTTTAAACAAATAATTTGCATTGTCTTCAAAAATCCATACTCTGATAATTTTCATTTTATTTTTCTGTTGCTCATATGAAGTGAGATAAAATAAAAGAATACCCTCATGTGGAAAAATAGGTAAATTAAAAAGCATCTCGCCCTAATGATCTACATACTATTAAATATCGAAGAACGTGCCAAGTTATCGGTACACTATGAAGTTCGGAAATCAGTCGTTCGAGTGCAAATTCAGTGATGAATCATGCTCGCCACTAAATGTCATGCAAAACTCAAAGTCACAGGTCAGTCCTAAACTCTCGGATTTTTTTTCTAGCCAGTGTCAGCGTTTGAACATTTCCTAGTCTAGAAAAATTTCATTTTCTCTGTTCAAGTATTAAATCGAGATATTCAACCAAGCTTCTGATCATAGCTTAGTAAGCTGGAGAATTTACTAACAGGATTACTGAGATGCTGATGATGACTGCTAACCGCATTACCTTAGGAATTTGATTCTCCTGATAAGTTGCGCCAATCCTAGGGGTAATTAAATTAGGGTAAGGTTTGGGCGGAAAAAGCAGTCTTAATCTCATTTGATCTTTTACGGATTTCTCACAACCGTTTCACTGTATGATTAAGCTTAATTCTTCTTTTTATTACTCTTGAATAAATTCTTGAAATTCGAACATTTCGTTAAATTTATTAAGTTTTTAGGAAATGAATAAAATGCAATTTTCCCGACAAATTTATGAAAATCTTACTAGTCGATTGTAATCCCCTAAATATCCATGAATATTTTGCCAAACTAATTGCAATATCAAAATTCCTTAATAAGGGAAATACATTATTTATATATGTCATCAAAGAAAGCATAATGAAACAGATATATTGAATGAAATCGGTCACACTCCTTTAAAATTAAAATAGCATGAAGCACCATTTTGCTTCTCCTTTTAGGACTGAACAAGAGTCTATGTTCTGGGTGTACAGAAGTTAATATGATCCTCTGCAATGTCAAGGATCATGGGTCCGAAGCCTGTCGGTGCATACTCAGTGAGTGAAATGATCAACTGCATTAGATAGTTCTAGTACATAAGATGAGGGGGTGGCAGAATTCGAGTTTCTCACCAGAGAGGTTCCATGATGCCACCCCTTTATTCAAGACGAGCGTTGGAAAACGTTTTCCTTCATGGACCTGGGAGTTATTTTCTTATTTGGTAGCATTTTACATTAAATGTTTCTACTTATTGAGTGTATGTATACATATTGCATAATTACAAATTTATTTGAGTAGAAGACCATTTGCCAAGTTCGATTTTTCGCATTTACTTATTTTGTCTCCTTTATAAATGTTGCATCATCTTTTACCAAGTTGTTAATATATACGGACATTCTATCTATTAATAGCCTAATACTGTGCCTTCCTGTATTTGCAGAGGACAATTGCCACTTCATACCTGCTTGAAAATATGTGGAACCTCAATGATAATTTATTTTTGGATTCGGATGTAATCCAAAATGTCAAATAACCAAATCAAATCAATGTTTAGAGGTGATTTTACTGAATCCAAACCTTTTGTTCCAAAACTATGACAATAAAATTTTCAAAAAAAAGACAATGTTCAAGAAAATAGATTTATTTCTTCTCATATTTCTATGATAAACCTTATAATTTTTAAATTTTGATTCATTTAACTTCTCGCACCAACTGCATCATTTAAAATCGATTTAAAACCGACTATATATGTGAAATGAAGCATTGTTGAGCATTCATCTTCATCAAAATAATGTAAAATTAACTTTAAATTTCAAATTTAACATTACAACTTTGTAATAAATGTCAGGCAGTAGGATGGATCAAGGTTTCTTTTAACATAAACAATGAATGGCATCATTTCACATCCCGCTGCTGTCGCAACAAAAGAGAAAACGTGAAATCGACATTTTAAAATAAAACATACATCATGTCGTGTTCTGTGTTACTAATAAGATTGTTTCTCTTAAAGCTAAGAGGGTGAAATATTCCACTTTAGAGAACTAACACCTAAAGAAAATCTATCTTATGATTAAAAATTTGGCTACTGTAATCGTAACTGAAGCATTTCCTCACGCTTATGATTTCAAACGTGTACTTAATAGCATTTTACAGTATATTCTGCGCATATTGTGCATTAATTGATTTAGGTGCAAAAATATTTCCCATTCTATCAAGGAACAAAGTACTAGAACCACAGCCACAGTCTGAACCATCTGTTCAACTTTCCAGCCCACATGTTGTCAGGGTACTTGCTCCGCTCAAATGTCATCTCCACAAAACTTATTTAGTCAAAGCCCAAAGGTGCGATATATGATTGCTTAAATCGACTACCTACAACAAAATCGATGTCTACCCAAAAACACCTGTCAAATATCATTAGTCGTTGGAGGACTCCCCCAATCAAAGAGATTACAAGGAATCAAATGAAACTAGATATGAGTAAATTGGCCCACTAAAGCAAAAATCTTAAACATATAGAGAAAACGGTTCTAAACAATATGTTCTGAGAACATTTTAACCGGAAAGTTGTGTGCTGGTGACGCAGTGATCACCATACTCCTCCTTCAAGGCAAAGATCACGAGAAAAATGCTCACTGGTGCACATCCGGTAATTCGGAGGGAAAAACACACAACGGTTAATTCCGGTTAACATCGGGTGTGTTAGAATGCTAACTCCGCATCAGGAATGGGAAACCTTTCTGCTACCCATGTACAACTTACTCTCCCATTAATAACTTAAGAAATTTTAACGGAGACATTGAAACACAATCTTTAGGCGGAATAGCTATCCTTAATCCTTTATTTCGAATAATAATTAATTTGACAAGAGGTGAACTCTAAGGTCATTGCTATTTAAAATAGGTAAGCCGCGGCCATCAAAATGCTTTGCCCCAAACCGACAAATTTTTACTACAATACAAATCTTCATTTTTTAATTTCCCATGATGATTAAATTTACTCACGAAAAACAACTATCATTTGGCGGGGATATGATGTTTTTCCACCAAAAAGCCTCTTTTTCCTAACTAGGACACAATGTCCCAAGTCCGAAACACACTAGCTTTCATAAAAACCAGCTTTTTTAGTCTATCCAAGTTACTCCAACACATTTTGATTTTGCTTAGGAAAAATTCACCCTGTTTCATTAATGTTTCAAAGCAGGACCGTCCCCAGGACTCCCCTTCAACTTGTATGTCCCAATCCCGTCGTTGGTGTCTTTTTTAGTAAAGAATATGACTTTAAATAAGTCATAAAAACACCCATGATACACTTTTGTTGAAATATATGTATGTACAAGGCACGCGGGCATGGAGGTTCATTGCACGCGAGGACATATATAAAGGGAGGATGAATAGTGAGGGAATATGTCCTAGGGAAAAGGAAGTCGCGTAGATGTCAGACTAAGAACGGGGAGAGGGGAAATACAGGTTAATCAGACACGAAAGTCACCGTTCCCCGCATGTTCGCAATAGGAATGAAGAAGAGAAGAGTTTGTTGTGGGGTTTGAACTAGCCTGATTGTTATTCCTTGGATTTCCCATTCCATCCAGACTAGAACCTCCTGCTGATACAGTCCCATTCCCAAAAATCTGTTCTGGAGTGTCATACTGGTCGAAGGATAGGGAGAGTTGAAGTTGAGCATAGGGCGTCACTAAAGAGCAAGTATCATGTTGCGGAACAGCAGACCGGAAAAGGGCAAGACTCGTTGTATTAGTTTGTGGAGACGATATCCCTGAACAGGTGTGGTCTCCACCTTGCAATGCTGGAGGTAGTGCAACATTCGCCCGGCGAGCTTCAAAGTCTGGAGTTATCAGCCCACCAGCTTCACTACTTCCTGAAAGGCTCGGACGTTCCAGTTGAGAAGTTCTTTGCATAGAATGGGTGAGACCATTGTGAAGGAAGAAAGCTTGAGTAGAATTCATGTTGCTCCATCCATTAACCACGGAGGAATGTGTTGGAAGAGAACTTTCGGCGGTAGATGGATTATTTCCGCTACCTCCACTTACACTAGACCCCGTTCCGTAAGTATTTTTTACTTGATTCAACTGGATGGTATGCTCAGGTGAATGGGGAGAGTAGGGGGTTGGTTGCAGAACTGACATCATCGGATTTTGTTGGAGACTGATAGCTTGGGTAACAGGAAGAGTTGGGGGAGTTGCAACAGAACTGTGCAGGGAGCTATGATATGTAACTGGTGTTTGGGTAGATGGAGCTGGTGGTCCGTGAGGTAGGCACTGCCGAAACTGCGTTTCAGGAGTGGGTACGGCGGCCATCACTGGTGTTGCAATAGGAGTTTGGTGGGATAGTACCTCATCGCAGACATTTGTGGAGACGGACGTCATCTTATTTCGAGGTCGCTTCCAAACGCATGAAATACAGCATGATCTAAAATTATGCCAAGAGAGAAAAGTAAACGTGGTGATTCATCCAACGCAATGAAATACAACTAGTGGAGAGAGACAAAAAACTCCCGATTTTGCTATTGAAATGTAAATCAGACCAGTTAAATGCACAGTCCACTTAAAGAACTATATTTAAGTAGAGTTTCAGAAATACCTAATAGGCCTTCTTAATAGCAAATGCGAGTAACCAATATCGGATCACATCAGACAATCGTAAAATCCTCACAAATCCATAACATATTTTCCAAACGGACATAGTGAATACTCACCTGTCAGATGACTTAGAGGCAGTTTGTGGGTTCTGCTCGGTCGAGGAAGATATATATTTTAATTGTTGAAGATTAATATGTTGTTCGTTACCCTGAGAAGGGGAACTGATCACCCAATTATGTTGGAGGTCATTTGAGGTAGTCTTTTGAGTTTGTTTCATGAGTTCTCGCTTTAGACGACGATGACGCTTATGCAGGATAACCACAACATGAAGCAACACAGCAACTAACATGAGAATTATCAGACAGACTCCGATAGCAATGTGGAGGGGTTGAAAAGCGATAATTTGCCGTTTCTCTTCTTTTCGTTCTTCATCCATATCATCGCTCTCCTTGTGCATTTGCTTCAATTGTACGGGAGTTCTATAGATTTCCTCCCGTTTGACAAGAGCATCTTGATTTGTACTTTTTACTAAAAGGAAAACATGCCCTTAATTAGCATTTACAGCCTTGGCCAATCATTAAGTAGTAGATAAAACCACCCAGTCCACACTGAAATGCAATTTGCTATTTCAAATAATAATTTTCCAACTCCCGAGGAGCTTAAAAAGCTATTCTATTTTGTCAAGTCATGAGTTAAATTAAATAGTAAATAACGTTTGCTTTACCGCCAAAATCAGCTGTTGTACGGGCCACCCACCTACTCAGGCTGACATTTGACAAATTCCGTATTTCATCTGTATCTGCAATAAACTAGCAACTGACAAAGGCTCAGTGAGTCAGGGTGATGCTCAATCAATTAGAAGGGGAGACCACATGTGCTCGATCAGGATGAGAGTGTGCGTTCGGTCCTGATGGACGCCACTTCCGTTTAGACACAAGTCTGACACCTGTGGACAGAACTAGTCCCGTGCCCCCATTCTTATAAAGATGAGTCAATGCTGCAAGTCGAAAAATTTATTTTAAAAAACTCGGAAAACCCGTGATATCCACCATATTTGCCATTAGAATAAGAAATGAAGTGGAAGCATGAGCAGACACGATGAGGTTTCGGTATTGTCCCAGGGGAATGTGGATGGGGAACACATGCAAACATGCGTGATATGAATATGATCATTAATTCACCCTAGTCGTGTAGAATTTCATGACGGTAATCTGAGAGTCTGAACTCCCCGCCCCCTTGGTTAATTTGATGAATTGGGGAAAAGAAACATATCCGGACGGGATTTAAAAGGGAGGCAGTCCGCTTCCCTCAGTGCATAATTAAAGTCTAGAGCTCGCTACTTCCCATTACCCCTTGGGATTTGTTGTCTTACTAGGGTTCAGCAGACTGGGAGATAAATAGTAAAGGGACACCCACAACATCGAATGAGTCATTTCTTTTTGTGATTATTCAAAAGGCGACGCAGCCTGATTGAGAATCTTGCCACCGGATGAGTCTGGCTTGCCTTTTACCCCCTTCAACTCATTCTTAATCTTTTGCAGGTAAAATATCAGAAAGGGGGATGAGTGGATGAAGAGATATACGGAAGTCATATTGCGGAATAGCAATTAGAAAGCAGAAAATTCGAATCAAGGAATAAGA
>CAADRB010000056.1:71948-101687 GCA_900708905.1 Hymenolepis diminuta | reverse complement strand
GGGATGGGAAAGCATCAATTTCTGGACATGGAAAACTTGAGATGTACGGTATTGAAGCAAAACTGGCCTTATTGTAGCTTTTTAAGGAGTTAGATTCCACTGGTTTGAAATTTCGGACACTAAATCCAACTTTCACGAATTGAGCAGCTGCAATTTTCTGTTTTAGTTTTCAGTTATGATTGATTTGTGCTCATTTTTGAAACATCTGTTGGAGATTTCGGGGTCTAAAATCTCCATTTGTCCAAGAAAACTGCTTTTTTGACCGCATCAAATAGCAAAATCGAAATGAAAATGACATGGTCGGTCACATTTATCGACTGGATTGCAAATTCAATGACAGTTTTAGTTTATAGTGTAAAATCTACTACTGATTAAGAAGCTAACTAAGAGACAGACAGATCGTCAAAGTTCCCAAGGAGAATCTTAAAAATGAGTTTTGGTTAAAATAAGAAATATTTTTCAATCGATTAATCAATTAATCAGAAAGTTCAAACTTTAAAACTGCTAGAGTGTCTTTAGAAAAAATTTAAATTCTGAAGTGGTTGAACGTTTAAATTCAGATAATAAGATGCGTCTGGGAAATGAATATTGAATAATCCCAAAGATAACGAAATTTTCATTAAATAAAGCATCATTATTTTATGTTAATTTGAAATGAGATCATAGAAATGACCAATTTTATGAGTGGATGAAAAGCTGTTTTTTTCAATTGAATGACACTAACGATCTAATATTATTAAGGGGACATATTATAAATTTCCTAGACTATCGGCAGATTGAGGACATGATGCAAATTCTGTAGCGGAAGTCAACCTTAGACAACAAATAGGTTGAACGAAACTCCAAAATTCATTACTGAAGTCTGCTAATTCCAAAGGTCTCTTTCTATGAAATTCAAACTCTGAAATTTTGATACTCACCTATCCAACCTGTATGTTTATATTTCGACAATTAATCGGACTCAGATTTTAACTAATTGAATGAATGTGAATATGTAATTATGGGAAGCAATGAAGAACTGGGGTCCAAGGAATTTAGATAGAGAAGTATTTATAAGTAAAAAAATTTACCATGTGTTCCAACATTTGTGGATGACAGCTGGTCATGAGAGGAAGGCGAAGAAAGAGGATTGGACACACCAGCGAACCACTGATGAGCAAAAGGAACATCATTGGGGTAAGCTGGTCGTTTCCGTTGTTTCTGCTGCAGAGGCTCGGTATTCTCTCGCTTCCTGTGGGGAAGAATTAGAGCGGAATTTGAAGATGCTTTAGGAGATTCCCTAAATGGGGGAAAACCATTCTCCACCATTGGGAAATCTAACCCTGGCTCTAGGTCTGAAATTTCCGCGTTGAGAAAAAACTGTCGACCTTCCAATTCAGCCGGAGTGAATTCAAGTTTCTGGAGGGTTCAAAAAATGCGTTATCCTCCAAAAAATAAAGCGCATCCTAGACCATCAAAAAGTTACCCTTACTCGACTTATTTCACAATAATTATCCGAACAGCAACGAATAATAGTTGATCGAGAACCATCATCAGAATTTAGATCCCCAAAGCCTCCACCGCCATTAAAGACATTGTTCCTGGGATTCATGCACAGATCCATTTGTTCATGAGAAGCACAACCCCGTTGTTCGGCAATGAAAAGTCGGCTTCCTGCACCGTATATTGTCTTAGAATTCGAGGGTTTCTGTTCACTCGGTCTCGCCGGCCGAAATGATACATAACAATAGAAGTCGGCTTTACATTCGGTGACGTTAGCAGCTCGACACTCCGCAGTATCGCATTTGCATATAATAAAGCCTAAATATAAAGAAGTAAATAGTAGCTACTTGACAACAGAAATGGGGAAATACGCTTGATCAATGAGTCTAGTCCACTTTTGAATGACACGCTAATGAGACGGGTGTTGAGCTAAGATCTTTGGGGTGAAAACATCAAAGTGAGTTAGATTTGGCTTCATAATAAACAAAAATAATGGGAGCGTTACGATTAGGGAGCTTAAAAGAAATGTTCCGTAGAGAAACGCAGATTGAAATTAGGCCTCAAAACGGGCCAAGATATTTTTATTAACAGCATCAACTTTAAGTCATAAATCCAAGTTTTCTTCGCTGTTCAACTAGAATCGCAGCAAAAATGCAACCATTTTTCCGTAGCAAACACTTATAAATAGCATCTGTTAAATAAATTAAAATTCTGAAGAGCCCACATACCGTGGAAATTTAAACCGGGGTTGTACTTTAAGTGTACAAAGAAGTGGGGGGAAATTTGAATTGCAGAGGTCACCATGTCAACCGAGGGGCGTAGCGACCTTGTACTTGATAATTTTTATGGGAAATATGCGGTGGTGGTTAATAAAATTCATGCAGCGTGCAGGTTTGAGGTTTGTGAAAACTCCTCCTCGGGTTGAAGGTAATCGTGACCACCCACATGTAGTTAGTAGCGCAATGCATATTAATTTTTAAGTCTTCTACTAGGCCAACTGTAATAAATACCTTAAATCAACTTATACGTAGAATAATAATTGAGTTTAGTCGTTTTTTATTCAATGGAACGTATAACAATCAATTTATCTTCAAAATTATTGATGTTCGACTCACCAGTTGGCCCAAGCCCGAAAACCACCAGCGTCTAAACAGTAATTGAAACGGTCGATACCGTTTAATTAAAATCGGATTTCCAAAATAAAACTCTAAACCTATTTGCTTTGGCACTACGAGCCGGGCCAATAAATCCATGCAAAACATTTCACGCTAAATGGTCACAGGCTGTCCTTTAAATTCTGAAATTTTAGGGAGAAACATAGAAGTGCATTGCAAAGATTCAGGGAGAGAGAAACTAGCGTTTATTTTACTACTGACTTTAACACACGCGTGTCACGGTTTAGGAAAGTCTTGACCTCCAATGTCCGTTTTGGGAAATTATGGAAATTCACGGGTGATAGATTTCAAATAGTCATTCAGGTGTGAAATACGACATTAGTAGACAGTAATAAGCACAAATAACTGCGGATTTTTATGCATATCCAAGGCGTATCCTCATTCCGTTACCAGCTAGGAGTCTAGAGCGAAGAGTGGTTTTGAACTTCTCTAGAAAAAAGGCAAGTGAATGCAACAACGCCTCATCCGGTTGCAGAAATTTTTTGTAGATCAAGGCCACCCTGGGTATTACGTTAAGAATGGACGTCAGCTACATAGGCGTATACCTTGCAATTTTTATCCAACACACAGAGCGCGTGGGCTTGTTCTCTTGTGTAGCTGGGGTTAAAACTTTATAAAATACCTCGGTTACTTACTGTTTAAAATTTATTAAATATCCTTGAACTTTATTAAGCTATTCTCCACTCCTTAAAGTGAAATTATTAGGTAAATAACACCAACTAATTAACCATCTGACTTAACTTATCTTCACGGACAATAATACTTTAAAGGACGTTCCTTCGAGTCTGTGCTTAGAGAGAATTTTTAGCACTGATAGATGGTTATTAAACGAACAGACATTTCCAACAGTCAAGTGACGTTATTCCTCCTGGACCTTGGATGCTTAAGGTCGATTTCCAAATTTTCCCACTTTACGTCTTTAGGGGAACCACCTGATTGGCCTTTAGTTCACATAGGATACAAACCGTGCGGTCAATCTTTGATGGTGGTCTTAAGTTGAAGGGGAGGGAAGGAAATAAACGAGTCAGCCTGAATCAACTTAATTCCCCATGAGGTCACAATCTGTAACTCCCCAATCTGATACATCGAGTCAGGCCTCGTAGTAAGAGTTAATCTTTCTAAACTCTGACATCTTGCAACTTTTCTTCACAATAAACGAACATGGTTATCAAATTCTATAAAGTGATGGTCAAATGGCTTCCTAGTTCAAACAATCAGTTAATTATTTTCGTTATAAATAATATGAGAAGACACAACGAGCATACAGCAGGTTTTACTTGGAATTCGAATTTCACATCCACCCGTGGTTTCTCAAACCACATTCGGAACTCAATTAAAAAACCACTGGCCTCGAGTTTAGCATAAAGACAATTTTTTGCCACTATCTGGGCATTATCCCTTGCAATAATCCATCAACATCTCCGCTCTCGAAATACGGGGTTTATGATCTTCATTGTGTGTCTATAACCGTGGAGAGCTTTTCAATCCCGTCTAAAATTTTATTGAATTCTATTCCAAGAAACGGCCATATACGAGGAATAAGAAAATTATACGTTTAAACATCGGCGTTATTCAAATAACCAACAGTATTTACATCAATTCAACTTTCTTGAATTTGCCGGTTGCCAGCTATTTGGGAAACACTATAAAATGCGGACATTCTCTAAAATTTTTAAAAGAATACTCAGTAAGACTCTTTATATAGCAATTTTTATGGTAAAAATAGCTATCAAGATCCATAAATTTATGGGTACCTACGTATGTTTAACCTATTTGATGATTATATCCCAAGGAGTGAACCATCCTAAAGATATGATTGTGCAATTGTTATATAACTAGGAGCACTTGGGTTTATCTGCATGGGATCCAATTAAAGCAATATACTTAGCATTAAGGCTGCCACCACCCATGCGTCCAGCAGAATATAACTACCAAGATCTTCCATTAAACGTAATGTTTTAAACGCCGGTCAATTGCAAAGACATAGAATATGAATGTATCATCTATACGGTGTTCTACTCCCATCCTGTTCTGTTGGTGAAAAATAATGGTATTTAATTAACAACAGGCTAATATAAGGGGTAAGGTACTAGGAGAACCATCAATGCCGTTCTTAATTCATCAATACTAAAGAGGATTCATCTACTAATCTTAACCTTTAAATACCCCTGTTTCGTATTATTACATCCTCATTCTTTATGAAAGCTCCCAAAAATAAGTAAATAACAAGTGTATGAACTCACCATGAGCAAAGGGCAGAAGCGAAATAAGGAGAAGTGAGATAATCCGCAGATCAGAGTTAGAGAACATTTTAATCGGAAAGTGCTGAAATCTCATAAGCACAGCATTTATAGAAAAAAGCAGTAGGATGAGAGCTAAAGACGAGAAGATGACGCTACACAGCACAGAGCACGAGTGCGACTGAGAAGACTGGGACAAGACGGTATGCGTATGATGGTGTATGATAGAGGAACGGTGCTTGTGCTGTTGCGTGCGTACGTGTGTGTGCGCTAGTGTAAGTGCAGGCGTGTGTGTCCTTGCAAATGAATTCACAGAAATCGTGCCTGCGCATTGCCCAATCATAGTGTGGCTTACGCATTGACCAATCCGCAGGAGCTCAGGTGTGCTAATGGCTCATCGGCTCAGACATTTGTTTAATGAGACATCGTGTGTTCTCCCCCATCCCCCTTCCCTAGCTTCCCTCATGAGTCTCTGAACCACCCACAATGCGGACCACCTAGCTAGGCTGTCGTCTCCTGTTCATTCTTTTCTCTTTTTCGTATGGGCGTATCTTCCATCGATATCTTAGAGATACGTCTCTATTCTCAAGAAGTTATTTTATTTGAGGCTAGCTTATATATTAGCTAGAGAGAAAACGCAGATAAAAGAACGATAAATGGCTTTTTTGCCTTGATTATCAACACGAATAGCTCATAAAAAGCTCTTAAGAAAGGTAGTTGCAATTATAGAGGAAAAGGACTATCTTGTGCTGAGTTGGAAATTGAGCTCATAACAGAAAGAGATACCTGGATACGTCTTGTAATCATTACACAAATGGAGAGCTACAGGTCTCTGAGGTTAAGATTAACTTGCGACTTCCTCTTCTTGAGAAAAAATAACGGCACTAATCAAATAAACCAGAAATTCGGCTGGATTATCATTTCAAATGGGAGTTTGGTAAGGCATCACTCCTTAATTTTCGTGTGATAATCTTCTCCACTGTTGCCTTGACTTAGGATTTCATTAACATGATTTTGTAAAATGATTACAAACTACAAGTTTTGACGTAGGGATGGCCTCCATCCAATTTTATCTTTACCAAACGGAGAATAAAAGGTAATTCGAATTTGACAGAATTACAAAGAAAGCATCTTTCCTATTAATTTTCCGTTAGAAAACGGCCTACGTAAAATCTCAATAACTTGATCTCTATGACTAGCCAAGGAAAAATTCATGAAGGTCAGCCTTCACCGTATAGAGCTAAAACCCAAGGGAGAAGACCTGTAGCCCAAACAACAATTTTTATTAGGGAATAACATCGCATATCCGAAATAAATATGCGATGAGTGATTGACTGCTGATTAGCTTCCCACATATTTAGTGCTGACGTAGAAACCAAATAATCGATAATTCAGTGGACGAGAGATAAAGATTGCGAGTTTCTTCTGAGCGCATCGAAAATATGCTATGCGTGGTCCTAAAGGTGTTATAAATACCTTGCTATTGAATGACATCTTAATTATCTCGCCCTATTACACTTATATTGACCGATAAAAATATGACTTCCTAATTGAAAAAATTAATTATTTATGGATGAGAAAACATATGCAATATGAAATTTTATTTGGAACTCGAATTGGATTTCAACATTCTTCTGCAGTTTAGCCTATCATTCTTATCAATCCTTATCTGTCAGTACTGCTGACATATTTGGGGCCAAAACTGGGGAGTGTTTTGATCTGAAACCCTCATTTACATAAAGAAAACTTGTATTCCCATATAAAATCTTTGTTTAGTTAATAAAGTGCCTTGAAGTATTCGTTCTTAGTTCTGTGAGTTTGAATCAAATTTCAACCCCATAAAAACTCATTATTCGTGAAAATTGTTTATTCAATGAGCGATTGAATATTATCGACTTGAATGAACTATCAAACAGCCTTTAAGCAGCTGTCAGTCATAATGAAAATTCACTCCACGCAGCAGATGAAAGGAAAAAAACGTCAGGGAGGAGAATATGAACAGAAGTTACTCTTTTATTTTTCTCCAAACCGGAAGAGAACCCCTAGCTGTTGACTGCTTACCCATAGCTGAACTTACGGCTATCTTGAAAGATGGCCACTCTATTTCTGAACAGTCCGTGCCTTACGCAGTGGTTAATGTGAAATTATTGTCGTAATGTAGGCCAGTTAGCAGAGAGGAAGATCTCCACAATTTTTCTTTGCCCACCATATGTTCCCCTGACTTTCTCCAAGCTCAAATCGGCCTATGAAACTATTGTTCAATTAAAAATAATGGATAAAAATTTCTCAAAAAAAATTATGAGCGCACTTAGGTTTCGAATGAAAGTATTCTGGACTTTGTTTTGACTACTTCGAGATCTGAGTCTCATGGAGGTGGAGATTAAGATTTCTAACAAATTACTTTGTATAAATCGTTAGCGATTGATAATCAAACAAAAGCATACATATAAATTTTTATACCTATGTTACGAATGTTATAAAAATTTCAGGTTTTGGAATGAAGCATTTAGTTCATTGTCCTACCTGTCCAATGGTTTAAGTCTCAACCACAAGCAGTCTTCACTTAACTTCCGATTTCCATTATGCCCTTATTTAAATAAAGTTGAGGAACGATTATCTCGGGGGGTGACTCAGAACGATGATAGATTTCTAGTTTGGAAGTCTTTATTCTCATTTAAGAATAGTCATTACATCATCTATCAAAATGTCATTATGATCCCTTAGAAGATTAAAATGAATGATGATATGACTTCGAAAGAATTTTGAGGAGAAACATATTCAATGATGAGAAAGTATTTCCTAAGTTTGAGCTGAGTGATAAAAAGTTATAAAACTCAGACCCATTAAATTTAATCGCCATTCAGGCTTAAGTCCTCTTGTCGCATTATCTTCAATAATAGACGGATAGAACAGAAACAATTGAAGCCCAACCAGAGATCGAGATTATCCACTAATATCGAAAAAGAATGGATGTACTGGGGGACCCATCATAACAAAAAAATTTATCGGCAAATGTAATAAAACCTCTTTGTCATTTGCCATAAAAGGGCAAAATATCGCCATGTACAAAGTAAAACAGAAGACAAAACAGTACATTTTTATTGACGAAATCTGCAACTCATAAGCCCTATTTGGCGGTGAGTTCATCTTTAACCATCAGTGATATGTGAAGACATTTTTTTCAATAAGTAATTTTCGTTAAATTAGTGAAGTGTCTTGGAGGCAGTAATCCAGCCTTCAACTGCAGCCACTGTGTTCGTAAGTGGGAAAAGCTTTACATATGCGGTATATGTAAGTGCTCTTCGGTTTGGTATATACAAAAAAGGAGTAACAATGGTACTTGTACGTGGGAAATTAGAATTATTTATGATACGTTTGTATCAATTTGATGATTGGATGGTAGCATCCATTTCCTTTTATCGCTTCAGTGCGGAAAGACTTTTTTCCCATCGTTTGCCTATTTCAGTTAGTCTAATCAGCAGAACGTAGCTAATGAAAACGTGGCTTCCTTGTACCTATTTTCAGTTCCATGACGATATAATGTTGAGGTAAACATTCTCTCGGATTTTCTAACTTCTAAAGGCGTGACTAAGTATACTCATGTCGTAAAATTTTTCGGGTTTTTTAAAAAAGCGTCTAGATAAACATGAAGAAGGGATTTTGTGTTCATCTCAAATTTAATGAGATGTTAAAGGATGCGTTATGTGACTCGAGCTAATGACTCAGCGCAGAAGTGGAAAGAAATGACATATTTTAACGTAGCGGGAGCTGATTTCACGTGTTCTCCCTCTCTCTCTAACTCTGAATTTGTCACAAGCTCCCTTCTCTCAACCTCATAGCACTGACCACCCACCAACCCAAAGACCGGATGACAACTGCGTCAGGACAGGGCTAACTGCAACGGGACAACTCACACACAGCCTGACTGTTTCTTTTGGCAGGACATCCGCTGGGAACACACAAAACGAAATGAGAGTGGGAAAACGAGCTTCATGTTCTCTCACTCCCCTCCATTTTTCTTAAAACCCTTCTGGGCGACCACTACTCAACTTTGATTGCCCATTTTTTCCCATACTTCGTTTGCACGTGTGTGTTCGGGTTTTTCTTGAACCAGGCACACATACACACACAAACACACACACACACACTAGAACAATCTCACTTTTCCTAAACCGACAAAATTTGTTTTAATTAATACTCCTTTCACGAGCTTAATTATGTGACTCATGATGATTAATCTCCTTTCGAATAGGGAGTGCTTATTATTCTTCTCCTTCTTTGTGCTTTGTCTTTAATTTAATTAATATCAATGCACCATATCAAAACAAAATTCAAGGTGAATGAGATTTTAAATAATGTTCCTGGAGAAATAACAGAACCTCACCAAAGTTAAATTACCTATTTTCTAAAGACTGGGAAATTGTAATATTGGGGTCTCTTTTCGCCACCCTGTGCTCGTCTGCGGAGTCAGAGATCAAGGTTTTAACGCACATCGGCGAACATGCAGTGAGCGGAATTGCCATCCGTACCAGTTAAGTCTGGTTAACAAATGGGTGGCAAAATTCGAGTTTCTCACTAGAAGGGTTCCACAATGCGCCTCTTCTCCCTGAGATGTGCATTTGAAAACGCTTATCTAATTGAGTTTGGAGGTTATTTAATTTCTGGCCACTACCTCTGAACTTGCGTGGTTATATTCAATCTTAGTGGGAAATTGGAATAAGATTATTCACAAATAATTCATCATTTACTCTGGTGAAATGCAAAATGGTGCGGTTTTTAGAGAACCTTTAACAATTATAATAAACTTTGATATCTACTCCTTTTTTTAATAACTTTCAAGCTCAATTCTAGATGAAAGAGTAATTGAACTTTTATTGTAGGGAAATTGAAACTTCATGATTCCTCATTCGATGACCTCATGTTTGATCTCTCTTTTGAGATCGGTATTGAACATGGGTAGTAATTCGAAGGGTTTTGAATTCGTTTTGTTGGATTGCAATACCCTTTTAAAAATCTCTCAAAGACTCAGTTTTGAAATAAAGCTGAAAACAGATCTAGTTTTCATTTTACTAATAGGCAGAAGTTCTAGCTTTCGGTCTGACCTACAAAAATGAGTGTTACACTCTTTATGATATAGCCATCCATTTTCTGCCAGTCAATTCAAAAGATCTGTATCTGTCAGAACTCAGGTGGGATTTAATCGCAGTAATTCTGACTCTCCCATGTTTACACCACTAATAGATCCTCCTGAATGATAATGGCTTATACTTAAATAACCATGCAATTATTTTTCTTATTAATAAATTTTAAAAGTAAACGCAATGTCATGCAATTGCTCGATTTGAAAATTTATTCATCAAACAATATATTTATGAAAAACATGCTTTTGCTGTCTCGACTTCGAGATGATAGATACGAAAGAAGGAAAATTTATTAAAAATAATTTGGATTTATATTTAGTTTACCTTTCTTAAAATTTAATTTAAATCAAATTTGAATTTGTATTTCAAGTTAGTTAATAATATTTTTTCAAATACATATATGAAATATAAATTTGATATCCTTCAAAGTTTCAGCATTTTCCATTTTGTTCAATATTCTTCGCTTCACATCTTAAACATTCTATCTTCCATAGAAAAATCGATTAATGAAATGATTTTGGCAGATTTATACAACGATCTCCTGAACAACATAAGAGAAAATTTTCCTGGATGACATCCGACCCTTCAGTTGAGCATTTTCACCAGCGTGAACTCACTCAAGAACCAATGGATCTAATTAGGAAATTTAATTTTGGTATCCTGGAGCGTGATGCAGTAAGACCAGACTGTTTGATGCAATGAGAGTTCAAATGAGGTTGTCCTGGCAGTATTCTATACTTCTAATTGACTCCATTCTTTCACTACTTATTGGACTATTCAACTACTTCCACCATTATTTTTCATTTATTTAAAGATTTCGTTTAGTTGTCGGCATTGTAATGATAAAAATGAAAGCATGATAATAATAATGAATTTCTTTTTTTCAAAATTCCTGTGTTAGAACTGCAATTTTCAAATTGTCATTATTTGGAATTGCAATCATTAACATTCAGATGATATTAACTGAATTTAGTTTAATGCTGTGTTTATTGAGACTGGTAGCAAAGAAATAATTCGGAAAACTGCCACTTCATCATAATCGTAGTTGCATTTTATAGGTCCACTAAATCTCTTTAGTTACACATATAGAGATGGAGACCTCCATGGACACTTTTTATCAAAATAGCTTGGCAATAGGCCTTAGTATGTACAGAATTTAAATAAATTAATGCAGGCAATTGCGCGAGTGTAATGTTACTTTGTGTCAATAATACAACATACTGGATTTATATGATCTCCATGTCTTGTGTTTCAGATTCAATCGCAAATAGCACTAGTAGTTTCCCTTATGCTTACTTATAGACCTAGATATCTTCGTAGGATTTAAATGAATGCCCTGTCAGTTGTAAATAGAGATTCTCGCTATCTTCTGTTTATGAGCATGATAGAACGCTATTGTGTAAGCCTATTCGTCCGTTGTTAGATATTATCCTAAGTGCTTATTTTGTACTTCTGCTTATATGCAGATCATTCTGGATGACCAATTCTTTTAAATGTCAGGATAAGCAACAACGAGGATTGTAATATACTCATTATAGTAGCGGGACTTAGCTCCTTTAAGAAGTGCATTGTATGCAATCGAATCGGCTTTATTTTGAAAATATGATATAATGCACTAAATATCTAATCGGTTGAAGAGAATAGGCAAGTTTATTCAAAAACACATCTATCGGAAGCAATATTCAGAATAAGAATAGCACAAAATTCACGAAACTTTAGTTTTAGGGGAGCATTCATTAAATAAATAAATGTGGAGCGCGTTTGCAACGCTGAGATCAGGGACCTGTGCATTGGTGTCAATTAAGGACAATGAGTGTTCAAAATCAAGACACTGAATTATGGGATTCGGAAGGGTGAGAAAACGTATCTATCTTATCGTGCATTGTATTCCAATTCGTCCTCCATGACAAGCTATAGAAGACTATAAAAAGTTAACTCGTCTACTAATAGGAAAATTCAAATTAGAATTAATCGCGGACTATTGGTATTAATTATGACATGGTAACACTTTTTTATAATTTTAATTGTAGAAAAGCATCCCAATAATGGAAATAGTAAAATAATCAACTAATGGATGAAGATGATATCGATTAGATGCTAAGGATAAAGTTATAGATTCAACTATTTAAATTGTTAAGAAATAAATTGAACTTTTTGTAGCAAGGATATAAGATATAAATGCTTGTTTTACTCCCCATTCATAGTAAGCTTCTATTTGTAGACAGGCACATTCGCAGACCAATAAACCACTTTGAAGACATCACTTAGTTCTGTGGAAAAAAAGGGGTAGGATTTTATTTTGATTCCCGCTTTTTCTATGACAAATAATCAAAAAGAATTTGAGTTTCTAACGAAAATGACAATATTTGAAATAAAATTATTTATATTATTCTTTCAGAACGTAAGTAAATATATAAATTTTAAAGTCATACTGAGTGTATGACTACCATGTTTTCGTAAACATCTAAGATGTGAGACTTCTCACTTTTCTTTGTTTCGAGTTTTTCATTTATTCATATTATTATTATTTTTGCTAAAGGACGACAAAAAACAGCACAAAAGGGCTATTTTTTACTATATTGGCGTTTACTGCAACTTCGCTTCCCATAATTATACATTTGGTAATCATCGTATCTAGCATTTGCCATGGGTGTTTCAGTCTTGATCTAGCCTCATTTTGTTCTCTTTTTCACATAGACACAGCTAAATTGGAGACAGAAACAAAGGGGAGATTCCGAATGCCAAAACGCTTTCGTCGTGGTTTTTCGAATGTGAGACTGTGAGAGTTTACACGAGGTGACAATTAACTTTCCCCACCCTTCCACCTACCCGACTGATTTATGATCTAGCCGCAGCCAAACGCCCCTTAATTGTGTGGTAGACCACCAGTCTTGGGACCGTCAGAGTCTGTGTATTATTGGGGATATTCGTCCATTTGGTACTGTTGGCAGTGAAATATAATACTATGAGCATGAAAAATGGCTCTCTAGGGGGCTTAATAACGAAACTTCACATGATCTCTAACTTACATACCTGATCGCATATTATAATAATTTTCGAATAGAACAAAATGGGATACTGCTAACTATAGTGAATTATAGGGTAAAGGAAATATAATTTAATTTTGAGTCCAATTAAACATTTTACCAAATGCTTATTAATTTCACCTTTGAATTGAATTTTTAAATTACTTTCAGTGCAGTGTTACTGTGCATGAAGACATACTGGGAGGGAGAGAGGGAGGATAGTTAAGACCCTTCCGATTAAGGTTCAATGAGTTGATTAGCCATATACTCACTAGAATATACCTAACGAACTAACAACGATGTTTCACATTAAATTTAACCAGTTTTAGTATGATGAATGAAAAATAAACACATAACAGCTAGTTTATGTTCAAATAAATGACATTTTAATACTCCTCCTTATACAGTTATAAGATGCATTTATAACTATTTATGGAAAGTCTTGACTGATTATCACACTCTAAAAGTAATATTCACCGATATCGGACTTATTTTGGTATTTGTTTCACATTTATCATGTTTTTATAGCTTTGTAAACATGGTGATTGTGGTAAATATGCGTCCACGATTGATGTCCAACCGCAACGTGAGGTTTTAAAAAATACCCATGCGTATTTGCCCGAAAGCTGATTACTTTAAAACAGTTAATAATGGAACTGAGGTTTAAAATTGAAAATATTTTGAAGTGTTTATAAATACAGGGTGCTTGAGAATATTTCGAATCTAAGCTTTCAAGATTGTGATGTTCGAAAACCAATTATCCGGGTATAAGGATGGTAGTAGATAATTAGAGAAATACAGTCTCAGATCGATGGAAAGAACGTAAAACTCAAGAACACGGAATCGATAGCAAATTCCTAAGAGACTTAGGAAATTGAAAGCGATAGATTGTGCAAAGTTGAGATTTCAAACCCTAGTCACTCTCCATATTGAAGGGAATCTATCATCAAATTATCAAGACCCTTTTCTTGAGTTAATTACCTCATTGACCAAATGAACGCTATTTTTGCGCATCAGGAGGATGGAAAGATTTTGCATGTGTAATATTCAGAGATATCTATTTTTCTGTATCAAGAAAATATTCATATGTGTTTAATTATTCAATTATTGTCATGACTTTGCATTTAGATTGAATATATTTAAAATCTGTTTAAAATTAAAATGTTCTTTAGTTAAAACTAGCCTTCTTAAATGAAGTTCAGCGAAATGTGCAGTTCCGATAGCATTCAGTCCTTCCCAAATCAGCACACATGAATGCAAGTTTTATTTCTCTAATATTCTAAGATTGCTTTTAATTACCGCTTTCATGCTTCAAAACAAATGTCATACATCAGAATGTCATCCACAATCAGTCTCTCTTAGACGGAATTTGAGGTGATGCACATCCAACTTTGAAGTCTGTGGGCGGGTGATTTCAAAAATTCTTGAATATCGTGAGAAACAGCGGAATATATTCACCAATCTGAACTGCGTAATGAATGAACGAAAATTTCAAAATCCATAAAGCGATTCCTCCTAGCCTCTCCCAAAAATTAAGATCTATAAAGCTATGTATGTATCAATAATCGGAGGGCAATCGTTTTGTTCGGTGACTTTCAGGATTTAGTAAATATTTTAGAGGCTTCCATTGTGAACAGTCAAAATTATTCCCACTTTAGTACAATTCGGCAAATTCCTTTACTAATTATTGTAATTTTATTGGTAGCTCCGTCGGGCTAAACAGTAAAAATCCAGGCGTTCCATTATGTTATGCACTTTTCAGCTTTATTACATCATTTTATAAATGAAAAAGATGTAGAAATAGATCGAAATAGACCCCCAAAATAAATTCATTATTGAATCGTCTGTATTTAAAATTTTATTGATTTCTTTGAATTAAGTCATGCAGCAGACAAGAGGCCGAACGTTACCTATCGAACTGCCATTTTCAATTCTACATTAAAACCGTTGATAATCTAATCACATGCTACTCTTGAGGAGATATATGCAAACAGACGGAGAGACTTAGTAAGTCTAAAAATTACAAGCACATATTCTTCAATATGAACTGAGTACTAAACGTAAAGTGTCACAAACTCCACAGACCAAATTTCTGCACTCTTTCCCAGAAGTAGGGCCTATAGGCTATTCACACGGATAATATTTCACAGTTACTATCATTCCTGAGATTTAAAATATTTTCCACATTTCATTATTTAAAAGTGGACATAGTTGTGACATATGTTTCTTTTCTATTTTGAAGACTTTGTCAGCTTATGGGGTAAATATTATAAAGACTTATTTTTCCATTTAGAAGGATTTGAAGCATTTAGACGTTGTCAAAAAAGTGGCAAGCTGCCTTACTATTTATCCTATTTTATAGCAAAAAATTACAAACCAGACGACTTATTCTGTTTTTGAATCCTGTATTTCATCTTATATTTTTAGGACTGTGGCAATTAAAGTAAAACGCATTTGCCGGTGACACCCGGAGAAAGACATTTATCTTCAAGAAATACCTACGGTTTTCTGCCTTCCTCCCCACCCTGTTATTGCTTACTACAAAACACAGAAGATTACTGTGGGAGGAGGGGGGAAACTTCAGTGTGTCCTTAGTCACCACATGGGAACGGAGTCCAAATGTTGGTTGCTGGCAGTAGAAGTCTATTCAACTTCGGACCACCCTCGAAGATATTTACACAAAATAAACATTGAACCCTAAAAATGGGAAACCAGACGACGTGTGTGTGCGTAGGTATAAGAGGCGAGGCAATGAATGACTTCATATCAAATGAAAAATGGTGGAGAATTAAGGTGTCTTGTTTGAGGGTAGGAGGAGACCGTCTAGATGATCTGACGCTACTTGGGTGGGGCGACAGACATAGGGAGTGGAAATTAATCATCTCTGAGTCATGTATTCGCTCTACCCAATGTGTACTCGTAATCTTTCGTTATACTTTTTGCTGAATGAATTTGAACGGAGGATTTTTAATGACAGTTTAACTGGGATGGAGGGGAGTGTGAGTGACTGCTTCAGTCCATTTTTGTGATCTTGATTCTGACTGCCAGAACATCCCGATCTTATCAACTTGGTGGCGAATTACAATATTGTAGCATACGCCTTTAAAATTTTAATTTTAAAGAGTAAATTCAGACCTAACGAATCTTTCAAAAGTCATTAAGGAGATGGACGCAATAGTAAACTTGAAAAAAAGGAGGATACTCTGGAACCATTATCATGAAAGACTCCCTTTTTTTCTCCTCTGGCATTGGACCAGTGACTGCTCACATCACTCTTGTTATGCAAGTGACCATTAATATTAATATAATCATCCATCTAAATACCAAAAAATTGCAATTTTTAACAATTGGAAACCACTAACATCGAATAAATGATAAAGAAGAGGGGGTCAAAAGATACGGAGAGTAACAGCAAGTTATCTAAGAATCTTAATTCTTCTAATTTTTGAACTCGAGTTGTACGATATTTAATAAATGGGCAGTTAATGTCCCAAAAATCGAATTCCACGATTCGTCCTCTGAATTGCAACAAATGCTTTATTAATCGGTATCGTTTAATCAAGATACGTTGGTCTTCCCGCTTCAATGTATGTTTTCTTCCAGCAGTTGAGAAAGCAAATGATCTTATGTGATATTCTGCATTTTAGAGCTTTGATATAGGGAAAAAAATAATACCGTTTTATTTTTTAGTTAATATCTTCAAGATTTTTATGCTATCATACAAATCGTCCATAAAGGACATATTTCAATACCTATCCTATTTGAATATGTTCTTTCACTTCTCCCCTTTTAAGCTTTCTTTTTCTGAATATCGTATTCGAAATTTGCACGTTCCTTAGCCCAAACAGCTATATTAAATCATTATTTAATCCTCATTAGTATCGAAAATTTACTAAATAATAGTTCTGTTTCTATGCCCAAACCTTATTGAGGAATTTGACTGTTGGAAAATTTTACGGACTTTGGCATCCTTCAGACGGAATTGCGCTTCTGGCTAAATGGTGGCAAACATGTCGATCAGTAATTTTTAAAAAGAGGTGACAGGGATAACGAAAATCTCCAGGAAAGGCAGGTTAGAATGAAGTTATTAGTAGCTAATCAGAACTAATTTCGAACCATTTTGAACCCGGTCAAATGCGATTTTCGTTGAGAACTGGTGGAGTTCGACTGAATTATAACAAGTGAATAGAAGACCAACTATTTTAATGAATGGAATAAATGGAACACGAATTTCTCTCAAATCACTGAATCTAATCTTATCCTAACTGCATCTGAGATAAGAATTGCAGGAAGAATATAAAAAGATGGCATGACCAATCTCTCAATCTATAAGTTCTGAACATCACAAACATGAATTCAGAAACTCAGGCGCCGAAGCCTGAAATATGTACTTTAAAACAGAACATGTCTAAGATGGAAATACGGTTCTTTTGTTGTCATGACTTTTCCCTTGATTTTTTACTCGATCCCCTTTGCCTTTGTACAATCTTTTGTTAACCAGATTTAGATGATTGAACTTTGTCAAGGAGGAAACTTTTAATCGGTCTTGCAATCTCTTCAAAACCCAATAAAGTAAATCCAACAACTAAGTGTTTCAAAATTTTCAATCCTTGCAAATTTACGAGAAAGAATGAGAATGTACCTCTTCGTGAATAACATCGAAACCTAGTCAAGCAAGGTTTTTACAAAGCCAATGAATGTTAACATATCGAAATATTCAGTTTATTTTCGAGATTGTGAATTGCCAACTACGTCAGAATTTTGCAAAAAAGAAGACATTTTTAGCTAATAGAAAATTTTAAATAAGCCAACCACGTAGCATATTGGGTGGTCTGGGAAAGAGAATAATTTCTTTCTCTTTCTGAGAAAGAGACTTTTGAGTAAATTTAGGAGTGAAAAGAAGAAGGAGAAAAAATTTTCACATTTGAATGGGTTAAATGTTTTATTTTCAGTTGAAAAGTTGGATCATTGCCCAGTCTTACACAGATTCTGCGAAATTCAGACATTCGATACAAATGAATTTGCTTATAACTGCTTCCTAAAAATGGTAAATATTTTGATTTAAATAGTTTAAATGTGATTTTTACCTTTACGTTCTTTTTTCGGTTTTGGTTTTTATTATTTAGTTCTAAAGATCATATTTATGTGAACGTCTTTTCCTTACATTCTTGAAGCAGCCTTGAATATGACAAAATTAATTGAGTACGCACATCTGGCAGCATAAAAAACAGATTCTTATATCCAATAAGATTTTTAAGCCCCCAAACACGAAATATTTAAATTTCACAAAAGTAGTTGTCGAACATCAGTAGAGAATAAATTTAGGACATAAAATGAGTCTTACTTCATTTGAATTCCTTATTCTCCAGATCATCCACTTTTTACTTAATGGTTATCATGCAGTGCGTCTTGTTACAATTATCTAAACTTCAAATGGCAGAATTTTGAGTAAGTTCAAATCCACGGTGTCGAGAGTTTAGACCCGTTGATTAAATTAATTGGTTTAATCCTGTCACTCCATTAATATCTCTCCCCTAATAATCGGGAACAGGAAGTTGATGATAGCTAAACAACCCATAAATAATCCTCCATATTCGTCTTCAATGGTTCATACAGCTTCTTACTAAGATTAATAATCCACTGAAGCTGAATCCATTGAAAATGTCTTACATACCACAGGAAATATCACGCTATAAATCCTCCCTTCGACTTATTGATGAAGTATGACATCAGCAATGGTGATTTATCAAAAAATAGGGGTAGAATGTATCTAAGCTCCAAAGTGAGCTAATTACATGCTGTTCATCGAAAATTTTACATCTTGAAGCGAAGAAAGTTCCCAGTCCTTTGTGTAATCATCAAGATTTTTCTCCATGCATTGCCATACTGGATAAGAAACACTAAAAGAAATATTCCTAAACAAGATTTAGGTACTGAAATTGTAAAGAATTCGTAAATAACCGTTAAATGTTACCTAAAGCCACTTATTGAGTTTTTAAAATATTCTACTACTTGCTTCACTTCATTCTATCTACGATTCATCTATTAAACCTTAGGTTGTTCATCGATTATTCTCGGTTACCTGACATCTCTATCTTGACCTTTTTTTGTTATTTAGTCAATTTTCAATTTACCGATTACAAGGCAAACTTTCTTCCTACAGCTTATAATCTGCCACTGTCTCTTTGGTATCAAAGCCGGAAAGAACTTGAAAGGCACATAAAGAAGCAAGCTTCCTTTACTCTCTATTACCATCTCCTAAGCTATTGGTGTCTCTCAAGAAATGGTTTCAGGGTTTGGAAAAAATGAAATTCAATTCAAAACTTAACTTATATGTAACTGCTTTATTTTTCAGCTATCTGCCCCAAAGGAATGTCTTAAAACTGTGTGTAGACAATTCAGCAATTACTGTTTACGTCCGAATTCCTAAATTGGGCGATTAATATCCTTTTCTTTCTCTCTTCGCGGTGGGTCCTTTTCGAAATTAAATTCTGCTGCCAGGGCGGTTAATTTAATTCTCAGTAGCGAAAGAATACCTTTGCCATCCCTGATACATGATATGAATGTACCGTTATGCGATAGTGTATAATGAAATTTAGTGAGATTTAAAAGTGCGACTTCGATTAAGGTATGCGAACTATACTGTTTAATCTAAAAGATTAAATATTAAAAATAATTCAACACGAAAGATGTGCTATCATATGCAAATGATACAAAACTACCTGTCCCTGTCTTTTCAAGGTATTGATTAGGTGAAGTTACTAAAAATGAGGCGAATTCAAACGAAATTTCCATACCTTGATAACTCGCTATATGTGAAAAGCTTTCAAGAGATAGAGGTGGTCGTGATAAGGTAATAGACAGCTGAGGAGTTAGGCGGGCGCAAATTTTGTAAATACGTTTTATCAACAAATCAGACAAATACAGAAGTCAAGTGAGATCAATTCTTGTTTTATGTAGGGTGAATCAGAAGTAAACCCGTATTTAAAAATCAAATAATTTAATTATTAAGCAGTTTTTATGCAAAAAATATCACATATAATGTGGACTTTTTTAAAATTCGAATCAGATATCAGTATTTTTATGATTTCAAAAACGTTTAGAATTTTTAAGTGTCCGGAGAAACTGAAATGCATTAATAGTAATTCCGACAAATGATGAAGGGAAATAGATAAAAAAAGATACAGAGAGGTATCAAGGAGTTTTACTTCACTTAATTTTTGGGTCGAATTGTACAATATTTACTAGATGGGCAGTTCATGTTCTAAAATTTAAGTTTCGCACTGTCGTAATGTTCAATCTTGCCACTTCAAGTCATTTTTTCTTCCAGTGATCGAGAATACCAAAAGATCTTACATGACACTTAATTTACATTCTTAACATTTCAGAGAGCAGTAAAATTTTTGAGCTATTCAGACAGTCGGATGCATACCGTTTCAAGTTCTAATTTCAGGGAAAGATTAGGGAGAAATATTCTTTTGAAATTTCTTAAACCGCTCCACACTCTATTATAAAGCTGTGGTCTTGAGTTTTAAACGAGAGTTTTTCACAGTTTATGCACTAAACTAAACATGTACATCTGTTATAATCCACTTCTATCTTTGCATTTAAATAATCTGGTACATTCTTGAACATTTAAGCGTCCAGAAACGTTCACTCTCTCTTTACTATTCTACCTAAGCAAAAGACTTCAATAAGGTTTGTTCCAAATAGCTCCTTGACCTTTTTGCCAGATTATTGATCTTTGAATAACAATGGATTAGACAGCTTACTCTTTTACAACTTCACTTAACAAAGCTCACACTCTGTAAATCTCTTATTGAACAATTAGTATCCCCAGCATCTACAAAAATGCTTCATTCTATTACAAAATAAAATGAACTAGATTTCAAAGCGATTGATTGAGCTGGATAATGTTGATCATCGATCAGCAACTATATAGTACAAATTCTCCATTGAATGAAAATTTCTTCTTACATTTCTATTTAGCCGAAGAAATGCACTGATTCAGGAAACCTGAATTTTTTTCATACTTTAAATACTTTCTTTTGTAGTGCTAGTTACAATCTCTAAAAAACTTCCTTTCTTGTAAAATTTATAACCAAAATAGAAAAATAATATTCCGGATTTTAAGTTTAAATTATTAGTGCAAACTATTTAGGAATTCAATTAAATGACCTGATGAAAACGTCTTGCCAGCTAGCCAAATGTCTCAGAATTGTGTCCCGATGGTGACCTGAATTTGAATAAATTATGGGGAGAAGAGAGGAAGGGGATAGGAATTTTGTCACGGTTCACAGTCCAACCGGCTCGTAAATTAATTACATTTCAATCGGGCAGTGAAAAATACAAGTTGCAATGTTATACTTTCTTCAGTGATACACGGCTTTAAAATAGTTTAACATAAACCTCCACTTCCGTAATTAGTTAGAGAAAAATCAAACTTGGAAGTTTCTGAAACGACCTAGTTTAATGAAAGTACTTACTAGGACAAAAAAGGCGGTAGACTGCAAGCTCATGCATGGAATCATTCGAAAACGAAACATAGACCTTACTTCTG
This sequence comes from Hymenolepis diminuta, assembly GCA_900708905.1. Taxonomy (NCBI): domain Eukaryota; kingdom Metazoa; phylum Platyhelminthes; class Cestoda; order Cyclophyllidea; family Hymenolepididae; genus Hymenolepis; species Hymenolepis diminuta. Next base: position 80,063 of record CAADRB010000056.1, on the reverse strand, counting down.
TCCATAGGTAAAAGTCTTCTTAATCTAATTATCTCTTACCTACCGCATATTGGCCTTCCCTTAGACGGCCTATCGACTTGCCATTGTTATCTTGCTCAAACACATTGGATTTATTTCTTTTTCAATGTACTATTCTTAACTTTTTAGTTAGATTGTCAACACGTTCTCTCCATTTTCAATATTAAAGTTTCCAGCCGCATTCTCCGTATTTCTTCATTTATATTGCTGTTCTAAGAGGCATGGAATGAAGATAACTTGGTAATTTTTTTTCCTCTTTTGGTATTCTCTAAGCTTTACCCAACAGAATACAACAAATCGGCTAAAATTGTACGTAGCTATTTTGATGAGCATGTAAATTGAATATTTAGAATAAGTATCGAAATTAAGTATAAAGCAATGAGAACACAAGACTAGGATTTCAAAGAAAGATTAGTTCTTTTATTTTGAAAGCATAGAAAGTTTAGAAAGCATTGCTAGTTCTTCCTAAATCAACACACTGTTGCGCCCACAGCTACGGAGGTACGTGTGTTTTTTCTTTAAGATAGTTTTATTTGAGTAGGATATAAGCCTATTCAGAAATCATTATTTTAATTGAATTTCAGGAATTGAGCAAGTTTTTAACATGAACTCCCTTTCTACTAAATTAAGCATATTTGTAAATAGATGCAAGACTGAATAACAATCAGCACCGTGTGGAAAGTACCTCTCCGCTTCATTAATTCAGTTAAGGCTTGTGGATTTGATCGAACATTACCTTGACAGTTCGCTTTGGTTAACAGTTTCCCATAGAAACTGTTAAAATTACCATTTCTCTGTGTGTTTTTGTGATTGGTGAATAGAGTTATTTCTCAAATAGCATTATAAACTCAAAAGGTCAAATACTCAAATTGTCATTTGGGAAGAACTGTTGGTTTGATGTATTTGGAAAACTTGTAATTAATTTGCAGGAAAATTTTTTCATGTAATAATTAGGAAAAATTTTTAGATTTCAAATTTATATTTTTATATATATTAAAAAATTTTTTTATATCGCACAATAAATGCAAACGCTATTTTCGGCCCACCGTTCCACTGCTTACATGCACTTTAAATGAGCGCACCCCGCTTATTTTTTCACTAATTTTCTTAACTTTCTTGGTCATTCTATGACTTTATAATAACAGCGTGAATCAGGCATTAATATACTTAGATTGTAAAGTTGGATGTATCAAGTACATGTTATGTTATAATTTCGTGGATAACTTGGAAATATAGCTCTCGAGCTGGATTTAGATATATGAGACTGACTCTGTCGAGGGCTTACTGTAGTTGCATTGGTATGTTGTATGCTAATAAAGAAGTAAACTAATGAATGAATGTATTCAGAGTAAAACTTAACCTTTTCTTTAGTATAATTCCACCTATCATTGACTCATCCAATAGAATTCTTAATGAGAAAACCAAAGTGTTCCGCCTCTGCAACATTTTATTGAATTTAGCGATGATTCTGTTCATATAAAGAGCAACTGAAAGTTAACATACTGCCGAGGTGATCACAATTTTGTACAAAGTAACTATCAAGACGTCAAAAGCAACTTCCACCTGCATATGGATAGGAATAACCGGCGATTTTAAGACAACCCGCAATGGAAACTTCCCATTCCGAGAAAAAGAATGTACTCAGCGGCCTTGATTTGAGTTTGTCAACTTCTTATCAATTTTAAATTGTCTAAGAATGTAAACATGTATAAATTTTACTGAACTTTGCAAAGAATTGAAATGGAAAGCGTCATTATTACTATTTTGTATGAATAAAGTTACTGCACTAACATCTGGAAATCAAAATAGGTACGAATAGGATTGAAACGAGAATGAATACAAAGGAATAAAGGCGTGTAGGAGACTAAATAAATTTGATCTTGATTTAACTCCTTTTTAAAAGCGTGTCAGACATTTTTCTGCACTTCCAATATCCCACAAATTTACCTACTGTTTACGCATTTTTTATCTTTCTGGGGTTGAATTATCCAAAGTAGACTTACTTACTTCCATGAAAATTACCATTTAATTAAAAATTCACCTATAAAATGAATAAATTCTCTTTCAATTAAGACGAAATGAAGAGTTACAATGAAAAAATAGGTTTTTAACGGTACTATTTTAAGCTTCATTCGCCATCAAAACTTCCTCTGACGCAGTATTTTCAATCCCTTTTAGCATAAAAATTGAGGATACAAATCAGTCTATTAGAAACACTATAAATAGACTTATGAAATGCTTATTTAAATAAATGGGCTTTCGTCTAAAGCAATCTAGCGAAAGAAGTGAAAATAAGCTCCTGATTGCCAAAAATATTTGAGACCATAAAAAAGTCAATCGCTTGTAAATAAACCTTCAAAAAAGAACTAGACGGCAACTTGGATAGGCAGATACATTTAAGAAAGAGAGGATTTCCAATTATTTTAGTAAAGGTAAAGTTTTTAAATAAAATCTATAAGAAAAAGAAAATGTCAAATCAAATAGAGATTACGGCAATTTTGAAACTCTAGCTGTTCAGTTTAGCTGTTGCTGAGTCCGTTTAAAATCTGAGTACTTTGTTAAACTTCAGACATATCAGTGGTCTATAAGTCAGCTACCAGACAATTTGTCCCAGTACGTTAAAAAAGCATCCAAAAATGAAGTTTCAACCACTATGACTAATACTTCATTTGAAAAAAGAGCATAACGCAGGATGACATCAACGTCAAGATGGCCGATGCTGGTGGCGGTTAAGTCCCAGTCCAACAAGGGAGTAGTAAATAATAATTAGGACACGACAACAAGAATGATGAAAAAAGGAAAAGAGAGAGGAAGAAGGCGAGAGGACAGGACACGGTTGGACCACCTAGGTTGATGCCGCCTCATGTATGTGTAATGTTCATGGGCATATGAATCACAAATTCACAACCGTGGGGAAAAGAGGGAGGAGCAGATATATACATGTGAATGAAAATTGGCCCTGGCTACGCCTGTGCTAGACCATATCAAAAGAAATAATTATTATAAAGCCTATTATCTTTCATGAAGATTTTAAGAGACATGCATCTTCATCCCACCTTAAAAAGTTTCAATACTAATTTTACTTTAAGCGGGTGGTATTTCGGTGTTCATTTGAAATCAGTTTTCCGCGGAGTTTCTCTAAATAAATGGAGTCATCCTTTAAAAGTATCATTAATACTGTTATCTATAAAAATATTTAAATAAATCAAAAAAGTATAACTAGTCGCTTACTTAAGTAAACTGACGAGTGAGCCCTGAATGTTGTCGGATTAAACAGTGAACTTTAAAAAATGAAACATTTTAATGTTGCACTATGAGCCAGACTCCCTATGAGAATACGGATTATTTAATACCTTCAGATGCCAATAAGTTAAGATTATTGACTCTATAAGAAATATATCCCGCTCCTACTAGAGCTCCAACTACATTAAAATGAGAAATAGTCTGCATTAATGCTCGGTGTCACTGACTCTTTACAAATACGTGTAAGATGAGAAAAAAGATCACCATACTTGCGCAGTCAACCCATAAACAGACAAACTCCCTTATCCTCTGGAAGATTGTTCTATGACGTATACGAGAAGAGGGTGGTTACGAAATCGCACAATATTGTGCTACCTGAAATTTCGCTCTGATGATTATAATGGGAAATGGTTTAATGCAATATGAAATAAAAATTCCACAGACAATCATACCATTAAAGGGTCCAGACACGATAAGAATTCGATTCTCGATTCACCTAATAAATACATCAGACATTCTTTAAACTGCTTCTTGCATTCCATTTGCTTAAATGCTCAGTGTGATGAAGATTATATAATAATTTTGCCCTTCATGGATAATTATAAGACAGTAAGCTTCATTTCTTGGCCATTTCATCCTTATCTGACTATTTTACTGTTCCCTGATTCAGGTGTTTAAAACTTGAAAGAGTCTCTAGCCGTACCACTGGTAATACTAAAACTATCGACTTTGTTACAGTGTAATATATTAGGACTCTTAAACAAGCATCTTTACGCAGAATTTTCCTTAGTGTTCGTCTCATTTTCGTTTATATTTGATTGTTAACCCTAAACATTTAGCAATACCCATTTCCGATTTGGTGCAAAATTGTATTTCCAGCTGAAGGGCGTCTTACCTTAGTCTATTGTTGCATCTAGGAAAAGCGTTTTTTCTTTCTCTCCGAAATATAGAGGCCGATTTATGGGTTAAAGATATTGATATGGGAGAACGGAAACGTCTGTCTGACTTGGGAAAAAAATACCACGACAAAGGGTATCAATATATAATAGCTTCGGTAAAGATCCAGACGAAAGCAAAATATTGTTTACTAAAAGTTTTGTGTCCATTTTCCCCTTAGGAAGAAAGCGTCGCGCAGATCAGGAAAAAAATATGACATGAGTGATCATGGCATATTTGACTCTATTTATCTTTTGAAATAGTGCAACGAATGATGTTAACTACAAGGGGATATTATTGTTAACATGCAGCATGTATTATCATATCTGGTCAATGAAGAATCTGGCATGATCTCCCGAATGCCTTTTATATGCGCACATGATTATATCTTAACGTTTAAGGTTATTTTTACTCTCACAAATTTAATGATAGGTTGTTCATTCGGAAAACTAAAAGATAAGTGTCTCCTGCATTCATTCACATTCAAGCGTTCCAAGTCTTCTACATTTATATAATATATTCTAATGGTTTTATTAAAGATTTCTCTATATTATGACGAGATAAAATCAAAGATTTACCGGATATCGTTTGCTAAGATTTTCAAAGACCATCAGTGCAACAGTTCGATATTGGCTTTTTCACGTACCCTTATAAAAGGGTTATTTGCTTTGGTTTAGACATATCTGTCGATTACCGAATTTTCATGAAAAAGAGCCTTTTTCTATCTTAAATAAACTTAATATTGTTTTAGGTCGATTGACAGGTTTAATTCGTTAACTTTAAGTTTGCTGCTGAGCTAATTATATAATTATTCCTTAATTTATACATTAAATAACTATATTCAAAATAAGCGCATTTATATCATACCATATGCATCTATATTAAATGAAAGCTATGAAATCCAGAAAACGGTTATGAATAAATGAGTCTACAAGTGGTAAAATTAATTGAATTATCTCTTGGCATTTTAATCACACTACTTTCATGGTCAGGTTATCAAAAGGTGAACTAAATTTTTTGTATTAATTTTGTCTTATGTAGGCTAAAATTATAGACTTAGTTCAAAATGGGCTCATTTATTCGACGGTTTTATCAAAAATTGCGGCTACACCCAATCGCCTTCACAACTAAATCCCAGTGAATGTCTCAAGAATTTTCAAGATCATAAGAACGAAGAGACTCTAAATGGCAAGGGTTTCCTATTGATAACTCTTTTATATAAGATTCTGTATTTGCACTCTTTAAATTCCGCCTTTTTTTAATTCCCTTTTATTCAAACGTATTTATTTACATTAGGGTTGCAAATGAAGCATAGTATAAAAGGAAAATGCGCGTCTTATTTTGACATGGTGATTTTGTCCTTTTGTGCCGTGGCATTGTCGGGTTGCATTTATAATTATTGCAATTTCTTAGGAAATCTAAGACTTGGTTACGGTATCCAAAAGAGAAAAGCAGATCCATATTCAACTCGTATTCTAAACATTAACTTATCATTTTCTTTTGCTCAAATGAACATAATAAATAAATTATTACAGATAATAATAAAAATGGATTTAGGAATCTGACATTTCGGTGAAGTAGACATTAATATAAGTGTTGTGATGAACCCTCTTACCAAGCACTGGGATTTTTCAGTAATTCGTTTTCCAAATTTGTTTCATTGCCAATTTATTGCATGTTTTCATATGTCTTGATAGTGAATAAATCGATAGTGAAATACCTTTTCGGGGGATATTACAGTCATGATATTGAATAGGCAAAATAATTACACAGCCGTTCTTTTCTAGCAACTGGTAGTCTGTTAGAAGAATTTTAAAGTACTCCGTTGAAATTGATATTCTCCTTTTATTTTTGATCTAGTTGACATGTGGCTCTTAAATGGCATAAGCATATTACTTTGTTTGCTGTTTGCTAGAAATACTTTTTTCTTCTAAGGACTGGAAAAAGACCGTCATATTTGCATATAATCGTTGACCGATTAACAGTTGTAGTAGCACTATTTCAATTAGATGTGATTATACATTACCAGATTGTTCTGTATTAAGCTCTATGATGTCCGAACAACTGGATTCTGGACAGTAAACCCTTGACCTCACCTAGCTCTCTTTACTTCCTTATATTTGTAAATTCCACAATTTATTTCAATGTGACCTAGGGAAGAGGTGTTCTTTATTGGGCCTTTTGAACATTCTTCCCGATACGTTATCTTAAATTTAGCATTCAGTAATCAGCCTTCTGTAGCTATATCCTCATCTTTCTCATTAAGCTGAAGTTAAGGGTATTTCAAAAGACAATTGCTATATTAGCACAGGACAAGCATCTTGGAGTATCTCAAACAATAAACTCGCATTCTACTATCCTCTCTTGATCAGTTTTATTCAATGCATTGGTTATATAGTCCACCGTGTGAAAAACATGAACACTAAACTCTGATTTTTCAAACACGAAAATCAACCTCTATGCTATTGACACATTTAAAAACCAGATTAATAGCAGTCGTTCACAATCTGAATAGCGGCTCTCCATATTACATCTATTTGTTATAATGCAAATTTTCACCTACCTAAACTCTGAATACAAAAATCCATTTCCATGCCGCATTGCTATGATTCATTGTTAAAGGAAAATTAAATTAAAATTTCCACGGTTCTGAATTAAGAACAAACCTCGGCTGTGTAACCTCTACCAAAATCACAAAATCCACAAATATTGTCAAATTGCCCAACGAGTGTACGGTTATGCGCTCTAAATATATGACGATGGATTTCAAAAAAGGACTGAGAATTTCCGATTACCGCTTTTCCCTTATAGAAATCGAATTCGGTGATTTAATCAATAATTCATATGCAGCAAGATCTAAACAGTCTACATTGTAATCAATATAATATAATAATATGGTTATTACTGTAATTGGAATGGTTAATTGTTCATTTTATGAACGTGAATGAAACAATTAAAACTATTTAAGTAATCACACGTGGGTATTCCATCCCCCTTTGTAAAATACAATAATGGAAAATAATACACTAATTTTGTGCTCATTACGCAGCCGTCAACGTGCACGTCTATAAGGTCAGACCTTGTGAGATTTATTTCATTGATGTGCTAGCCCTCCGCACTGGTAAATAAGATGGGCGGAAGAAAATGAGTCTTATAAAATTGGTTTTGGGATATTTTCTCTCTGGCCATGGCGAATTCTATTAATTCTTCCCGTAAAATATGTGAAAAGAGTTATTTCATTGAATCCAGAGAAAATAAAAATATTTAGAAGGCATATTTCTAAGTAAATACCTATATTGTCCTTCCTTTCCATTAACCCAAAATCAACTGCTTAGGCGTGATTTTACTTTTTCATCCATGTATTTTGTCATAATAGCTCGAAAGACATTTTTTTGTTATTTCGTACATCAGTAAATTAGTAGGTAATTACTGAATTAGATAGATATGGTTTAATCTACACAGTGACTGATTTCGCTTATTATATATCTATTTAGTGGGCTAAGGGTAATTAAAACTAGTTGTCTAACTAATGATAAATGTATCTTTTCTAGTCCAAAAAGAGAAGTGATAACAGCATTTGGCTTGGATAATGAGACAATATCCTGGAGCCGTCCTTGTGAGAAACTCCAATTCTGCTACTTCCTCAGCTCAGTAGTCGTCCACATCACTAGATCAATGACATGTCCACGTTGACTAGTATGCCAATATTGTAATTTGTCTAGTTATGAAATAAATTTGTTACCTTGTATGAAGCATTGTAACTAAGTTGTAGGTAGCCTACAGTGGAAAAATATCATGCTTACTCTGTGCAAAACTATTAGGGGAATTTATTATGCGAATTCAAATGAGGTGGTAATTAATCAAATCAAGGAAGTGTCGAGTACATGTTTTTAGAGGAATTTGAGGTGGGGGGTTGGT
>CAADRB010000056.1:25790-71898 GCA_900708905.1 Hymenolepis diminuta | reverse complement strand
GGGGAGATAGGGGTTTCTGTCCGCAAATCAGGCTAGAGCTACCATCAAGAGTGGCAGGAGAAAGGTGAGAATTGAAATGGTACACGTTAAAAGTGGAGGTAATTGAGGTCAAGTCTGAATAAGAAGTAGCCGAGATTCTCGTATTTATTTTTTTCAAATATATTTTTGACTTACGACTAAATGAGCTCAAGAAAAAAAACAGCCACGGGTTAAACGAAACTGAAAACTCTTCAGTTTCTCTTATTATTATTTCCCACAATAATACAGGGAAAAAATTTACAATGCTTAATTGTGGGAACCAACAGACATCGAATAACAGAAAGTCAAATGGCTGAATAGCTGCAAATACGTAGAAATTGAAGTATTCCATTATCTCAAAATGGGAATACTTTGATTGTTCAATTGTCACGATTTAAATTAAATAGGGTCCTTACGTTAAGCTCCTTAACTGTACCGATTAGAAAAATATGCCCAGATTAGTCGGTTCACAAAATTTAGTAGTCCACCATTCGGTGAACCGGACTCCAGACGAGAACCCCGAAAATTAAACTACATTGCAGATGATTCAGGAAAAATAACATTTTACTTGATGAGCATGTATCGGCATGTTTTGCAGATGGATCGGAAGTGGCTTCGGATAAGAGAAACTAATACACAGGCCGAAAATGGGTTCGGAGAGGTTATTTGATGGACGAGCCAACTTTGTTTTGAAATTAAGCTATCATTTTCATAGATGGAATGTGGGCCAAACGACGAAGTGCGCAAATAGCACATCACGTACAAAACTCGCTTTCGGTGTACATCAATTGATTTAGGTGACAAAGTGAAATTGCTTAACAGGGAAATTATTAGGTCAAAGTTTTATTCAAAAATTTTTTAGGTGTTTTTCATCGTTCTTAGGCTCTGGTGAAGAGTTTTCATTGTTTAAAGGCTGATCACATGAATACATCGTTTGAAAAGTGGTTACCTGAACACAACTGATTGTATGTGATTATAATTCAAATACTGTAATACACTGTGATCTACTGGATGATAAAGAAGTGAATCTAGATTTGCAATTAAATATTTAACTTATTAATAAGCAATTTTATAGAAGTGCAATATATGGTAAGAATGATGAAGTTGTATTTGAAATTCGAATTAGTCTACAGTTGTTTAAACCACTCGGGATTCCATTATGTAATCTGTGGTTTTGAGTTTCGCTTAGAAATTATTAATGGTTTTTACTTTGATTTGTGTATAAATTTCTGTAATGAACCGCCTCTCTCTTTTCTCTCAAATAACTTGTCTTATAGTTGATCATTTAACTGTTTGAAGAGTTTATGTGAAGCTGCTTTTCAGTCGCCTTGTCGGGTGGATTTGATCTCATTCTGATTTTACTATCTAAAAATTAATATTACCATCTGCTATTTTAGAGCTTGTAATTTACAAAAAAAGTGTTATTATAGAGATCAAGAATAATTCTCATATAATATTTTATCTCCCTCTGGTTTAACAATTTTCCTATTTTCTGGCGGAAATTATGAAAGTGATGTAGATCAAAGTGTTTCCAACTTCTACACGCAATAAGTTCCTTAATTAGTGCCTAAAATCTCAAATACAGAAGTGAATTGTATTCTCAAAGGAACTATCAGGCTGGAAATAAGGCAGAAATAATGGCGAACAAGATTTATTATTAAAATCATAAATCCTAGCTTTTACCATCTAAAGGCTCTATTGATATAAAGATGGGAGTGGTAAAACCACCCATTCTTTAAATTCGCACGATTTCAGATATAAGCTTTCTTTTGGTTTCTTAGTATTACCCGGATCGAGAAATATGCGAGCATAAAACTCTGTTCATGAGAATCATTGCAATTGTCTCCCATTTACCTTGAAAACTATTCTCCTACAGAACTGAACACCTCAAATATCCTGATGATATTAAGGACAGCGAACTCCAGAAATATCTATACTTTTCAAGGAAGAAAGCGTCACATTTTACTTTTCTCCCAGCTTGGTAAGTGCAATGTTTAAAGCCGCGATTCATTATGTCCAAATCGTATTCGTAATACTAACTTTAACCGATCACTTCTGTTGATCAAATGAGCCTCAGAATGATTATTGAAATTGTAAGATTACATGATTATGAAGATTAGAGTTATTCGGAAGTTCTAAATGGAATTTAAGTACAGTTATTTTCGGAAATGTAAATGTTTATTTCTGCTATTACCCATGACAAAGAAAAAGCCCATTTTAATCACTATTATAGTATAAAGGGTAAGGGGTTTAAACGTCTAAATTCCGGAATTGTCTTTTTCAACTTTGACTAATTGAATACAATTTACAACACAATTTTCTATTGCTTCAAATTTCGAATTGCGGAATTCAACCACCATTTTTCTGAATGAGTTCATACGTGCAATCCTCAGATCAGTATTGATCTAATCAATATGAGTGACCGGTTGTGTCTTTTAAAATAGCGGGGGACAGTTAATTGTTGCTAGCTAAGAACTTAATATACCAACAAATATACTTTAAAATTATGGTATCAGTGAAGTGTAAATACCGAAAGCGCTCTTGACGACGTAGTTACTGAAGATCAGTTAAGCATCATGACACAATTGCATAATGAAATGAATTTTAACAAAACTACATTTGGTAGCTGGAAAACAGGCTGTTTAGATCAGATTGTCACAAGACATTGTGAGTGAAAAAGTTTGCAGATTTAAGAAATCTAAAGTTTAAATTGAGGATTGCGCCTCATCGATTTAGGCCTTCTATAGGAGTAAATCTCAGTTAATGTAGTACGGAAGAGTACTATCAAATTATATAAAAACGTTTCATGTTTAACTTCTTTACTCTAATAAATAGAAATTCTTGCGCTAAGTTATTAGCATAAAGTTAATTACTGCTGCAGATCTCACCTATGTAATTAAAATTTATTTACGATTTATCAGCTTAAGCTGATAGTTTTGGCGCAGGTTGTACAAAGCAAAGCCAATTCTCTTTGATGCCCAGGCGTGCACAATTTCGTCCAATAAAAGAATAGTTCAAAATCAATAGATCCACAGTAATTAATAACCTTTATTTCTTTTTCTCCTTCTCCCTCCCCCCCTTTATCTTACTTAATGAACGTGCAGCAGTCTTCACGAGGGTACAGTAAGCAATAAACTGTCAATCCAGAATCGGAGAATTCATTCGATAAAGAGAACTTGCCGTGGACGGAGATAAAAAATGCATCCAACTGAGTACTGATTAAGATTTTTATCTAAGTAAACACTTGTTCATCTAATGAATCATGTAAGTGCAAATATATATTGTGAATAAGTCAGACAAAAATGACAATAAAACTAGCAGAATATATTAAATGGCTAGACTTTTTTGTTGATAGGATGTCTGTAAATGGTGAGTAGCCTGAGAATCTCCGCTGGCATTTTGATGGCTTTTAACACTCAAGCTATTGATACATGTTTAGATACCATTTGATAAACAGATCTGATATATTCTTAATTCCAGTGTCCAATCCTGTCTTAATAAACGTTATCTGTTAGACAGGAGGAAGAGGCTAAAAAAACAATTGACAGTTTCCTATGGGTTTTTGATATTCTTTAACTTTCATTACGATAACATTTTTTACTTTGATTTTTTTCACGTTTTATCTTTTTTTTCAAATAATTCTCTTTAATACTACTTTTTTATATTATTTTAAAAGATTAGCCCTCAATCAAACTTCCTGCTCAAAAATAACATCTTTACGCACGCCACGTCAGTTATATCCCGTACCAAGGATACCTAGGACGTATAATGTTCTACGAAAAATCATCCACATGCACTGATGTAGACAATAAGGTAATTATAATACTGATGTCAGACTTTCTTAATATTATCTCCATTGTCAAAGCAAATTATTACAAATTTAGATCTGAGGAAAGGTACAATAGTTTAGAGCTAAAAGAGAGACTAAATGTAATAAGAATGAGAATCAGAGATAATGAAGAAATTCGTTTCCCCTTAGCTTCAGAATCATCAGGTTTCCCATTTTCTCAAGTCTCAAATTTATGAAATTTATGCCATTCAATCTATTTGGATATTGCGATGATATATTTTCATGCCATTTCACAGCCATACTTCACCATAAAAAGTTTTTGACGACCTTTTATCAGACAATAAAATCTGTCAGTCGTTAAAAAATATTTGGGCTTATGGTGATCATTCTTCCAGTACCTTATCATTTGGAAGAGTCTATGACAATGGGGGCCTAGAGAGATAATTTTCATCTTACACGCCCCTTTTCCTTGCGGATAATGCTTGAGTGTACAATAAATGGATTAACAGGAATTTATCACCTAAACGTCACCCTCTTTATCAACAAATATCTATTTAGCATCCACTGATTTTTTGTGGATTTAGAGTTGTCCTTTTTCTATTAGTACCATTTAAGTAGCACGTTGGTCTCGGGTCTAGGCAGTCGTATTCATTATAAGACTTTCAATTAACAATCAATACTTTCCGGTTTTGTGATGATCTTGCGAATGAAGAAAATCAGTAATCCCCATCGGAGTTATTCGTAAAACTTATTTTCCCATCCAATATTTATTCAAAAATCCTATACCAACTGTAGTCAGGAGACAATGTTTAAGGTAAATCTTCGATGACTAACCCCTTATTAATCCATACCTACCTGACTATGGTAACTATAAATAATCAGATAAATTGATTAATGAACAGCTTATCAATTATCAAAGCCGGTAGACAAAATGCTTTAGTTAAATTCCAGTTAATATATCTTGTGGCGACATATAATTAAGGCTTATTACTGATAAATATCGTACCGTACGGCCCTGGTACTCAAGTAACAATCAAATTTCGACTCTAGTCTTTTAAATAACGTTTACTTTGCAAGCACGTGGTCCTCTATTCATGGAATTATGGTGCTTAACATCTTCATGTTATTGGGATGTGGACCACCAAAGTTGTACTTTTAACATCAAAAAATGTGATCGTCGTCATTTCGCGCACCACGGTTTATCCACAACAGTCTACTGCCAAACCGGATGCAGATAATTAATGGGTTGACTATCAGAGGTAGGTGATATGTCGGCAAAAGCTATGAACATATTTCTTCTTTATGTGTCAACATGAGTTTATGCTCCCAGGCGCACAAACAGGTTTCCATTTAGATGGCCACTTATCGTCTCCAAATTGTTACTGACTCATTCAAACAAAGGGCACTTTTTTTACGACATGACATGGTCCAGACTTTATGGTAAATTGTATTTTATTTGGAAGACCTCATATTAATTAATTTTAAATGTCGTGGGAACTATAACACTTGGCTTGGTTGGAAGGTGGATAATTGGATGCTTACCTTTTTTTTTAAAAATTACATTCAGCCAACTCCCTGATAAGAACTAGCTACTATTATTCTCGGGCCTGTGATCTTCGAGGCGATTGACAGGTACATGTCTGACAGGTTAGGGGTCATGCTTTTTATGACATTGGTGCTTCAAATTCAGCACCGGAGATTTCTAATTTATAAGATGAAACAAAGTAATAGTCTACCTAATCTGCATGTTTGCCGAATCTGAAATTAATTCGTCGACGTTGATGAGATCATGACAAGCACAGATGGTGCTCAGAGTCAATGCTCAAGATGTCGGCCATCCTCACTATTTAGATCGTTGGTTTCGCCTATTCACCCTATTGTCCAAATTCTGTATGACCATGTTCTTTGTAAACAAAGAGTAAAGTGGTCAGACTCTTTATTCCCGGTCACTTCTACCATCAATCATAAGCATCGTCTCCCATTGTATAACCCTGGATCAGGAAGGGATGTTGGAACTAAATCGGTCACAGGCGATGGCTATGCGATAAGGATCAACTCTCATTAAGATAAAACACTATTCAACCGTTTCTCCATCGGAGGGACCCCAGAACGGTTTCTGTCTATTCAAGATGAGTTTCAGAAAACAATTTTCCTAGATATACGACAGTGACGCAACGATCAACGTGCATTTAATCAAATGCAGGTCAATGCTGACCTGTGCAAACCAGAGATTAAGAGAACTTAAATAATGTGAACTCTTCATTAGAGCAGCTCCAGGATATCTTTCCCCAGTCTCTTTAAAGAGCTTGGAATTGTTCCCGCGTTTGACTAAATCTCTGCCTCACCTTTCTTAGCTAAATACGCTTATCTGATTATCTTGTCCCAGATCAGATTGATGTCCATTACATGTAGCACTCTAGTTTTCGGTCGAAGGGACGTCTAGTCTCTATGCTATGGGGATAGAGTAGTGTCTGGTTCCGATTTTGAGGTCAATTCTGGGTGGCAATGTTATAATCAGACACATATAAGCGACATCTTGAAAGACCAACTGTGGGAATGACCAAATGAGGAGCTATCATATATAAAACTGTGACCGTTTGAATGAGTCTAATAGCTGAAAAAACCGAGTTTTCCCTCTTAATGGATGGCTAGATGTCTCTGATATTTTACACACGTTTTTCGCAATTAATCTAAAAAGGAGATTTAGACTGAAACTTACTCGAATAACAAGTTTATTTCTTCAATACATATAGGCAACAAATTGTTTATATTATTTTATTATGATAAACTAGTCTCATCTCTTCCATGAGACTGTAAGTTGCTGAATATCATAAAAATTCATTTTAGCCTTCTCAATTATTAGATGGAAATGAATTGAAGCTGCCAAATTGACCATCACGATTAAAAAAACCTATCAATAAGCCCTGAACACCGTGGACAAGCATCTACTGTAATCCGGGGGACGAATCATGTGATTCTGACACGTGAACCACCTATTTACTAAATATTTCACAACGCGAAACCAAAAATCAAACGAAGTAAAACTCTATGACACCCTGATATTGCTTTCAGCATCGAGTGTTGGGAGTTCTGCTACTCAATTCCAGTTGCTTCTTACAATTAAAAATTTTAATTTCTTGTCATATTTTGAATAATAATAACATTAATGGTGAACAAAGTTGCTTATTTGATGAGTGATACAACGTGCAGCAAAGGTTAAAAATCCATTCATAAGAATTAACGAAATAGTTTGCAGACGGTTTAATCATGCCCAATCGATAGTAACCCCATATAATGATCAACTATTCTAGGGAAGTGGTTTCAGGAATCACGCTTTCAGCACAATTGTGTCGTTGTTACCGGAATTAGAATTTTCGGGATTCCTTATTCCTTACTCTCCTCATAGAATTTAAATGAATGATCGCGATAAAGTAAAGCGTCAACATTTTGAAAGGATTTCAGCTTTTAACAAATCCAAATGTAAAAAATTAGGGGATAAAGGCAAATATTTAATGTTTTATCTCGAGCACTTTCGAACAATTACAACCACCCTGAAACATACTGTATTTAAAATAATCAATTAATTTCAATTTACTCTATTACTTGTTTAAATTAATTTAAATTTTAAATTAAATTACTCTTTTCTTACTCAGGAGAAATAAATCTGTTAAATTATTATATTAATCGATTGATTTTTCGTGTAATATGGAGAAGTTTCAAGTGAAATTTGATTTATCTGAAGTTTTATTTAATAATTAGGCCCTTGTGTTGCAAACTTGGTTACTGAATTCAATCTACAAGTAAAATATGAAATAAGAAACAATTCAACTTCGTTCTTATTAACTTCAAAGCAAATTAATTGTGTCCGTGTGTGTTCTCTACCTATTTTTTCTTCCCTCCATCTCGTTAAGTCGGTGTGGTCCGAAATCCACAAATTCATTGTCGCCTTTTTCCTGTAGGAACATTCGTTAGGTAAAGTGAATGGACAAAATACGAAGGATGTCTCAGAGTGCTTAAGAGAGAGAGCGCGCGCGCGAGATTTTGACTTATTTTTTGTGTGCTTGTTTGCCTCTATCGTTTTCTGTGCACCACACAGACTCAGCGGGTGGCAGTTAAATGATTCATTTCAACCGAACTCTATGACTGGCGCTTCTAACTGCTTGCTATTTTGTTTTTTCTTCTCTTTCTCTGTCCTCGACAGCGGACTCAGTAATTTCTCTCTCAGTGCTCATCAGACGTAAACGAAAATAAGGAGATGGAATGAATTAGGAGCACTTTTAATTGCCTCTATTCGTTCTCTAATTACTCCCTAAGAAGAGATGAATCTGATGGGGCAATGGGAAAGTCATTAAATTGTCTACTTCCTAACCTTTCGAGTTCCCTGGTGCTTATGACTGTTAAATTTGTCATCTATGATCATTTACTTTGAGGGAGCTTAGACAAAGACGGGGATATTGAATATGTAATTATTTGTCTTATGGCTACAAGTCTAGACGTCGGGGCTCATAAAATAACTACCTATCTACAAAGCAAACATCGAATATTAAATACAAATACAAAGTTCAACTTGATAGCATTCGTTCTGGTTTAATGAAGTGGTCTAAATAAAATTTTAAAGGTTTGCGAACTTTTGACATTATCTAACGCATCATTTGAAATAGATAAAGATATTACACAATTAGCTCAGTTTTATCCCGTCAAGAAAGTAGGGATATGCATTTCCTCTCGGTTTAGTCATGACTTATCACGTGTTACCAGACAAAGCCAAAATTCTTTTCTTGTCATATTTTAATTTTAATGACTGATAACAAAATAAACCTTATCTGAAGCGGAATTGAATTTTTTTCCGACTTCTGCTCTCCTTTACTCATGCCTGAAAATGATGGCTAGTTAGACCGCCAGTCAATTTCTTCTATGCATTTATATTAAGACGACGTTTGTGTTGGAAGTCTTCTTCCTTCTTCCTCGCACTGGTCTGATCTTATTTGGTCATGGTATTATCCCAGTGGGAATCTACTAATACTGCAGACGTTGATAAAGATTATTTTAATGCCTATTTTCCATTACATTAATATCGTTCAAATAATATGATTATATTCGTGACGTTTATGGTGAATATTTTCTTACAATATTTCAAGAAGAAATTCTCAAGGCGCAGCTGGAGTGGAAAATTGAACACTAGGAATTCCGCGTTGATGCCGAGAAAGGAGTGGTCGCTATTTCAAATCATCTGGTTGATCCATGATTAGCATAATCGGAATTACGGCCCCAATTCCTAT
The DNA here is from genome assembly GCA_900708905.1 of Hymenolepis diminuta. Classification (NCBI taxonomy): domain Eukaryota; kingdom Metazoa; phylum Platyhelminthes; class Cestoda; order Cyclophyllidea; family Hymenolepididae; genus Hymenolepis; species Hymenolepis diminuta. Next base: position 62,811 of record CAADRB010000056.1, on the reverse strand, counting down.
TTATCAGATTTATCTCTGACAGCGTATTCCAATAATGAGAAATTGTGCAGAATTTGTACGTTTATGCTTTTTGTTTATTCTATATTTTTCCGAGTAGATTGTACGACAGAATTTGTAGCAGTTATGATAACTTTTGAACTCCCCAACAATGAGTGCAGAGCGAATTCTTATTAAATATACATAATCGATTCTCCGCAAGTTGAAACTGACCCTTATCTGCAACAAATGGTACAAGTAATTTCCGCAGGACCTGGGTAAATATAGAGTCTACTTGTAATTTAATAAGTAACACGTAATTAAAAACTATTTACCACATCACTACTCAAATCAGATCGTTGTATTCTAGAGTAATAGCAAAGAGTAGATATCATTATAATTGTCTTCTGGAGTTAAATAAAGTGTATAGGACTTTCTAAATCAATCATCAAATGGGCAGGCAGTATATTATTAGATCACTGGACTCGATCAGTCATTATAATAATTATGCATTTCAATAGAGACAATTTCTATTTTAAATAATATATAATTGCAACTCCCTAAATTTCCCAAAATTTATTTAATATTATTGTTATAGCTAGTGCACCTCTAGTCAAATTATTTTCAAGTCCTCTGCAGCTTCAGTCTCAGTATGTCTGATTTTTCCCAATAATTAATCAAAAACGGTTATCAAAATTGTTCATAATCATAAATTTGATTTCTTGCGATTTACCTAATTTATTTATTTTGACCTTTTGTTAATCCTTGAGGTCTAGCATATATCGTTTTGTCTTGACTAACTTTGACTCTTCTGCCGTCCCGTTTTCAATGCACGTTAGAAGTTAAATGAAATGTACAAATATGGACTTATTTACAAAACAAATCCAAGCATGCACTGGTTTGGTATTTTGTTTAAACTGCAGTCGAAAGAAAGGAAGACTTATTTTTAAGAAATTTTTTTTAAATTGACGTAATTTTAAGATTGGGAGATGACTTGGATAGATTTCAAGTTCAGATTTCGTAATGACCATACACTTTAGCAAGATATTATATTTTTAAAAGAATCTAGCTTTGAGGTACTCTAAAATTTTCATTTCAAGCCTCATCATGTAATTATCGGATGGATACAAATTGATCTCATTCCTTTAATGGTCATTTATATCATAAGGACATAACGCTGATTAGATATTAAATAATCCAAATACTTTAATTAAACGCTAGGGATATCCAGTAACAAAATACTTAACTTCCATTCGAAACTGACTGCATACAGCATATTAAAAATTGCTTTTCGTACCATAACCATTGTTTCTTTACCATTAACCAGTTACTTCTCATAAAACAGTTAATGCTAACTACAGTATTTGTTTATCATTAACCCTCATATCAAGATTTCACATTTTTGAGTAAGAGTCACAGAGAAGTATAAAGCATTGAGGAGGAAAAATATATATGAATAAAATCACACAAAAAGACTGAGACAAAAAGATAGACGCGCAGACAAAGGGACAAACGCAAAGAGGGTTGGGAAATCAAATGAAAAGGAGCATTCAAGGCGGAGTTTAGTGTATGCAGGAAGAAGAGATCGACACATACACACGTGTTATGGACACATTCGCAGGGATGGTATTTGAGTGAAACTGTACAATGTTGCTGCAATATTGACTTTTTGGAAGTAAGTAGAATTTATTAAGTAGTGTTCGTTTAGAATTTCAGGCCTGTCGTTTAGTTACATGGTGGAGGGGTTTGAGATTGATTGCAGCCAGTATTTAGGAGACGTAGCAGCGTGTTCAACCAGCCACTTTCTGGTCCTGAAGGCAGTCTACCACTAGCATGGAGACGCTGCAGAGGTTGTAAGAGCAGCTGACTTGCTATCCAGTGAACTGTATCCTTCTTCTTGAATACTTGGGAGAAATAGGTTGAATCTGCTCTGGTCGGGGGTACCATATTAGCAGCACTAGTAGCCGCTGCTACAGCCGCAGTTGGGTCTCTATCAGGGCCATAGCATCCAGAATACCCCGTTGGAATTGTCACTGCATTGGCAGGTGAGCAACAGTGACTTTTCAGCATTTCAACAAATCTGTGATGTACTGTATAGATCTCACTCGAATTCTCAAAGTCAGATCGGCCACAAAGCGCCTGATAGTTGATGAGTACAAGAGCTGAAAGACCAGCTACGGTACTATGATCACCCATAGCCAATTCAAGAAGTTGCCACCCGAACCAAGTTAGTGCACGAATCCATGGTCCCAATCCAGCTCGACCCAATTCTTCATCTGTCATCACGGAACCATTCTCAAAGATATAAACAGGTTCAGTGGGTGTCGAGAGGGCTACTTCCCATGCTGCCGCATTCGTTTCTCCTTCATCCTCCAACTCAAAATCTATTTGTCGAGAAACTCCCCCAGTTTGCCATGCGGAAGGATGAGAAGGCATTTGAGAAGGTCCTATTGATGGATTGTGTTGAAAGGGTCGGAAAACGGGATCCGAGGGATTTGTTTGAGAATGCCATTCACTAATTCCATCAGCGAAAGAAGGGCCTGTTTGTTGATGTGCTGATATATTTGACTGTTGCTGTGATCTAGGCGCGTCTGTTGAAATGGATGGCCTGCAGTAGGGACCTGATTGCGTAGTATTTGGATGGAAGAGGTTTAACTGAGCTCGCTCTGCAGCTGCTTTAGCCGTCCTATAAAAATGCATGTAGGTATCAGTTAAAGACGTTATTTTAAAGTAGCCATGACGTTTTGTCATCTAAAAATTCTTACCTAAAGGCCATACGGAAGGTGATTAGATCTGCAGAGTGTAGCAGTATAATTTTTTCTTGATCTGCTTCCGTAAGGGAAGAAAATCCAGGTACTAACTCGGCATATTGCCGGATTATTTCAACGGATTCTCCAAGGTTCTTAATTGCCATCTGAATGAGAGCATCTTCATCTTTTTCGAATCCCTGAAAGAATAAACTTCAAAATGATTGCTCAGATACAATTTATATTGGGGAATTTGATTACGTTGATATCAAACATCAATATTCCACAGGTTCTATTTGCCAATTAATAGTAGTACCTTGGATAAGACAAGTGGGGACTTTGTTGAAAGAGAAAAATAAATTTTCTTGTTACCCCTGTATTGATATGGCCATGACAACTATGCTTAAGTAAATAAGGTGGTAGTTGATGCATTCAGTTTCACTTTCCACATATTCCGCTGCTATGTCTCTAGAATTAAGATATTTCTTTGGTGTGATATCCAACTTTTTCGCAGCCGTTTTTTTCAATATTTTATTACATTGATGATCCGAGATGTGGATTAAATATCTGTGCTAATTATTTTTTTCATTAGGCTATTTGTTTTTAAATTTTAATTTTTTGTCTGTCTGGTCTTAATTCGGGATTGAGATAGAGAATCGATGATCAGTACTCTGGTGCACTGCACTACGAACTATTCCTTATTACATCAAAGGCTCAATTGAAGACAATTTGTTTCGGATTGGATCTTGACCAATTAATTAGTTTTTAAAATAATTGTCTGCAGTACTGTTATTTGTTATTATTTGTTAATTCGACAGCCTTTTTGCAACTCAACATGTTATTTCATCCTATAGAGAGAGATGTCTAGATTATCAATTTCTGTAATTGAATAGCAAGAATTCCGTTTTATTTAAAAGTCGAGGGAATTTTTTAACTAAAGAGTTAAAAATCATTATTTAATATTTTGATCATTATTTAGGCGAGTCAGAACACAAATAAACTGGCAATAAGAAATGTAGTTAAGTTCATTTGATTAATCGCAGCTTATTTCCATTTTTTTATTGAAGACCACTTTTAATATGACAGTATAATTGTTTCATTTGTGTTGAACACAGAGTTCATCTTCAAACATTTTAACTATAATATTAGATACCTGGCATCAAGTATGCTCACTTAAACATGGAGTGAATCTTACCTGTTGGTCACGATCTTTGACAAGGTAGTTCGATCCCGGTGGATGTTTAAAAAGATGAGCCGCCTCAAGAGTGCAATCCACAGTTTCATATGCTTTCGTGAGCATTGAGAGAAGAGTCATAGAATTGGCGCTGCTACTTGTAGTACCGGCAGGTCCACTACCATTACCATAACCAGCAGAAAGGACACCGTGATGGGTTCCTTTATCTCCCGAAAGCATAAACCCTGCCCCAGGGCCACCACCTGCATTCAGTGAGAACCCCTTGTGGGCATTGTCTGCTCCACCACCGCCTTCTCCATCGATTGGACATCTCGCTTTGGCAGACAGTCGACCCCGTCTCCCTTTCAGACTATCACGACGAACCACTGCAAATAAGATATAAAACTCAACTTTTTACTTAAATAAACTCAGTAGCAAAGAGGAAAATATATCACATTGTCTAGTTCAGATGGTTACCTATTGAAAGGCAGATAAGCAAATTTGCCAGTTAATTTACGAAAATGCTAAAAATAATATTGTTTGAAATAGAACGAAAGCATATGTAATTTGAGAAATTTCTTAGTATATTTTTGCATAACTTTTCACTATTTTACTTAAATTTGTGAGTAGGTATTAGTATAATACTGTATAATACTGGATTAATCTCATAGATAGTTTATTTCATTTCATCCCTATTTACCAACGATCGGTGAAAACCTCTTCCCCTTTATGGCATTTCAAGTATTCAGAAATTTGGACAGTTTTATTTGTTGAAAATATAAATGGCATTTCAATTTTACTTACCCTCTTTGACCATTCCAACTTTGAGACATTTTTGGAATCGGCAATATTGGCAACGATTTCTTCTGCGTTTATCAACAATGCAATTTTTAGTCTGCAGGCATACGTAATGGGCGTTCTTCTGAATCGTTCGCTAAAATTTTCAACAATAAACAAGCTTGAATAGAGATGATTTGATTATATGTTTTAAAATGAAATCCAAACTATATCACTGTATACCTAAATTGTTAAAAATTGACAATTCAATAGTTATTTTAATATATTTACAATTAATTAGCACTTAATGGATCCATAAGATCTAAATAATAAATTTGATTCGTCATTATAAAATAAACATTTAATAAATAATTAAATAAACCATAATCACTTCGGCTCCTATTTACCAAGTCAATGATCGTATAATATAAAAATATGCAAGTTACCTTGAAGAACCCTTTACACCCTTCACAAGTTCTTACTCCATAATGCTGACAGGCAGCATTATCACCACAAACAAGACAAAATTGTTGTTGCTGTTGCTGTTGCAGCTCCATCCTATTTGACGGATTTGACAGCTGGGACCCTCCAGATGACTGACCAAAGGGACCTACATTTCCAGCTTCCATAACAGAGGGATAAAGCACAGGAGGAGGTCCAAAATGCGAGTCCCCGTCTTTTCCTCCACCGGAAAATAGACTGAAATAGTTCGGTAGGGGTGAAAATTCTCCCCTTGGAGGAGTAATAGATGCAGCATAGGAGTCTCTTCTTTGTCTAGATTCAAGAAAATAGTCGCAGGGGGTTGAGTTAGCCGGTGGAATATGTGGGGTCAGGGGAAGTCCCATTTCCATAAGCGGTTTCCGCTCTCCAAAATCTGGCTCATAGTTAGAAGGAGGTGGTAGTCGTTTTTGAGCCCACTCAGCTTGGTCAGAACAGCGTCTGTGACAAGGATCCAAGTATTGATGAACTTGACAGTATTCCGGTTGGAGTTCAGACTTAATTGGTGTGTTGGTTGAAGCGGGAAATTGAGGAAATCCATCACCAGGATTTTGCTTTGAAGCTGACATTACGTAAAGAGGGTCTTCGGAGAGATTGGAGCTAATACCGAGAGATCGAAATACCTCATTGCTTGAATACGAGAACGGTTTTACGAACTGGTTATCCCCATAGAATCTTTGAGCTGGATCACTAGAATCAGATGGCCATTGAGAATTCATGGAACTACTGCCGTTTTTTAGGAGATCATTTGAAGTATTAGCAGACCATTGAATATTCATATCACTTGTGTTGGCCCATGAACCATTTTGAATTTGAGGTAATTGATTAGGTGGGTAAACAGTTGGCAGAGATACGGGTGTATCACTTTTCGCAGACGGTGAACCACTAGAATCAACGAATGGTGTCTGAGGCTGTCGTTTAGGCGCTGCGACGTCTGCGCTTTCATTTGCGGGATTTCTAGAAGATAAATCATCAGCTAGAATGGAAAAAGAAAGGTCTACTTAAATATGAATCAGTAGTCTACCTTCTTCCATGAAGTTTACGTTGACCTCGGTTCCATGGTTCTTTCACGTCAAGTTTGTTGGCCTCACCGTTGGCTAACTGAGGAGTCTCTTCGAAATCAGTTTGGTCATTTCGATGGCTCTTTGGTGGTGCTGCAACACAAGCCATTGCTGCAGCGGCTACGGCTGCTACTCGTGAAAGAGTAGAAGACCAAAAGGCTTCTCCACTTTCACTATTTGATATAGGGGCAGTTGTTGAAGTAGGAACAGGGTTAGAGCCCTCTTCTATCTCCCATTTTGGTAGTTCTCCAGTTTCTGCAATTCCTGCAAAACTCGGATTCTCCAGACGTACTTGGTCAGGCACAGAGGACAGATGATTTAGTTGTTGAGACGAGTCTTCTTTATGAAAGAACTCTCGATGGGGACCGTTATTACTGACATGGTTACTATGAAAGGGATGATGTTCCTGAACAGCGGTTGATCCTTGAGGGATGGGTGAATTTCGACACCAGGACGACGGTTGCCATCTATCAGGACTACTGAACGATGTCGGATGAAATGTTGCTTCGTGTTCTGGCAGCTTGTAGGGCAGCATTATTCCAGTGCTGCAAACAAAAAGCAGGAATCAAATATAATTCATCTTATTACTAATGGATCTGAAAAACATCATATACAGAAAATCATGAGATTTAATTTGCAATTTAGGAGGGTTTATGCGAGATCAGTATCAGGCTGGAAGAGAGCGAGAGAGGGAGTGAATGGTTATGGTCTGGGGAGGGGAACAATTATTACCCTTCTTCTGGATGAGTGCCTGCATCAGGGTAGTAGAAATAGAATTTCCGGACAAATGCACCTGCAGCATGTCAGGTAGAAAGATTCGCGTTAATATATATTTCCTACACACATGCATACGGAAGGAAGTACCATCCCCACCTCCCCTTAATTCCCCACCCAGAAACACACACACGTGAAGCAGGTATTCAGAAAGTTGTTACCCACCCAGACGCCCAAGGTTGGTACGCCAAGGTTGGTTGGGAGAGTTATACAGCACAACGCGCGGCATCTTGTCATTTATCACGTCAGATTCAATGACTATTTAGCAGTAAGGCCTTCGCGACTAGTAGGGGAAGAAGGGAATGGAGGGAGGGGAGAACGCTGTGTTGCTGCGCTAGTAGTAGCAGTGGAGATGGGGAATTCACGGCTTTCGAATCTTTCTCCTCCCTTCTCCCCCCCCCCCCTCTAACAGGTGACTAACGCTATCTGACTGGTCAGCTTCTTACTACCAACCTCCCTACGTCACACTTCGCTTGATACATCCAACAATCCTTCTCATATGCCTGTCTCTAACGTTTTCATTTATCTCTTGACATCTTAATCAGCTTATTTTCTGTTTCACCCTTGATTTCAACTGAAGTTGCCCATTTTACTCAAATTTTCTGTAGAAAATTTATGAAAAACGAGCTTTTGAAGTAATTCCATGTGATTTTAATACGCAAAAAGAAGGAAAAAAGATAATTTTCCTGTCATCTGGGGCTATTACTTTGACGTAAAAGGTATTTTAAAATGCTTATCCGTTTTAATTAAGTGTCGAATTGTTAATTTTAAGGTGAAACATTAATTGCACAGTTAAAATGTTTCATTTATTTAAAATCTGGTATTCTTCAGTTTAATATTATTTTACACATTAAGACAACTGACGTGTAAATGAAAATTAGTCGATCAAAAGGTAAAAGGAAATTAATAAGACATAAGCAATTTAGAACATGAACATGCATAAAAATTCAACCAGCCCTCATTTTCATTTATCCGCCAAACTAACCGATTCTAAACCGGGTGATTTTGGGAGTATTTAAAGACTCCAAATTCCACACCAGTGGCAAAATGGAATTCGCAATGATATCTGGCAATAATAGCCACTCAGAAACAAAGCACATTGTGTTCGATGTTTCGATTGAATTTGCATGATGAGTTTGCAGTCTGAAACGGTCCGTTTTGTGTTAAATAAATTCGAAAGAGTGAAAGATTTAAAAAAGATAAACTCCAAGTAACTGAAACATCGTTTAAAAATCATTTAGGGAAAACAGAACAGATTTGGGAAACTGACAAAGGGTTCATTCAAGAGAAGATTCCCCTGCTCAGCTCTGAAACAGTTCCTTTTTCTTTCACCAATTTCTCTGCATATACACCTTTGCGCATCTGTATGTGAATACTGGTATTTAAGACTGGCATCCCACCATAGAACGAGAGAGTTAACCCAAATTATGGAATGTTTCCCCTACTGCATGGAGGGAAAGAAGAGGGGCAAACAAATTAAGAAAAACGCAGCGGCGCACACAAATAATTTAGCCCAACTCCCTCTCTCCCCCGGCGCCTCAGGTGATTCAGTTATTGGTGGCGACGACCAAATATTTGACCGAATCCCAATCTAATCACAAACGCACAAACACATTTTTCTTTCAAACGTTCAAATTCGAGTATTCATTTTCCAAATTTAGAATTTCATTTAGAATTCTTTCTTACGTGTAATCAATTTCCAATTTTGCACTTAAATGTAATGAAAAAGTGACTCTCTTCAAAGGTCCCCTGTTTTTTTAATATTCTTGAATGTGCCATCCACTATGAAGCTCAGAAACCAGGTTTTCAAGCGCAAAGATGGTGACAGATCATTAAATTTGAATCAATGCAACAGCCCCCAAAAACTGCCATTCAAAAGGCAAGACCTCGGTTTTAATAATGAAGTCATTAGCAGGTTAGGAAATCCCAGGAATACGTCTAGCCATAATTTAGATTTTAAATAAAACCTCATAATGTTCTTCTCAATTTCCATCAAATAAAATAATCAACAACAAAAAATCGTTCTGATTTTGAAAATTTTGAGTTGCTTCTCAGTTACTCTTTATTTATACTTAATATTCATTTCAGATATATATTTTTTGTTTAAATTGTCGGTTGAAAAGTTCACAAATTTCAAAAAAGTTTATTTGCACCAATGCGATTGCATTTAGGCCTTGACATTTGATTTGCTAAGCCACCACTACAAAGGAGATCGGACGCATAGACAAATTGCTTAATCGACAAAAAGTCTATTAATCACTCTAAAAGGGGAGTTAGGTAAAATAGTCTGATTCTAGGTGGCTAGACTACACAAGCACAATCGAATAAGTCGTGTCTCTGCTGATTTAAGGCTGATTTTCTTTAAGTTTTGAAATCGAGAGACTTTGTCCTATCTAATTCTTTTAAAATGAACAGAACAATCTTCATGAAAGAACGTTAAATAAATCTCCTTACTAAGCAAAAAATTTACAATCACAAATGTTAAAAAAAATACCCGAAATTTACTAAAACTTCCAAGGAGCAGATATTTCAGGAAAAATCATGTAGGTACGCTTTCTATGAAGATGAGGTACCATCTTCACCTAAGGTACCATCTTAACTTACGTAATATATGGATTATAAAGAGGCATATTTCCAAAGATCGAGAAATTACCTTCCTTTCTAGGGGTTATCTATATCAGTTCCGATGCAATCAGTAGGTCATGAGGGCTAATTTTCATAATTATAAAGATGGATTTTAAATGGCTTTTCCGAGAAAACTGATCTCTGCAGGGAGATTATTTCAAAATAATTTGAGTTTAGACTTCATATGTGTTCTTGTTTTCATAAGTATTTTCAGAGACAAGCACCTCTTCCAAATAATTTAATTTGTATAATAAATTCTGATTCCGCAGTTCCCGATTAAGTTTTTCAGCATATTTTCTTTGACATTTCCCCTAAATAAAATTTAAAAATATTTGTCAAAAATCTTTTCAAATAAATTTATCTTTAATAAGGTTTGTTTTATTATTTTAAATAAGCAATACTATTCCGTATTACATAAAATTTGAGTAAAAATTTTGGGGCGGAATTTTGACAGCAGGCAGTAAGGATTTTAAATTACTGTAATTTTGTTTTTAAGGGATAAAATGCACTTGCTGAAGGATACATTTCTTCAATTTAATACATGGTGATGTAATAGCCCTAGTAAACTTCATATTAACTTCAATCACATTAGTTTGATTAATGCGGAGATCGGTTTTCTAAAGATCTCCGGGAAATAAAATTATTTACTCGATTATGTTTGTAATCATGATCCTGTGCCATAAGGGAATTATAAAACCTTTCAGATCCCTAATCCTTGTGACAAGACCTGCAGTTTTTTACGTAGTGTTTCCTTACTTCCTTTTTCTTTTTTCGTAATCCTTTGGCATGACGAAGAAAGAAAAATTGCACAAAATTTTTCTTGGAACTTATGACGAATTGATACATGGTTCTAACCATCTGTGCCATTGTCTGGACTCAGCTGATATACTTCATTTTCTTTGTTCCTCTCTATTCATCACTTCTCGTAAATGTTATCGATTATTTTCCTTTTCTTAGACATGTATGTTTTCAGACGTTCACTTTCAGACCGCTTATCATTTGCCATTTGCGTAGATATTCATATTGCAGACTCCCTCAACCCAATTAAAACATATTCTCCTTACACCTCTTTAACTACTACTATTAATGTACCCTAGGATATAACAGAAATCGCCCATGGAATAGTCATTAGCTTTCCCGTATTTTTTTCAGTCTACGCGTATATTTGTTGATTGTAAGTGGTGCTATGGGTGAATTTCGGCGTCCGCCGCTTATGCGCGAAGGTGTTTTATTGGCTACAAAGCTATTTATAGGACGCAGGCGGAAGCTACGAGAGCCTGTAGCAGTATTTTATCTGCTTTGAGTGAATTTATTAGCCAAATTGGGAATTCGGATTGCCTATTGATATTTTAAGATTTAGGTACCCTATTCTCTACCAAATACTTAAGGACGAGCCAAATGTGGCTTAATTTTAATGTTATGAGCTCGATTAGACTAATCATCTGCTTCCTAGTTGCCCCAATAATCACGGGTGATTTGAATGCAGTGACTATTTAAGATTTTAATATAACTGGAAAGTGGCAGAGGAAATTGAAATGGATTAAATATTAAAATGGATTGATCTTACCAAAAAATGCGGTTTAAACATTGCTCATTTCGTAGTAGTCTTTTCAACTCAGATTTTATCGGAAAATTGATATCATGAATTTGATTTTGAGGCTTCTCTGTTTCTTGTCATTATAAAATTTTGATTTTTATATGACTTCTGGTTTGTAATAAGCCAATAAAGCCTTTAGATTAATACTTGAATAAGATTAGCATTTAATGTGAGCGATTATAATGAAAGAATTTTACGTGAATTATTGATGAGAAAATCTTAAATTTTTATATTTAAAAAGGAAATATGGATTAATTCCATCTCCATCACTCTTCATGGACAGTGAGATAGCAACTTGGAGCCCCTCTGGTGAGAATTCCGAATTTATTCGACTTTCACGACTGGTTTTATCCAGTACGGTTAGGTATTCCCTTCATTGGATGTGTACCGATGAGTGTGAACCTACGACCTCTGATTTCACCTCTATACCACCGCGAAATGAGGAGCAATAGCTCTAAATTTATTTGCTTAGATCTATTAATATAAGCTATTTCTCAAATGAATGAGAATTCTGTATATTTCCTATTGAAAAAGGTAGACAAGTCGTCATTGCTGAATGATGCTTTTTAATAATTGAGACATGGAAGGTTTACAAAAATAACGAAGGTTTGGGAAAAAGCGTTCTGTTAAAAACGGGAGTAATTCGTCACACTCTTCTATGTTGTTATTTAAGGGCAATTTAAGGACTTTCCACAATTGGTTTATATATTGCTCACAGAATATTGAAACGTCGTTGGAAATAGGCCCCGGATTAGAAAATCACCAATGTATAATGAAGAAGACTTACTTAAATATTACCCTTTCAAATTTTAAGAACTTTAATACCACAAAATAAGGAGGCAGATTTTTTAGAGGTTTACTTGGGTAAGGCGAAATTAGAGAGAAAGCTTAACTTTCAAAATTAGAATACTGGAAATAGATAAAAATTGACATTCCAGGAGCTCTATAACAGAAGAAAGTCGACACACATTAAATTTCGCTAAATGAGTCACAAGTGAAATAGAGTGAAGCTCGATATCTGAAAGACGATTGGAAAAAATGATAAGCACACTGAATTTACAGTGGTAAACCACAAGGTCGCTATAATTCCATGATAATTGAAATAAGAAATATTGATATATCTGTTAATAAAGTTAATAGAATTGTTTGACAAGTACTTTGATAAGCTCTCGAAAGTGCCCTCGCAGCGGAAGAAAAATAAAAAGTTCTGCCCTCCATTTGCACATAGAAATTAGCTAACAATGTTAGCCGGAACTTTTTAGCCATAAGGACTTATAAAACGTAGCATCGAATCATCTTTGGTAAGAAAATAATCGCCGAAGGACAACCTTTTTGCTTGCATAAACATACTCGTTGTTTAGTTACTAGGAAATTTGCAATCTATTATGCTATTCTTTTTCAATAGAAAGAAAGCTATACATTGCTGCATAAGCAGTTTGTTTAGCGTATAAATGAAATCGTAATAAAATAAAAAGTAAAACAGAAATCAAGCCAAGGATTCGGTTGCTTATCAGCTCCTTTTAGACTATACTAAATATGTTTTTTAAATACACTTCTTCTTCTAAGGCTAAGTGAGTCATCGTATCGATTTTTAGCTATCGCGCATGAAGGACTTAAAAAATCAATCGAATAATTTTTTTACCGTTATCAGTTTTCGCAAACAAAATCCAAATTCCATATCCAACTTGCTTTCTTTTTTGAGATCTACATTTTTAACATTTAGGGACCCTAATCTCTACCAGATAATTAAAGACGAGCGAAATGCAGTTTAATTTTAGTGTAATGAACTTGATTTGACTAATCATCTGCTTCCTTGTTCCCCCAACAAAAATCAAAAGTCCTAAGGTGGAATTAAATTTGATTACTGATTCTAAACTATATTTTAATTATGAAAAGGGCCAACTAATCGGTTAAAAAGATTGCAAACTGCAATCTGCGTTGTCTTAGCATCTACAGGTATGAAAGTACGAAGAGGTTCGTGAAAGAAGCACAGAGAAAAAGCAAAGGAGTAAAGAAAGGGAGGAATATGACTAGAAGGAGAAAAAGGAAGTAAAAGCCGTTTTTCTTGTGCTGGGTGTCACCGCAATGGGACTTTACCAACAGGTGCAAGTTAACTTACGCGTATGCGCAAGTGCGATCATGCTACCCACTGTGCGGTCGTATGTGCGCCAACACGCGTATCGTGTGATTAAAAGATGGATGCCCGTGCGTACGTATACTCTAATCGTGTGTTCTGTGTACGCAAAGTTGCCTACACAGCCGGCCCACCCCCTCTCCCCTATCTTCGCACAACTTTTCCCTCTACTCCCCTGTCCAGTGTGCTAAGGTATGATTAAGAGAGGAATAGCTGTGCACAGTCTGTACAAGGTGCTTCTGGGACCACTGCCACGGCCACACTACCAGCTAATTATATTTTTTGCAACTGCCAACTACACATACAATACAGTGTAGATGTAGCTTAAGATTGGACTGGGCCCTGCCTAATTCACACATCGAGCTAGTTTACGCACGGGTACACGTGCAGGTAGCAGTGGATTTGACATCGATTTGCGGTGTCACTGGGACTACCTATTCATTTTAATTGGGGTGTAATCTGCTCCCTTTGGACGGTATCACAACCCTTCCCCGATTAATATGAATTTGAACTTCTGAACTCGGGCTAATTTTCGCCTAGTGTAAATTTTTGTCGCTTACTTAGAATTTGTCCGAGAAAGCGTCATTCTGGTTAAACAAAATATCAAAGCCTTGACATCCAACGCGACATTTTAAAATGAAGAATAAAACAGTGTAACTAATGAATGTGCTCAGATCTCTCGAAAAATAAATTAATTTTAAACAATTTAAAAATGTTCACAAGAAATTGGTAAAACATTTAAAGTGGTGGTAGTAAATGAAGGCGATACGTAAAAATAAATACCTGCTTTTCAATTTATTTAAAGGACACGTGATTGCAAGTTAAATCGCAAATATCTAGCTCACCAACGACATATCATTGAGCTCTTAATAGCCGATTATTGTTTTTAGAATATGCCTTAAGTGGCACGATTGCTATCCTCTCAGTCAAGGAGACAAAATTAAGCAACTTGTCAGAGCTTATGAACATTTTATTCGACTACAAATAGTTGTAAGATAATTGCAATGTTAACTTGTAATGTTTAAAAACATTATTTCCCAAAACAGCTCTTAATAAAAGTTTCATTTGAAAAATGAATCAGAGTTAATTCCACCATAATCTAATGTAATAAATAATCAATGGATCAATGATCAGTTTAACTAACTGAGAAAAACTCCCAGTTAAGTGCGTGAATCTTAGTTACTCCGGACCAAGTTGTAGAAGATATTCGGTCCAATTTTTAAATTTTCTTAAGTCTATTAAAAATTTTATCAATTGATCCCATGTTTTATTGGCTAAAGTATTTGCCTGTATTGTTTTATCTACTTGAAATTCCAAGTAATTCTGTTTCCTCGAATAAATGCTGCAAATTATAAAACAAGAGTCTTTATCATAAAATTTCCATTTTATCTTCCACTTCCTCGGGATGGAATTTGGAAATATCGTGCCTTGGATGAGATTATGACACAGTGATAATCACGAAATATTAGATATGTACATCATTCCTCCGGTATCGTTATATTAATATCATAAATTAAATTAATATAAAGAATAAACTTGGGACATGACGGACGATGGACATATTTTCACACGTTAAAGATAGAGTGCATGACAGCTTTTTAAAAAATCTGGGAGGCTCTAAGAATTGCCTTATGCATAAAGCAAGTTAAAACCGCTAAACTCAACGAAAAGTCATCTTTTACCAGGCTTCCAAATAACTCCTTCAAATAAAATAACTGGTTCAATGATAGGAGAAACTATGTTTCATGGCCGCCAATAAAACCGGGAGAGAAATTATGCAGGCGTAGGAACTCTTAGTGACTATTAGAAGTAAATCTTCATCACTCAGAAATGACATCCAGGTGTGTTATGTTCACGGAATTCACTTTGCAACAATGATAAAATTCCTGTCTTATTTGATTTACATAACGTCTAGATGATTGACAGTAAAAGAGGAATGTGGGGAATAAACATAAGACAGGTTTCCAATCCTGCTAAGTCGGAAAATAATACAAATACCTAAGTTGAAGTATTTTCTACGCAATGCTTGTAAATAATTTCCAAACTGTTTTTCAACGCGCATATTGGACTGAGTAGCATGAAGGAACATCCCTAATGAAAAACTCGAAATTATTAGTCGGATATTTTTGAATGATATTAATTCTTGTCTACCCATCATAACTTCAACATTTAAAAAAGCTATTTGGTTGAACTAGATTGCAGAAAAATAAGACGCATAAATGCACAGAATATCTCGCACGATGTTATTTAACGTTGAAAGAACGAAAACTTCCTTCCAGAAAAGATCCACCACCTGCTCTTGTTTTATCAATTAAATAAAATGTGAAAGTTTGCCACAATTTCTTAACAAAATCGACATATTATGTTTAGAAAACATAAACCCAATTTTTGGGAAAAGTTGAACAAAATATGGATGGCTTCTATTGTTGGAAATGCACTTTAATCGATGTTGTGTTAGAAAACATTTAGAAAGGATTTTAAAATGGATATCAAAAATAAATAACTTGAAAATAAACGCAAAACGCAAATTCCATCTCTGCTTATTTACTTTGTACACGTGCAACTAAGGAAACAGCAACATTGACTGCAGCACGGAAGAAAATTAAGGCAAAGGTCAGACGTTGGCATTTCTATTTTCTGCTGTGACGACTACATTTTAAGATACTGATGTACCAAACTGTACAACACTAGCCCGAAGGAATGTCAACTCTTTAACTGACAATATTAGTCATGCACAAAAATCAGATAAGCGTTTTGAGGATAAGAAAGAATCGTACTCACCGAATGGATCCTGGATTGACTTTCTATAAATCCGATTGTGATGAAGTTTGATTACAAAATGTTTGAAGGTTTGTGAGCTGATTCAGCAGAATACGATCATCCACGAGATGGGTTGAGCTATAATGGGAATGTTAGGGACTGGAATTTGGCAATATGGGGATTTGTAAGTTGGGCACCAGCCAGTATTAGAAAGACATACATACCCATTAAGGTACATGCACGTAACTGCGTGCAACTGAGGCTGTCTCTGATTGGCCGGGAGTGCGTGCGACAGGTGCAGCGTGTGCGAAAATGCCAATGGCACCTGCACTACGGCTCAGTACAGTGTGTGCGCGTCGTCACAGATAACCACGCACACACCTTAGCATCGCCAATCGTCCCCCTGGTAATGTATCTGATTTTGGTAAAACTTAAATATAATTTCTTGATGCGGCCGTGTCAGATACGTAGTAGCACAGCTACCCTTTTGGTATGCCTCCTTATAGGATATTTACGAAACTTTCTTATCAGATTTGGTTAATACGCATTAGGAAGGAAGGTAAAAAGGGGACAAATCCAACTCACGTTTACGATTAATATACAGGCACGTGAGGTCGAATAAACACTGGCATTATACTGGGATCGCAGATACTTTTTGGAGAGAAAGCACCAAAGGTGATCAAAGGGGACAAATTTATACATTTTAAATATAATAACTTAGCCTATGTCGCAAGAGAAACATGTAAATCTTGAAAGCAGTAAAATAGTTCATTTAGAGATGAAATACGGAGTGAAGCTTGGTTTAACGTATGTAGAAGTTAAACTTACTTTCATAAATAGATTTAGTTAACCAGATCATGCTCCAAAGTTCAAATTGACCCCATAACATCTGAGTGAATTCATGTTCACTTCATGTATTTGAACAGTTGACTGAGGTTTTGGTCAACAAATATTATGCCCTTATCCAGTAAGCGATGCTTTTCAAGATCATCAATTTATAAAATTGTTATTTAATCATAATAAGGCCCTTTATATTGTACCAATGGCATTCATCAATATAATAAATCAACTTTATCATCAGGTTTGTTTTTATAACGTCAAATATTAATGACACTCATCAATAGCCGGGAAGTGGTTATCACAAAAGCCAGTTTAATATTTTAGAAAAAAGATTAATGAAACATGTATGTATAAGTGTGATATATAAAAATCCTGGGTCAAAGCAATTTGCGAGGATCATTTTTGAAATGCTCGCCTTCTACCTTAAGTAGAATTTGGAAGTGTGTATTATATACTGATAATACCAAACGTATGCTTTGGGGCGCAGTAGTTAACGTGCTCGTTGAGAGATCAGAGGTCACGGGTTCAGTGAGCGGAATGGTCAACCACACTAGTTAAATTTGGCTAATAGAAGGGCTGGCAGAACTCGAGTTTCTCACCAGAGTCTTTGATGCTAAATTAGCTCTAATCCCAAGTAAAGCAAATTTTATAATCTGACTGAGTTAGACTAATAGAATACAATAACCTTCTCCAAATCATAAAAACGAGAATTGAGATGAACCGGTGGTGGATTGGAATACCATAAAGCGAGGAGTGAGGAGAGAGAGAACTGTAGGAAGAAAAGCGGGGTTACGAGTCTAAACTGCGTGGGTGAAAGTTGAAACCTGAAGTAAAGGCAAAATGAAAGGCTGTCTGATTTCGCAGACTTTGATGACAATTATTTACCAGTCAATACGTGCGGAATACATAGAGACTGAGCAGGTATATGAGTTACTGTGTGCAGGTACTACAATGCCACTCTCTGATAAAAGAATTGTGTTGGAAAATGCTTTCGTAAATAGGCTTGAGTATTAGTATTATTATTATCAAACAATCAGGAAAAGTCATTGTCGAAAACATGGAAATGCATAGTTTTCCTATTTACACTAAGTATAATGCGAAATGTGGAAATTTTAAACCAAACTGCAGAGATGCCTCCTGCGTTGAATTAAGTTGAATTAAGCTATTCTTTTAGAGTTTCTGAGCAGAAACTTACACTAGCTGTGGGTTCATATCTATATTATTGGCCAATAAAAAATTGTCAATTAATGTTCATATTACAAATATCAATAGGATTAAAGATGTATAACTTTATACAGAAGGTAAAATATGAAGAATAAATCGTCAGAACTCGAGTCCTAGTTTGCGTTTAATTGTGCTTAACATTTTTAGGTTATATGAGAAGTTCATTTCTGCTGAAAAATAGGTTTTAAAACAATTGTAAACAATTGAACGGTGCTTTGAAATCTCCTGTAGCTTTATGGTTGCATAGTTTGCCCCATGCCAGAAGAAACCCAATATCTGAACATCTTTAAACATTTTTATTCTTATTTTTGCCACCACGTATTTCACAAATCGGTTATAATACATTAGGGAATTTATATTTGGAATGACACAAGTTTTTGAGAATGAGTGATAGCGTGAATTCCACCTTACTATCTACAGAGAGGTAAGATGGTATAAATAAGCATATACCCAACTGGGTCACTCATACTTTCCAAAGTCATGACTTCTATTTCCATTCATTTCCATTCCGTTTTGAGAGCTGAAAAGAATACCAATCGAATAATTTCCTTATCTAAACTGAATTCTTTGAATACAATTCTTTCTAGAACAATAAAAAACATTCACGAACACATTTGGAGAAGTGCTATCAGTATTTGATAAGGTCACTAAGATAAGAGACTCATATTCTACGAACCCTATTTCAAACCGGAGCTAACCTGTGCAGTTGGCGATCCGCATCACTGGATGTTTGCCGATGAGCAATAATCCCGTGCTCTTTGATTTAGCAAACAGACATGTTTACCACTGCACCACCGGAGCACTGCTTGAGCAACAGATGTTCTTCGTTCCTGTTCTTCCTTCCTTGTATTTTAAAAGGCGGTTTTCTTACGGCGATATTCCTAACTAACCAGTCAGCTAATTGTCATCCTATTTCCAAGTGGTATGAAAATAATACTTTTTCAATAAAGCAATATCAAAAAGAAGCTTTTTTGCGTTGCGGGACTCCTCCGATTTGCGACCTTGCTTTAGGAAATTCAGCTGGTGGTTGGTTTATATCTCTTCACATACATTGAATATTCTGCATTTTAGGTTTGAGTTTAATAAGTTCGTTGAAAGCCAATATTTTATTCTCGATTAAATTAAAAATAAAATGAGCTGAATAAATTCTGTGAAAGCTTCTATTAGTTTAATTTCTACCAAAGAAAATAATTAATTTTCCACATTAAAAGGCGGGGATTGTTTTAAAATTGTCAACACACGGGTGTAGTTGATGGGAGTAATTCACCGCATTCCTGAAATTTAATAACTTAGACGACATTTGATTCGTAAATGTCAGTCTAGTACTTAAACACCGAGCCTGGGATATTAAGTCCATATTAAGTGAAAGTGGATTTGTGAATAAATACTAATCCTCACATTTAATGAAAAACTATAGAAAACCTAATCAGCTAAGATGAGCGAGTCGACTAACCAGGTTAGCCAATTGACAGTCACTGCTGATAAAACTGTTGTGACATATGTTAGCATATTCAGCCGAATTCGACCCTTTGATCCACTTCTTATGGAGTCCAGTATTGAGATTTTCTCAACTTTCTGTGTAACCTATACTGTTCCCAATTTGGCGATAGTATTTACGATATCCCATGAGCCAGAATGTTAACTGTAAATCTGAGTTGGAAAGAGTATATTCCCCTTCTAACTATTTCGTGTGTGGGACTTCTATCTCTAATTACAATGAATATAATTTTATATGAATTTTGTGAATTCTTCTTTTAAAATAAAACATATTGATTACTTCAGACGTGCTGTTAAAAACTTCGAGATGAAATTAATGTTATATGTGACTGCCTGACTTCTTTATGTCAATAAGTATGGCAATGTCATATCAATCTTCGAGTTGGGAATTTATTGGCCTCAACTTAATTCCTTTACAGATTTCTTTTGTTTATTACAGATTTTGAGGTCTAATCTTGATTTCTGCAATATTATATTTAAGATTATTTAAAGTTAATTTAATGAGGAGATTGTATACTTGAGAATGGGAGTAGTCGAGCGATAATTAAACAGCAATCAGTTGTTAAAACATAAAAAACGATCAGATAGTAATGACGGCGGTGAATGACAAGGACAGTAAATTTATTTAAGAATGTTTTTGTAGGAATTTACTTTAAGCAAACTCTAGTGAGCCCTACTATGTTTAAAGTGGCTTTGTTTTTTCATGGCATTAACAAGATATTAGTGAATTAAGATGATATGACAAACAATTTAATTAAATCAACTGGTTCAGTAATTCCGAATATTGTGAACATAGACTCACTCAGAAACACGGAATAAATAATAAAAATCAGACCTTGAAATATTTAGAGTTATTCAACATACTATACTCCTTGAGAAAGTTGATAGCTCAATATTTCCAGAATTCAAAAGATGTAAGACTCAAGACATTCTGATTCCATTATTGACTTCTATTCAACCTCCCATTCCCCCTCCACCCCGCTTTGTTTCAGCCCTCACAAAATTATTTTTGCCTTTTTGCACACATATTTTTTTTATTGTCATAAGTGATATGATTCTAAGGAAGTTAAATCCTCCACGGAAATACTCAAAATGTTGCAATCTTACAATGTAACATTTAAACATGAGAAATAGAAGAAAATTTCAAGCAGAAGATGACGTGACGAATGAAATCGGCATTCATCAGATTGTTCACCTTTAGTTTAAGTGGAATAACTATCATTTCAAAGTTCATTTTTCGGAATTGATCCCTAGAATCCTGAGTTCTAGCTTGCAATGTTCAGAGCTTATCAAACAGTAAATTAAACTGAATTAATAAAGTTATTTATCTCGATATATATATATATATATATATAAAGACGATATAGAAAACTCACGATTTCATAAATGTGAAGAATAAAAATAAAAGCTTTGGAATCAACTTATTTAATCTGTTTAAACATGATGATTTCTACTCATTGGTATAATTAAACTTACAAAATTGAAACATATCATCGAAGACAAAATATGTGAGGTAAAAATTTTTACCCCCGTTTTTAACTATGAATAGGATCTTGTTTGTTTATATTTTTTATGAGTATCAAGACGATACTCTTACATTCCAAGCTAAATGTATTCGCCTTAAATTTCTGAAGAAACTACGGCAACCCTTTATTGGAGATAATCAAATCCACTGTGCAGAGAAAGCCTCCGGCTATCCTATATCATAAAAGACTAATGCAAGGTGCAGCTTCAGTCATTTCTAGTTTATTTTCTTCATTAATAGCTATCACCGAAGGACAAAATGGCTTTCACCGATGATCAAACTTGACAGGTGATATGATGTATGCCCCCTTGAGGCTTCACCTATGATCTTTGTGCATTTTTATAGGAAATTTGTCTTTCAGCTCAGGTGCAGTTAGTACAATTATTTTATCATAATTTTCATAAATCAAAGATTATTCCGACCTTTGAAGTAGTATATATTGTTGAATAAGTAAAATCTTTAAAAGATAGAAATGGCAAGCCTCCCATTCAACCCAATGCTGACTACTGTGCAATAATCTACTTAGGGATGCGATCCTGAAGTTTGAATCTCGGAACGTTCAACTATGATGTAACCGCAGTAAGTTAATTCCCTAAACAAGATTAAGAGAGACCAAGCTTTTATTTTCAATGTCTAACCTATCTCTTAAAGCCTAATCTGAATTATTTCACCTGTCTCGATATTTAGATGGCTTTCATTAATAGAAATTGTAATCTCGCCACACACTATGTTCAATACTAATAGAAAAATAAAACAAATGCTCCTAAAGTGGTTTTAGCATTTTTTAACCCATTATTAAATACTGTTTCATCTGGAAAATCAATGAGAGTCTTCAAGGAGTAAAATTATATTTGTTATACTCATTTAAACACCAACAACAAAATTAAAAAGTAATAATTCTAAGAAAATTAAGGGCCTTTTTTTGAATCTAAGAAAACACCATCTACGAATTATAAAACACTTGCGATTTATAAAATAGTTCTGATCAATTTGGCAATTTTATCTTCAAGAACTTTTGTTAATAAGTCAAGTGATACAGATTGGAATAAAAGTTTACTAAAACTGAAATAAACAAATAAAGTACATCCCTTTCCCATTCTTAGATAATTCTTATGAAGGTAATGATTGAAATAAATTAATTATACCCGAATAGAAATTTTTCCTCTCAACAAATATCACTAACTTTGAAAAGCCACAATAAGATCTAATTTCCTAATAAAAAGGTAACCACCTTAAATATTTCTCTCGCCAAATGCATCCTCGTTTAATTTTCTTTTTAAGTGTTCCATTTTATCCCTTCCCGATTACGTTTAATGCTTCTTTATGTTTCATATCAATAGTAAGGGGTCTTTAAAGGCAATACTAGGTACAAACTCTAGATAGCTTAGTATATTTGAAAATTTGTTATATTCCAGTGTAGAAAATTACAACACTGTTATTCATTTGGCATCATATAAACCACAGAACGCACATCCAGGAAAAAATGTCTATTTATTTTCAATAAAACCTTTTTTAAGTTCAGGAGTCTGTAAGAGTCTATTGTCATCTTTTACTCCTTTTAAGAAAAGCTTCGGTTAGAAACATTTGTCCCTGAGCTCCACAGATACTCCCTGAGTATCTGTCTAAGTAGCTGAATGTTCAATTCTGATGGTGTTGTATCACTTCAAACTAAAAATTTTTACTTTAATTTACTGAAGATAGAGTTAATTCCTGTATTGCTGATAGTCATTCTGTGATGAAACTTACTTAAGATAACATATGAAAGCCATCCAATATACATATGTCAGGAACTGATGCCTCCATGTATTTACCATTGATATTAAGTCTCGCATTCCAAATTCTATGGATAGGAGTTTAAGACATTGTCAGCATATAGATTAAATTGAAGATGAATTGAATTACTTTTAAAATCATATTTGCTCATGCGGGTTACCTTTAAAGTAAAAGCACAGTCTATTTTCGATATTATATCCTATCAGTTGGGTTTAAAGATGTTCAACTTCTTTTATTACTTACAGACATTTGGACTAGTATATATCACTTTGACCCTATCACCCTCCAAAATCAACATGTACTTCATTTCCTAGAAAAAATTATCCTCACTTTATGGCCATTCGCGCTAAGTAATTATCAGCTAGCCTAGGCCTTGAAATGTGCAACTTTTATTACCCTAGTTAACGCCATTGCACACACTTATATCTTCTACCCCTTTTCCTTATTCACCTCTTTTACCTCCTCCTCCTCCTCCTCCTACTTGACCTCAGCTACCTCGTGGTCATATAGCCCACTTTAGGGGTCAAATACCTTCATAATCAGGTTTTAATTAAGACCGATATGTATATTAGAGCCACAAATTCACAGCAGGATATCACGATCGCCAATCCTTGACCCAAATAAGGGCTTTCGAGGTTGGTACAACAGATATGAAACACCTGTAGATGTTTCACACTCCTGAGGTGACCTGAGGTCATCATCACCCCTTTAAATTATTTGAAATGAAAATAATGATGTGAAAATGCTGAAAATTAATTAAATTACTTGGAATTTACTTAATTTAGACTTTTTAAAGCTTAAGGACAATCTTTAACGATCTAGAAGCTTCTCTATCTGAATCACCTTGGACCTTTTAACATCCGAAGTTCATTGAAATAGTAAATCGAGAAAATTAAAGACAAAATTACTATTTTCGCTTTAAAATGTAAATTAATTTTTTCCCCACGGTACCACGGGACTTTCATATAAGTGATCACTGCAAACATACCGATATATTTTCCAAAAGGGAAAAATAGCAGATCATTTCTGCTGGATGGTCAGTAAAATGATTTGCTATATTTGGTCAGAAGGGGAAAATTGGGTAACATAAAAAATTCAGAATCCATAGAAAGGTGGTATATATAATGTTTCAAATATTCCTTGAATGATACCCTTTGAACACTGTTTCACAAACTTTGAACCGACTACTTCAGATACCCGATTTCCGAATGCTTTAGGTTTTATGAATGCAATGGGATTGATTTGACCGGCATGCATTAGAGTGTCATCTACAATTCCGACATTAAGAGTAGTGTCGAGGGACTTTCGAGGATAATAAACATTCTGTTTTTAAGATTGCGGAGGGAAAGACAAAAATTAATCCGGGATAAATGGACAATATGCATATGTCCATTAAACTGAGTTTAGTTGTGAAAAAAGAAAACTTCTTGAATAAATTTCCTCAAGACCTTTTGTGCTATGAATCTGTCTTTCCGACTAGTATAATATGCATTAACCTTACAAACAAGCGCACGATTATTACTACATTCATATACCTTGTATTCACCCTCTAAACCATAACGCGGTTACATAGACTACCTTTAAGATCATTTCCACCTAAAAAGAATATGCATTAGAGCATATTTCAATCTTATATAATCAGAACGGATATTTATCAGAAACTCTGCCAATATCAGACCCTAGAAATAGCCATACTGATCGGATTTATAAAAAGCGTCAACAACATACAGGTAAAGCGTCATTTCACATTACTTTAAAAAGCAATTACAATTTTAATTCTTTCAAATATCTAATCGCCATCAATGTGCTTACTCTACTATTACATTGGATCATTATTTGCTGCAGTTTCTGGCAGCGGCTACTTAATATCCTTGTTGTCAAGTCATCGCTATTTTTACTTCCCACAGGGTACTTGCTCCTCAAAAATGAAGCGATATGCTATAAAGATCCAATCTTTGCACACATGGGCAGAAAGTTGAGCAATTTTCACAAACCAGCAGGTGAATTCATGCTTAACAATTTATTTTACCTGCTTTGTAAATTGATGAAATGTATTTGCTGGTGTTAGTACAGTTCACTTGTAGTTTTTGATGGAGGTTTACATTTATTTGTCTGCAATTGGTTAGCCTACTCTCTTGTTTTCCATTAAGAAGAGGCTGATACGACAGAGAAGAAATGATGTACGCCCATTTCAGAAGACAGCATCCGCTTTTCTTAATGTAAACAAGCGCGAATCGACTCCTTAAATTATATTTCTCCCGGCTCAAATCAATAAAAAGCACAGAGTACATACATACACGGCCATAGATATATATATGCACAAAACAATTTCACCCTTTTATATCCCAAAAGGAGAAGGAATGCCAAACAGCGTAAATTACTGTTCTTTTGCCCCTGGAATTGGTGTTAATCAGCCATAGAGTGGGCATAAGGGGGGAAGGGATGGAGGTGGAGGACGGAAGACGGAGGAGATAAACACAGGGCGATAAGAAAATCACTTCATTCCATCGTCCCGTCTAAGGCACACACACCTGCAAACAACCCTCCCTGCTTTCAAGACCCTAGCGACAACGCTGGGATTTCTAGGCGTATCAGTCTTCTGTCTGTTAGTATGTGTGAGCCTTGGGCGGAAGTTTTGAGATAGGAAGGTGCCAAGGTCACCGGATGTCTTTCTGTTGCCATCCAAAATACCCCGTGTCTGGCAGAAAGTTAAGCCACCATCTAGGCAGTGTCCGATAAGAGAATTTCGACTGATAGTGCCTTTTTAAGTTAATAAACGACGTTCTTTTTAGTACTAAGATTGTGTCCGTTCCACTTTGATTCACAACTTTTCAGGGGCATAGAAAAACCGGCCGGATTTATATTTTTCGATCAAGTGGAACGAAATTGCTACTCAGAAAATAATGAGGATAAAGGCTGAGGATAATATGACAAAATGTACTGAATATTGTAGAATATTGGCTTGTCGTATGAATAATGCGTTGCGTTTATGAAAAGGATCAAATGGTTATGTAGACAGAAACAAAATTCAATATGATACGATTTAGCATCTATGCGCACCTAAAAATGATTGATGTCACCAAGCATGTTTGCCAAATCGGAGTTCTTGAGATTGTACTACGTTTTCCACTTCTAGTGATAGAAAATTATTGGAATGGTCGATAGATAGGGATAAGGCGAAATTGAATTAATTTTTCAGAGATGCGGAGAGAAGGAAGTCCTTTCTTAACTCAAAGTCTCATTCTCACAGGCAAAGTTTTATGTTGTCGTAATTCTCCTCTTTTGATAACCTGGAATTTCAATATAATGTTAGTGAGGATTCGATAAAGTGTGTATTTTTATAGCTAATTAATTTCGAGTCTAGTAGAATGACTGACTCCGAGTAAGACTTTCTGCAACACACTTATCACGGCAAAGGAAATGGTGTACCCACTGAGAGAAGATATATAATTAATTTTTAACTTATTTTTAATAATCACAAAAAAAAATACCATAGTGATTGTCAGCTATTGTTATGAAGATAATACTAGAATCAGTGGCTGTTTATTTAATACTGGTATTTGCTCAGAGATCTTAAATAAACATATTTAATCGGTTTACCTTAAACGAACTCTAGTCAGCTCTGCTTTGTTATTAATCATGTAAAATGGTTAATATCATGCAAGGTCATAGGGAAAAATTTATTGAAGTGGCAGAATCGACCGTCCTAATTAAACAAGCAAGCGAGCAAGAATTTACCCCGTAATCCAGAGACTAATCATGGAATGTGAATTTGGGAAGCAAATTACTTGTTAAGTAAATATTGTACAATCCATATCCTAAAATCAAATGAATTATGACTCTTCGCGCTCAACGTCTTTTCAATCCTCTCTCCTCTAGCATATATTTTACTCTGCTATTATCCGATTTGAGTTGGTTACCTATCATTAAAAATTGTAAAATTTTTCGGCGTCGTTGTACTTTAAAATGTTACTGATAATGATTAGTGCTGACCAAAAATCTGAATATTTTATTATGAACCATTTGCTCGTTGTCTATAAGAATAAATAGATTTACCGAGGTGGCACGCTCGATCTTTCACTTCAATCTACTATTCAACCATCTATGAATGCATCAGAATTCAGAGATCGGACTTTGAACTTTAAACTTTGAACTTTAAAAAATTAGTGCATGATGCCGTAAAATCGATCGCCCCAGCATAAAGGAGAAAATTCGATGAAGTAGGAGTTTAGATAAGGTCTTATTCCCTACTTCACACTCTTCGAACTCCTACTCGTGCTTGGATGCTTCAATGCAATTAAAATGTCAAAAATTGCTTTAAAATATGCATTAATATTGTCATGTAAGTGATTTTCACCTAATAACTATGATAATTTATTGTAAATCAAAGTAATTATTATCCTTAAAATAATTTAAGCAGTAATTACTGCCTGGAGAGATTATTTCAACGTGTAATTTAATTCTTAATTACTGATTTTCTGCAATTATTTATTCGTTTATTCAATTCAGATTGAATTACCAAAAACGTTTCTCGCTTGATAGGAGATGTATAATTTAAGTAATATTTTTCATACCTCATCAGACTTCCTTCCATTATTAATAGTGCAATAGAATAAATTCTACAAATTTCTCCTTCCAAAACAAAATAAGGGTTCTGATCTGTGTCTGGATAATTTCTGATCTGTAATTACATCGCTGTCTATATGGAAGGAGGGTAATACACTTAATTTGCCGCCGACACATTAATGTCTTTATATAACACCCTTCTTCGCCCACTTCGCATACCTTCTCAATGGTCTTGCCTGTCTAACTGAATTATGGGCAGTCCCGTCTCGCCATCATCGGACATTCACGTGAGAAAATAAGCGGCGCTACACCTGTATGGGGATGAGGGCTTCTATCATGGCTTCCTTCTTCGTGCCTCGTAATACAGCGCTTTTGCTGCAACTGATGGCGCGCGTTGAATTCGGTGCGTCAGTATATGCGCACGCTGGTGCTGCATGCTTGCATAATTGCGCGTGTATGGCGGAAAATGGCTACAGTTTGCCGCTAAAATTGATTGATGTTGGAGCACCAACTTCAATGAGAAAAAACTGAGGTACTGTGTTGAGGTGTTAGAAGATTCCTAAAAACTGCATTTATCATTATTGCATACTTTATCTGCACTTGTATCAGTTTCACAAGTGAATTCGTGATTACTTTTGGAGATAAGCAATTATCATGATTTCTATCTATTCAAAAACTGAAAACATTAATAAAAAGACAAATAAACGACAGACGAAACATTTCTCGCGGATTAGTGACCAACTTTTATTCTCTTGAATGCAAAAATAAACCAAAAGAATGCAAAATTTAATTTGAGGCTTCATTTTGTATCGCTAAAATAAGTGATGCTTTATAAAAGCTCAAAGCTCTATAATTCAAAGATGAGATTGACGCCACTATTGATGTTGTTATAATTGTTCAATTTAGGGGTACTCTTTCTCCTGCTCTCAGATGAATTTCCGCTTGTTTGCGAAATCTGTGATTGAAAAAAATGCACTTAAATGTAAATCTCACCAAATGACTAGACTGCTTTCAACAGTCTCAAGACACTAAGGTTTTTAAGTCAAAGAGGCTACAATCGCATTCGGAACCTTATAAAAATCCTTGTTTCTAGACCTTAATCTTCATAATTTCCATTCTCTTCTTCCCAGTGAATAAATTATGAAAGCTCTACAACCTCCTGCCTAAATTTCGATCAAATGGAATGAATAATAATATTCAAAGTGTATATCCGTAAAAAATTTCATAAGATTCGCTTTTGGAATTTGTATGTGCTTATTGATGTCGATTATACCTGAAAATTAATAGATATCTCCCCATTTATTTCAATATTTTTTTCACATTGTCCTTACTTCCCTAGTCCTATTGAGAACTCCAATGTCGATTTGTTAAAAATTTTTAATACTCGCATCTATCTATATTTTCTCGAAACATCTCCGTTTAAATTTTTTAACGTTTAATTTTATTATTTGTTGCATATTATTATGCGTCATCCGTCTCAATATCTGTCAAGGAAATCAAACTATTGGAGGATAAAATTGGACATTTTTTTCAATGCATGTCATTTCCTATTGGTTAAATTAAAACTGTACGGTTTTAAAAGTTGATGATTTTGTTGAGGCTACGGAAGTGGTAATTAGGCCTTATTTTCTAATTATAAACTGAAAAACTTAATATGACACCGTTTCATTTCAATGTTTTTTCTTCTTTCGTGCACAGAGACTTACAACTGAAAACTTTGATTCAAAGTTGATAATTATCTGGTAGAATTTAATTCGATTTAATCATTATCACTCACGGCGAATCCCAAACATAACAGAGACCGCCATCAAGTATTTTATTTTAAAATAATCTGTGCTTAGTAGGTTTATGCGTACACTAATTCAGCCTTTTACAATGGGATAATAAAATAATCGCTCAACTTTCCGGATTTGGAAAAAATCAACGTCAACCAGAACTTAATCAAGTGTCCAGAAGATTGTCTACTCCAAAAGCGGTAGAAATTTAATGCGATATTTTACTGGACCTTGAAATATTATGATTTCTGCCTAATATGTGTTCTTTCGTGAAAGGAACAGGAAAAAGAAATTATGAGAGAATCTTCATTTACTTCAACATTGAGTAGATTTAATGATATTTTTTGAGAAAAATGTCTTCATTTCAATACGACCATAAATTTTAATCTGAAATTATCTTCCAACAACCCAGTCATAAATAAAAAATTCTAAGACTGTTTAGTAAAGAGAAAGACAACTGAGTCCAATTCATCTATATTGTGAAGTCTTTCGAGACACCGAATTCATCTTATAGTCTAATTGCAAATTAAAAATACTCTTAGAATGTATATTTTCATTGAAATTGTAAGTGTGTGATGAAAATGAATAGCAAAACAGTCAAAGAGGGATATGAAATAAAGTCAAATCCTAGATGAACTTAAATTTTGGATTCAACTTTCAATCTGATTTGTACATTTTAAATTTTCAAGGTTCAAATGTCAGAAGTAGTTCTTTTGGCTTCTAAGCGATTTCAGGTCCACAATGTTCAGTGTTTTTTGACCAGTTAGTTGGTATAGCAGTTGGCCATGCCATTACTTTTTCCTATTTTCCATGTCTCATCTTCTAGACAGGAGTAATTAGAGAATACTACTTAGTATTGTTCCAAGATAACAGAGCAAACTCAGGATGAATTCTCAGTCATATTTAAAAAGTAGTCCAAAAACGGGGACCGACCAATTTTATTACTTCAATCTTGCACCGATTAATAAATCAAGTTCCCGACGTACTTTTGACATTCATGTAAATTTCCTAAGTGGTTCTATAGTTCTACAGTTAAGTGGGAAAATATTGTCCCATTGTCCCACTGGGGTGAGACAGGACGGACTTTTCATCTTATGTTGCATTGTTCATTTCCAGACTATTTAATAGCGTCACTTTTCCCGGTAAAAACTACACTGGATTTAAAAATTTAATGCCTTCATTCTTGGAAACAGTCATGCAGAGATATTTCAAAAAGTTAACTTTATTTTTCAGGGACATGGCCAGAAGAGTCAAATTTCAACTAAGACTGTTGGCTGGGAAGGCAAACATAACTGAGATTCTTATGGGAAGTAGAATTTAGTGCAGCATAATGCCTGCTAATATTGAACCACAAAACTACCATCTTGTTTTTTTGAAGGCACAATATTATAATAAGGCGAGGACATAACACTTTAGTATTGGTGGATAATTTAAAGTACTAAAGATGTTTACACATTCCGAGAAGATCAAAGGTCTTCGCCAAGAAGATCAGTATGGGTAATTGGAACCTCACTTTATTACTCTCTAGTACATATACGACTTATGTTATCGCATTAACAATGGCAGTAATTGGATGATTTCAGTAGGCATTTTGCAGTTCTGAAATACAGGTTTGATTTTGAAAAATTTTCCCAACTGAAGATTAATTTATTTATCAATTTTTCATCATTCACTTAATTTCTTCATAAAATTCCCTTAGGATATACTGAGACAATAAACTCCTCGAAGGTCACAATTATGATCCTCGCGTTCCTTTGTATAACTTGTATAATATAACTAGCTATAATGGATCCATTTATGCCTTTATAACTCTGACATGTAGATTACTGATCAAAATGAATAAATCACAGTTTACTTGCTCTAATTTTGTGAGCAATCACGATACTTCTATTACTGCTGAAAAACCGTTGAGTTAACAATATTTGGGAAATATATGAACTAGACGTTCATTGTGGATTAATTAAGTTGTATTATTTTTCATTATAGAAAAATTTGATTATGCCTTTCCATAGTTGAAAATTCAAGCTCCTGAGTCTATATCGAAAATGTTCAGAGCTTACCGGTCAGTGAGTTGATTAGACCATTCCAATAAAATTTGTTTCTTAGCTAATTTAAAACAGCCAGATAATAATAGTCATGATGTCTTTGGTCGTGATAATCTCTCCCCTCTTTCTAATATGTATAACAGCAACATGAGGCATTTCAGAAATCGTACTGCTTGTTACCTGATAAAGACTGGAAAGAAAAACACATCCTCGAATTCCACTGCCTATTACCCGAAAACTTTGATTCACCTGTAGGATATATCTAATGAATCACACACACGCACACACACACATACATAGCTACATTAATGAAAAGGAAGTCTTTCAAAAATGAATCACCGAGAGTTCTACTGGGAGAGAATATTTGATAAGTGTGAATCATTTATTGGAAGATAACTTCATCTCTGTATCTCTAAACCGCTTCTCAAATAAAAATCATTCTTCACGTTTCACACCAGTTAAAGAATTTTACTATTTATTATTAACAGACGGCGAAGGTGAAGAAGAGAGGATATTGGAAAAAAGAAGGCCCAACCAAGGGGTACATATTTGTATAATTAGACTGGGCGGAAAAAAGTGCTGTCTAAAACTAAATGAGGGAAATTATTGTTACTGGACCCCGTACGAACCCCTACCACTCCTCACACCACAAGATTCTCCTGCAATAAGGGAAGGGGGAAAGGATTGTTGCGTACCCCAACGGATGGCGACTAGCCAATCTGACATTTTCTGCGGTGCCAATGTGTGGTGGAGGCCGGGGGAGGGGCAAGGAGGGGCGTACCTCTGCTGTACCCGTGGCACAAAGTGCGTACGTAACTCTCATCTCTATGCGTGCTGTAGACGCCAAAATCCCAGCTGATGATAAAATGTAATTTCTCCCTCCCTCTGTCTGCTAGTCCTTACATATAAAAATGAGAGGGAAATTTATATGGCAGGTATGCCGATTTTTTACTCTTGCTGAATTCAAGGTGCGAAAATTAGTTGTTAGCTCTACTCTTTAACCACTTCTGACTGTTTTTTCTTATCTTTTTTTTGTAAACTAAAATGACTGAAAGCTTAGACAGGGGTAGGAAGTATGCCTGGATTTGGGGTTTCTGGAGAAGGGGATAAATTTGGTTCTAGACAGGTAACTCCTATTTGGATGTTAAGTGATGTCTAAAAATTTAGGTTACTTCATGAATACATTTAACTCGATTAAAGTGTGCAATTTAATTAGCAAATAGTAAATATGATAAGCTTTGAATTTTTACCTTCTAGTATATCGGTATTATTATACATAGATAAACCGGGAAAAAATATACTAGGCTTAATTTAACTACGCTATTTTATTAGCGAAAATTAAACACTTCGTTAACAGATATTCACTTAAATTTCCTTTTCCATGTTTTTATTAAATTGAGTCTTTTCGATTTTCTTCGAAAAAATATTCGCAAATTAATTGTTTATCCGGTCCATAGATACATTAAATATGTGGCACTTTAAAAAGAGTATCATAAGTAAATAAACCTTTATATACGAGCAAGCCACAGATAACTTACAAATTCAAAAACTTTCTCAGATAGGGATTTGAAGAATTAGGAAGTGATACTTTTACGATTTAAAATTTTATTAAACTAACCTGTATCTTCATTTCTTTCTTATTACTATAATTTTTGTATACACTGTTAAATATTTTGTTCGGTTCGAGTTCACATTACTAGCAAAAAATTGGTCTTATCTCCGTTTTCATGGGTGCTAGTCATAGATGTCTTTTCATCTCTTTCATCTATTCGGTAATAATTCGTAAAAGTGTGTAACATTAAGATTGCTGATAACAGTCGAAAATACTCAAAATGGAAATATAATAGAAAATGTCTTCTTTCTACGGGTGAGTAATTTTTGTTAGTGGAAAAGATAGAAAAGAATGTCAAAATACAGAAAGGCTAACTATAGTCTCAGAGACCTCTCATCTCAATGGACGAATACGATGTTTCCTTTATTTAACCAATTCTGAACGTGGAAAAGAGACATTTTAAACATATGATCATTCTACCGCTTACCGATGTGCAGAGTGAAATAGCATTATTTTATTTTCAGCTGCATCGATATATTTTGATGTAATTTTGCCGTGGTTAACTTCATGCATTATTTCATGAAACATTTATGGAATATTCATACATTTATGAAAAATTTTGAATAAGAGAATCTTTTATTGAACCGAGTAGTGAAATAACATTGCATAATTTAAAATGGCGCAACAAAGCACTGCCCTTCCAAACATCGAAGTTGACCGGAACATAGCAGGTACATACAGTGCTCAAGATAATGATCATCTTCGCCAATGGAACTGAAATTATTTCCATATGTCTCCAATCATTCATTTATTATAAACCTTGTTATTCGTAAATAAAGTGCGAGATGACTGGATTTCTTTCTCGCTTCCATTTCTATCATCCATCTCGTATTCATTTTACAAGATTCAGTCTGGACGGGTCCCTAGAGCCGAGCCGACGAGTGAGTTAGGAGACATAGACGATAGGGAGTAATTTTAAAAAAATATGACATTTAAATAGGAGTATAGAGTGACAATGATACTGTTAAATTTTTTACAGTACGTTGGCATTCTCACTCCATCACATGCGCCATTTAAGGCATTTGAACAACCAAACTGATAAAAATACAAATTAAAATGCAGTATTTAAGATGCCTATAAAAGGCTATTTTAGAATCTGCATAGAACGAGGCTGCCTCTTCCCAGTTAGCTTACTGAAGACGTGAACATTTCTTTTCCCCTAAATAAAATGTGTTTACGCGACTTCATTTTCAGCATATTTGGGGAAAAAATCACCATGCACAAATATATAATTGCCTGTGAAAAAGGACCTAGTGTCGGGAGTTTATTATTAGTTGCACGGAAGAATGTAAAATGAAAGTTTCAAAAAATGTGCATTACTTTCAGAATACAAATAGTGCTCTAATGTATACTGACGGGCTGGCATGTAGGTAAGAAGCCGAGAGTGGCGAAATGTCATATGATGGGGAATTTCTCCCCACTTTGCTATTTTTTCCTAATTTTCCTCTCTTTCTATGTTGTTTTTATCTTCACTGGATATGCAATCCATTCCTGCCCTCTTGATTGGCCTAAAAAAGAGTGATCTTATAAATTTTTGTATAAATGCCTTCGTAATCGTGGAAGGCAACAGCTAGACAAATAGATGGATGAGACATGGAGAAGGGGACTTAAGGTGCTTTTTTTGCAAGTTTTATCTAATCTTTACTATAAGAATTCGTTCTGACACGATATTACGCGAATTTTTCCCTACTGATGAATCGGATATAAAGATTGCGCTCGCTACTTAGTAATA
Organism: Hymenolepis diminuta; assembly: GCA_900708905.1. Lineage (NCBI taxonomy): Eukaryota > Metazoa > Platyhelminthes > Cestoda > Cyclophyllidea > Hymenolepididae > Hymenolepis > Hymenolepis diminuta. The sequence goes on along the minus strand of CAADRB010000056.1, from coordinate 28,099 downwards.
AATACAATGTTAAAAGAGCGATATTATGGCTCCTACTCTTTATTGACACTAGATAGTTGATATGTTTGATTTCATTGTGCTTATTTCAAAGTTTTCGTTATTCATTAGAAAATAAGTAAAAATTTACTAGAGGTTTATTGAATTCTGCTTAGACTCTTTTAAATCCGCCCCGGACTGCCTTAACAGTAGAGCAAATAGCAGGAAAGGGTGTTGAAGTTTCAGAAGAAAAATTTTAAATAAATTGTAAATCATTATTAAATTTACCTTTAGTGAATATAGCTTACGGAGCTCTGCTAACTTCAAATTTGCCATGTTAAAGCTGTTAATTGTAGAATATGATATAAGATTATTCGCTTTCTCAACCAGTGGAAGAAAAGAATATAAATTGAAACGGTAATATCAGCGCTTCTTGGTTTATTACTACTACTACTACTACTACTACTACTACTACTACTACGTCAATAAGCAGTGAACATCGTAGACAAGCAGTTAGTGCAGTCCAGGTGATGAATGGTGAAATTTGAATTTCGGAACAAGAACTGCCAATTTAGCAAATATTTGTACGACAAGTCCAAAAGTCTCTGTGTTGTCTTGACTTTCTTCCCTCTCCTTTTTCATTTATTAGACTTATTGTTATTCGATGTCGGTTACTTCCCATAACTAAAAATTGCGATTCTTTTATTAATATTTTGGGTAATAATAATGAAATTTAACCACGTTAAACTCATTCAACCATTTAGGATGACTATACGAGGGTCCACACAAACAAATCTGTGGGAGTCTTATCTACGAACAACAACCTTGGGTTGAATAGACATATTTCATAACTGATTTTAAGGGTAGCGCATTTAGATAATCTATGATTGGGAAAATTGGGCAGAACATGAGGTCAGAATAAGACACTGCAAAAGGAATAAAAGGTTTAATAATCACAGTTTCAATGAAATAAAAAGGAATGTGAAGATGTTAAAGAGATCGTAATATTGTAGTTATCAGTTTTATTAAGTTTTACTCGAAACAAAATTTCCACAAATATTTTCTAAATATTTGCAACTGTGAATCAGCCCGATCATACTATCCGGTTTGACTTTTGAGGTCCCCCAGTTTTCTGAACATTTTTTTGCGATCAAGTTAACCTGAACTGCATCAATACAGTGCACTCGATACTGTTAACACACTAAGTCAGTTTGACCCTACTTATCGACCATCTACAGTCGAATTCTCTCAAAATTGGTTGCCATCAATTTTCAACTATGTAGCAGTTTGTTGGATTTTCCCAAAACCATACCATTTGGCTAGCCACTCTATATGTAGCTTACTACATTGCGTCAGACGTCTTTTCGCCCCACCACATTCCTCAACCTCATCTTCTTTCCGCTGGATCTACACTCCACCTCAGCAACCAACACACCCATTAACCTCTCTGACCACGACCTCTCCAACAGTCAGTATATACCATATTATTCTAAATAATCCATTAGACTAAAACAGCGCAGGTCTAAGAACTTTATTTTCACTTGTGTAATAAAACATAATTCTCAGACACTTAATGCAAATTTTTCCACTTCACTGTTAAAACTGTTAATCTTTGTACTTCAAAGGATGTAAAAACTGAATCATCATTATTTCTGCATGAAGAAAAAGGGGCGAATTTTAACAGAAAAATGGAGGTAATTAGGGTCAGTCCCTCAGGGGAGAGAGTTAATATTCATGTCATAATTAAAAAGAATAATTAGTGAAAGTAGTACCCTTTTCATTCACGGAAAAACGCCTCTTAAAAAGTATTATTGAAGGTGTTGTGTTAAAAATCGCAGACAAATTACAACGGGCAGATTTAGCCGAAATGGGGCTCGTTGTGAATAGATTAACTTTTATAAAAAATAAGATTCCACCTGCATCAATTCAGCCAGCCATCTTCACCACCACTATAGTCTATTTCTTATGTTCCTCTTTTAAAACAACCCGACAAATTTCGTCCAACTTGTCTAGACGCCATCCCTGTAATGACAAATTGATTGGTTAATGGAATTCCAATGGGTAGGAAAAAGAGGGTCTTATAAATGAATAAAATAATCTGATCTTAACTAAAATTGGCCCGTTGCGGAAAAAAAGATGGAGGTTTTATTAAACGGGTTGTATTAAACAGCCTTCAGATCTTTCCGACAGTCAATTTAATGTTACATAGGCTTATGTCTGCATTATTCCCGTTAAGAAAGTTGTTTTAGCTACTTCTGTTGTAAATAGTCTGCTAGTTTTTTGAATTGAATTGCTATCTGCCTTAGAAGTTAGAGTAGAATAGATAGTATTAT
>CAADRB010000056.1:0-25363 GCA_900708905.1 Hymenolepis diminuta | reverse complement strand
AGTGGTGCAACCACCAATTCTTTAAACTCACTCAATTTCAAATGTACCATTTCTTATGACGGCAGATAACTTGGGGCTGGGTCGTGAAATATGTGATCATGAAGCTATGAAAGAAATTAAATCACCGTTTATGAAGATCAGTATAATTATCCCCAATTTCCTTGGAAGCTCTTCTCATACTGTTAGAAGAAATGATAATTATTTTCCCCCGCTCCCAATATTTCTTCTATGAATAAAAATGTAATTTCTTTCTTTACTTCCCCACCGATAAAAGACACCTGATAATTATTCTTATTTGTTTAAGCCGATACCGATTGAGAGTGAGTTTCGTTAATACACTTGTGTTGACTATAACGTGCCTTCTTATCTTCCGTGGGTTATTGGCTTCTGTGTTAAGTTGCTATATTACCGAGTTTTCTAGATTGTTGGCTCTGCTAGATTACTACCCGAACTCCTAGTTGGTTACGTTATAGCATATACAGAACTGGATTTCTTGTGTATCTTGATGATTTTAAGGACAGAGAGGGCAAATTGGAATTCCAAATCCAGAAATTTTCTTACATTTCAAGAAAGACGTATTTTACCTTCCTCCTTATTAGACAATTATAGTATTTAAAGCTATAAGTTCTTAAACTCATATTTTATTTGTGATACGAGCATCAACTGATCATATCTCTAATCATATGGGGTTTATTATAAAGAATACCCAAGAAACGATTCCTCTTCACAGAATTTAATGATTTCTCCTCCGAGATTTGAAAATGTTTGATTTTCTTCAAATCCCCAACAAGTTCATCAGGATAAAAGCATTTTTTATTATTGTAAAAGTGATAGATGACGTAGAATGTTATTACTATTTACTTCAAGGAAGATATTTACAAAATAGAGAGGGAGTAATATAATGGTCACCCACTGTTGACTATGAAATCGCTATTTATGTACCCTTGGAAAATATTCATCTGATATGTCAGAATTCTTGGACAGGAAAATTTTTTCTTAATAAAAAGACAAACGAAATAGGAGGATAGGATAGACTTAAAATGAATTAACAGAATTCTGATGTGATTTAGATTGATATTGAATCAGATTCACTTTCGAATAAAACTTGATCAAAGCCACTTGAACCCTTTGTGGAACCGGCTCTTTGCAAGGGTTACTCGAACATTGCAGATGACTGTAAATTAAAGATCATTCTGAACACTCTTTGACGGATGTTGTTAGGTCTATATTAGCAGAAGGGAAGTAAAAGTTAAATTTCTTGTACTTGAGGTTACAAAATTGCTATTAAGGAATAAGCGCGAAGGCAAAACGTTTGGGTAAGATTTTACAGAGATAGTAATACAATAATCAAGGTACTATTGGGTACCAGTTACTGAAGGGGTAAATTTAAAGTTCCTTACCAAGTCTTAGGCGGATTAAAGTTGATGCGTCGTAGACGAGAAGGTATGAAATAAATATATTCCTTACCTACTACAACATTACCGAGCTTTCTAGATTGGTTGCCTTGCGAGATTACAACCAGCTTGTTCTTCTAGCTTGTTGCGTTATAACACTGGCCGTTTTAGATTTCAGACTTTGAGGGCCTTTGATTCTTTCGCTTTCCCTCTCGCTAAATTCCAAACACATTTCTCAAATATATTGGGCCTTCTATTTAATAGACATTTACACTTTGTAACTAATGTGGAATATTTTTATTAATCACGTAATCAAGCAACATTTTATTGTATTTGATTCATCATAAAGTCAAATATATTGTTTAATTCTTTTTGATTACATAATATTTTGAAATGTATAGTATTTACCGTCATTATGATAAATCGTATAAGCCATTTGAACAGTAAAAATAATCGTTCAGTATTCGTATTAACGTAACCGCAGTCTGTCAATATGAAATATCTGAATGGATTATTGCGCTGATTAGAGCACAGTGGCCGTAAATGAAAATGAGAGTTCACATTCTTGAATCTGTTGCTGCTATTATCCGAATGGCTAGGCATCAAATATTATTTATGGTGAATATTGAAAAATTCATACCGTGAATCCAAGTTAAATTCCTCAAATTACTGGTATAAATATGCAATAATAACAACCATAGATCCAACAAAATAAATTAATTAAAATTTGAAGTAGCGTAACTGGGCCACATAGGAGTAAGCCCCCCTACGTCAGTAGAACAGTTATTTAGAAATCGTTCATGTCCGGTCGTCAATGCCTTCGTGCGTTGCATGGCATATGTATGTATAAAGATGTGTACACACCTGAACTGCATACGGTGAAATGGCGTTGACAGCAGCGTATCGTTCTGATCGCCAGATGTCGGTTTAGTTCGGTTGTCCACGGGAAGTGTACCAATATTTTAAAGTATATAGGGTAGAATAGTATATTTTGTACCGTATAGATTATGAAAAGCATGGACTTTCTGCAAAGCCTCTTTCTATTATGTATCAATTTTCCCTTTGCCTGAGTTCTAAAATAGGGAAAATTATAATAATTTTGTTAAGCAGTATCTGATATGTAAAGTTAACACACATAGGAAAACCGACTAAGCTGCCGAGCTAAAGATAAAGCGCAGAAACCTTACGATTCCATGCTGATTAAATAATAAAATCAACTTTTTGAAATAAAAATGAAGTTGTAACAAATAATTCATAATGTTAAGACACATTTGACAATTTATCAAAAAAGGATAATGCGCATGTCATATAATATATATTAGATTCATATGTTTTGAAATTAAGAATATGAAGTACGTTTATAGTAATCAAATTTAGTTTGTTTGTCTGGGTCATCATAATAAGTTGCAAGTTTTTGCGCTGAGTATGAAAGTTAAAAAAATTGCGTCATCTATATGCTGATTGGCTAGAATTGAAGCTTTGTCTAGTTGCTTGGTCCTAATCAATGGTGCGTTGAATAAATCAATCCCATATCTAAATGAGATCATGCGCATCATTTTGATGCTTTTTCACACTTTATTTTAAACTTTTAGCGGAGGCAAAGAGTTAGTTCTCGAAGCATACATAATTTTACCTCTTATTTGGAAGGAATAGAAAAGTAAGTGCCATTTAAGCTTAAGCTGTAGGAAATTACTAAACTCCAACCGGTGTGCTGATAATTTTTTCTCCGACGCAATATGGAAGGAAAATGTTGGAATTCATTCCTGTCTCTTAGAAGGCTCCACCGATGAATGCATGCTCGCAATCAAGGTTTCTACAGAAATTTCAAAATTAAAGTAAGATTCCTTTAGTCTAATTTATTATTTCAGGCCTTTTCAATTTCGCAAAAAGTTGAGCATCTTTACTGCAGCTGTGCTAGATTGTATGAATAGGTTGAAAAGTAATGATTTCTCCGTTGAATGCATTGGAAATTTTCTCAACAAGATTAATTCCGCATCCATATCTGATCCCTCTCTTATTGTAAGCTCTTTTTGCATTTATTCCGTTAATTGTTATAGATTTCTGCCTTTGTCAATCCCAGCCTGCTAAAGACGATCTCTGAAACGTTGCCATCAAATGTCTCTGCTAATGAACAGTTGTTTCACTTTGTCACAGAGTGGGTTAACATTTTATTCAACGAAAAATTTTCTTTTTAATTTTACTGAATTATGGTTTTTCTGTTTTTTTTTTCCTTCAGACTAATAAGAGCTTGTCTCGGTAGCAACGTGAACTCATCTGATTTTGTTGCACTTCTCAAGTCTCTTGTAGAATTTATTCCATCCTGTAAACATCAACCTCAACCACTGCTTAAATCTATTGATTGCTTATTGGAATCTGCTGATTGTTGTTGTCCGGGGGCTTTCAAGGAGCTGTCTGAAGAATTCCAAGTGGGAAATATAAGTAAAAATTCATTTATATTTAGGCCATCGCGCTGTTTGTTATGGGAAACTTCAAACCCGAAATGGAATTTGCTATCAACATTTTACAAAGCTGCGTCAAGACTTGTCCCGAGGTTTTTTTCCTCGCTTTATATATTGGTTAATTTAAATAATAATATAGATCTTTATCCTCGACCCCCTTTTTGATGCATTCATTCGATTCATGATTGGGAACCTGAATATATCGACTACTGCGGCTGAGGATGATAGAAAACATTCGCTGAAAATCTTTTCTATATACTCGGATTTGATCAAACAATTGCAATCTGATGGTAAGTTGATTATTCCTTTATTGAATTTATATCACTGAGATATGATCCCTAAGATCAGAGGTCACGGGACCTACGCAGCTTCAATGACTGTAATTATCAACCACGCTTGTTACTACTGGTTAGTAATGAGTTCTGGGACGTTCTTCTGCCCAAAATGAGTATTGACAAATACTATCATAAATAGGTCTTGAGGAATTTAATACGTAAGCAGCTACAGCTTCGGGATCTTCTCCAAGCTTTCACAAATAGGATAGAAAATAGGCAGAGAATATGGCATGGAATTGTTGTAATAGAACAAAGGGCATACTCCTTTCGTAACTTTCAAACTGGAAAAAAGTATGCATGAGTGGATTGGTTGATAACTGAGACAAGTCCATGAGCAACTTAGAGGAATAACTAACAGTGGGCATTCTGCAACATTAATACGTAAAGTTCATTTTTCTCTCCCTTAATCTAGAAACTTCTACTGGTCTAATGACTCGGGAGAAATACTTCGGCCTTTTTGATCCCCTTCGCGTGCTACCTATCAATGAAACTCATTCCGCATGCCGCCTGTATACATGGTGGATATTCCTGTGTTTCCTTCCTGAGAACATTCTTTCCAGTGGTTCTAATAGGGTGAATTTGGCATCGATTTTTCTGTTTATTTTTATGTTTATCTATGCTCAAACTGTGTGCGCTCTCATAATTCCAAGACCTGTTTGGGCTCAATTTGGGATGGGAAAGATCAGTGGTTAATGTGTACGTCTATTCTCTTCAGTGCTTGATTCGGCGAACGTCGAGTATGGTAAATCGTACTGGTTACTAGTGATCAATGAAGGGGTGTCAAGATGTGAGTTTTCCATTTGGTAAACTCCAAATTGTCTTCCTCCTGCCTAAAATGATTGTTTATAGTAACACTCTTCGAAGACTCATTCTCACGTTATTCCCTTTCAATGAAAGTATCGTAAACGTCATAAATGAAGTTGTATGTTTGGGAATTTAACAATATATTAAAACGACTTCAACTCTAATTTCATTCATTTTTTAATAGTTCATACGTCTACATTTTTGCAGAAGTATAATGGTGGTGAGAGACGACGAATTTTGCCTGCGTGGCATTTAGTCTAGTGAGAATTAGATGATTCTATTTTTGATGGGTAACGCATTGTAAAAATAAGTCAAATCACCAGGAGGGAGTGTCCTTCAGTTTATCGATTAACGTATTTATGAATTCAATCGTTCGAACATTATCGGTTATGTTTAATCGGTGGTAATTGGTTGTTGTGTGGACATAATCACATCTAGAAACTGGTCTGAGTGAGGCACTATTTTCAGAATATTTAATGCCTTATCGCTCCGCTCTGTTAAATGACATTGCTATTTCCAGCACCACCTCTTGTATTATTAAAAGATAGAGCTTATTTGTAGCCTTAACCTGACACTGTTAATTGCGCCCCATCTTAAGTGTGGTTATCATGTCTCGGGTATCCTTATGACTATTCATAAAAGATTTTGTTTTTCTCGCCCAATTAAAATGCGGACATTTTTTAATGCCTGCAGTGCCATAGTGGTAATTGATATTGATTAGCGTCTAATTGTGAACCAGTGTCTCAGTAATCTAGTGTACATTTGCAACTCAGAGGTCACGAAATCGATGCTCATCATTGCACAATCCGTACAGTAGATGAATAATACATTGGTTAATGTCGGTCAATATGAAAGATGGTAGATTGCGAGTTTCTCGCCATAACAACTCCAAAATACCTCTATTCTCTATGGACGTGTGTTATTTAGTATCCAAGTCCAACGTACTCATTTAGATCGATAATTTAACTCAAGAACTGGTATCGGTCGTGAATTTCTTCCAGTTTAACTCGGATATTTGGTATTTTAGTATATGACGCCTTTCCTGGCAAACTTGATTGGTCGCTACATGAGCGTGAACGAATGTCTTGGAAATCGTACGTGCGCGTTTTTAGAATTCATTTCCTTTCCCCTAATCTTTTCTCATAAAATGCGTAATTTTTATATTTTAGGTTCTACTACTAAGTATAAACTCAGTTCTGTATCCGTTTACAATAATTCTTCTGCTGCCCAACACCTAGCAATGCATGTTTTTGCTTGCTTTTTCGACTACCCACAATTATATCCCTCACAGCAATCAGGAGAGACGTGTAAGTGTTTGGTCTATCCTTAGCCATCGCCGTTTCGAATACTATTGCTAATCGAGTCTATTTTTCCCCATAGTGCCTAAATTAACTCTATCGGCGGAGTTCTTGGCTGATAAGGGCTATACCCTATTGGTAGCCTTGTTGCATTGGTTGCGATATCTCTGTGGTCGAGGTAACACGGTAGGCGATCAGACACCCAGTGCAATTTGGTCCAATTGTCTGCGCTACGTTCGAAGTGCCTCCGCCAAGACTAAGAACAGCGCGATAATGGGGGAATTTTTAGCTCAGTGTGTTGTCAAATTGTCGACCAAACTCCTCTCGCCTCAGAGTCTGCTGATTAGTAGTCCTAACAATGTAATCGAAGTTCCGTCGAGTGATATCTCCTCTAATCCCGATCCGAATGATTGTATGGTAAGATTAGCTTGTACCTTTCTTCTCCCTTAAGGGATAGGTTTTTTGTAAACTATCTTCATGCTATTTGGAATATGTAGTCAGTTGCATCGGTGTTGGCTCAGATTTTGAGGTATTTGCAGGGTGATTGATGAACAACCCCCTTTTATGAAAGTAGAACATGAGGTTTTATTTGAAATTTGTATTTCATATCAAATCGCATTCTGTATATTTAGTCCATACGAACTAAAGGTCATTATTAAAGATTCAGTGTAGACAGTGGGAGATGTCAATCTTGAAACCATAGTTTTTACATTAGCTCCAGTTGCAGCTATAGCTGCCTTTGAGGTTTTGGAGAGTGCTTGATTGGAGCTCCGCTTTCAAGACAAGTGAGCGAGAATTCGTCCTATTGCAGAAAAATATGTACACCCGAAATTTAACCAGTTTTTAAGGATTGGTTAGTAACACCATTCCCATCTTCATATTCACAGAACCGTTAGTGAGTATGGACGTAAGGGTATTAGTATCACCCACGATAATCATGGTGGGCACCTGAAGAAGAGAAATAGTAATATATTTCTGCTAGAATGAAGATTAAAAAACTTAAACCCTAAACCAGATGAATTCTTGATGCGTCGGGTTTGCCACCTTTTCCTTATGATGTTGTATTCTTAGCAGGAAGACTTGACATTCCGAAGTCCAAGCCTTGGAATCCAATCTCTATTGACTTGGACGTTTGAATTCTACATTCAATAGATTGTTATTTTTAAGAGTCCATGTTCGCTGTATTCAAAGTTGAACTGAGAGACTGGTTAAACTCATGCATGTACGTCTATGTTGATTGTCAGAATAGGTAACGGGGAAAAACTATGGGCTATTAATGACGCGGCAGTGATGGATAAATGACTTCAAGTTGCAGCTATTCAATGTAACTTAGGCGAACTTATGTGACGAATTTATTATAACACGAAGTTAATGAAACTTGATCTCAAAGTACCACATCTAATCTCGTCTTTTTCTCCGTTATTTTAGCGAATACTCAACGACATCTATGACATAGTGGTCAATGAACGTATACCGGAAGATTTGAAATCACAACTTTGTTCTAGTGTATGTCACACAGCTCTAGAGCTAATTTCGACCTACCATAAGAAATACAGCTCCTCTGGCTCAGTTAATGAATCAATACAGGAGTAAGTTTTCCATCAACTCCTTTTACGTTACTTAAGATAATCATTCGAACTTGGCGCAAAATTGATAAAATTATGAAAAGGAGATGTGTTTTAAGAGGAAGGACTGGTAGAATCAAAGTTATGTCTTGAAAATTTTTATGGATTTTGAGCTTTTGGTTAAGTGGCAATGGTCCTTAAATCCTTCTAAGATGAAATCTCCGAGTTTGATCAAAACATAGTTCGAAAGCTCTATGCTATAATATGACACTGATTACTTATTTTCAAGGCGTTTTTGGAAAAGATCATATCTAAGAACTCACGAATTTCACTACTTCAAGATTTGGAAGAAAGCATACCTATATCATAATGAAAAGAAGTCTTAAGTCCCATAAATAGTAATGTGGATAAGTAACTAGGATTGGGGTGAGTACAACTCTGTAAAGTAATAAGATCTTGGTAACGAATCGAAAAGCACGAGTAGAGCAGAATGAAGTGGAACGTTGAAAATTGAAATGGATTGGGGAAATCAAAGTATTAGGTCTGATTTGTGCCCAATTCATACGATTATGACGAGGGAATGTGTTTTAGGTGGTAGAATTGATAGAATTAGAAGATTTTAGTTCTGAAAAGTTCAGTTTTTAAATTAATTATATCAATGTAGTGGTTGTTCCTTAAATGGCAAATTAGTTACCTAGTAGTATTGTTGGATTAGCGCATAATTCGTAAGCTTCCTAATAAGGAATTGCATTGAATTGGTATTCTCAAGCAGACAGTGAGAACTGTCTAAGCTGCAACCTTCACCAACGCTATTATTAAGGCGGTAAAGTACTTATATTACGATAGGAAAGAAAGAAAAACCTTCAGTCTAGTAAACTGAAAAAGCGGTAGTGAGATGGGTCATAAATAAGACCGACAGACGGAAGATAGAAAACAGAAATCGAATAGGCAAATGGGGGGTAGTACTTATTTGTGGTTATTACCTGTAATTACAGACGCCTCGCTTTTGGAGTGCATATTTCTTTGATAAGGTGTAAATCTTGATATCTTTGCAGCATCATGGCAGGTCTTGGGAAAGCAGCAGTTGACTTATTCAACAAGGATAGTCGGCTGACATCTGCTGGAGGCGGTGAAATAGATCGAATACCTCTCCTTCATAATTACATCAATGCCTTGTGTCCAGACTGTGTCGCCTTTATCAGTCAATTGCCCAAAGATATGGAGGATATTTCTCTTTCTCGTAAGTTAGCTTTCTGGTTAACCCAAATCGCTGTCATTTTCTCATTGGTTTTTTTTCTCCGTTGCTAGGTGTCCCAGTAGCAATTCATACAACCATAATGAACGAAGTAGGGTTATCTGTCTGGTCAGTAATGGCTGATTGCCTCACCAGGCTTGCTATTAAGCATGAAAAACTAACCGATAGCAGTCTAAATGATCCAAACGGGGATCCAAATTTAACCACTCTCTTCTCCTTCCTTTTAACCCCCATTTTCCTATCTGGCAACACGAAGCATTCACCACCGGTACGTTATCACAAAAACTCGGTTTTTACTGTTGAGTTTCGATATTCTAAAGGATTTTGTCTCATTTCAGCCAAGCGTGGAGTGTGAAACGCTGAGAATTATGTTTAATCTCTTTCGAGCGTTTCGTCAAGAAGCGGTCTCTCTTACAGGCTTCTTTGTTAATTCAACTATCAACAGGCTGAGTTTAATAATCCTTGCTCTCATGCATTCTCAAGGTAGTGGGGTAAAGCAGTCGCTGAATCTTCGTATTATTGCAAACTTCCTCGTCTTTATGGTTGAATCAGCTGATATCTCAGAGGATATTGTCCATGGTATGTCTTGATTGATAATATTAATATTTGTATATACTTCTTATATTACTAGGCAGATTGAAATACTAGCTATATCTCCAATGAAAGACAAGTTGCTATCATTCTACTGGTCATGCTAATTTGAAATTTGTTCTTGACGTTAGTCATTTTTGGTAGGTTTTTTAGATATTGGTTTTGTTTTTTCATTCTGGTGTTACCAGAAGTAAATGAGGGTGAGCAGATTTATATTGTCATCAGTAATGATTCGTCAATATTCGTATTAAAATATGAATCGTATGTAAAGATATAAAGCACATACCAATATCACATCTATCGAAGGGTAAGGACAATAAAGTATGAAGGAATCGCTCCTGAAATACAAAGATTCTACTGCTGTTCTTTGTCACTTTTACCTTCTGGCCACTTGAGAGGTTCATTTTGTTTATTAATTTTCATGACGATTGGGGATGGCTGGATTGCTTTTCATTGCTTCATATTTAAGAAATCAAAACTATTTTGTTTGATACTCGGAAGAGCTTACACCTAACTGCTCAAGATGAAAAATAGGTGATTGGTCTGCTCACCATTACTGCGAATTATTTAGGCCAGTGCAAGTTTAAATTTACGCTTTAGATTGCACTTTTTTTCGTATATTGTAATGATTGCAGACACTATTCTGTTAGGATCTTCAGTTATTAGATCTTAAGCATTTATAGGGTTTGAATATGGTTTCAATCATATTTATAGATTTTCTTTTTTATAGGATATTTAGATGTTTTAAGTATTAACCACAAATCTCATTTTGAAAAGCGTTTTACGAAAAATAGTATCATGGAGCCTCCCTGGGGTGAGACTCGTCTTCTACCACCATATTAAGTGGACAACCAGTGCGGTTGAGTTCCTTTGACATTGAGGTTTGGCATTTCTTTTATTATGGTGATGTATTTATTTTGCTCTTATATTTATATTCTTCATCTTGAGTTGTATACTCATTTTCTTCAAATCCGAGGTAGCTGACACTTTGTCCAGTTTAGACTTCCATTTGATAAATAATGAGCAAATTTTTCATGGAAAGGAAGATTTATAATTTTCAATACTACATTTTCAGGTGGAAGGGTAGATAAAAATACGAAGATTTCGACCTTGATTAGTATTGGTCTATCTTAAACTCCAGTAGCGGTACGTACCTCTTCACTAAAATCCCTCGTCTTGAGGTATATTGGAGCGCAACGTTCCTGCCTAGGGTTAAGTTCGAAAATCGTATAATGAATAATTTTTGATTTTAATAATATAGCGTCGTGTGCATTTTCCGATTGATCAAGTAGATGAAATCTGCTAAATTTGAGCTCCACAGATTCTCCGTTGAAACGTAAATCTTGCTCTTGGTCTCTAATTTTGGGACTGCTATCATTTTCGAATTTATCTATCCAGCTAAGTTATTAACTGAAATTATTTTTTTCTTTGTAGACAAATCAACTGTAACTTCTTCCCAATGGAAATCTGAAAAAGGCCGACTGTTAGACTACATGTTAGGACCTGTAGAAGCCATATCTTGCTGCCTTACCTTCATGCCACTGGAACATCATGAGGCTTGTTTTACGCCTACTCATGGAACTTTAGTTATTGGAATTATTTTAATAATTAGTTTTCCTTTCTTTTCTTAGATGTCTATTTCCAACTCAGTAGTGGCATTTTCCTCCCAAGAGCAAGAGAGTCGTTCTCGATCACCCCTTACCATGCGTGCCTCTCTAAGTCATACTCTCTCACCGTCGAAGATCTTTGATAGGGTTTTTCTCGAATTCAATCAAATTCATCGACAGACACCTAAATTTCCCCAGTCTGTCACTCGCAATCTCCTGCATGCTCTATGGCTAATTTTAAGGGTTCGCCAATCCTACCTACTTACTACTATTTACTTATCAATAGTATATGACTCCTAGAGATATTCTGAATCTGTATAATCCTGCGAAAGCGGGAAAGGAAGGTGCTAAAGTTATCCCATTTTGGAGAGTGCGCCGCTGGTGTAGCTATTGCCGTGATTGTCTGTGAAGTCAGAGGTCACGGGTAAGAAGAAAACGCTTTAGTGCAACTCAGTGAGCGAAATGGCCAAACTTGCTTGTTAAGTCTGGCTAATATTGAAGGGTATCGGAATTATAGTTCTTACCAAGGAGGCTCCGTGATATTACTCCTCTGCCCAAAATGAGTATTGGAAAGTACTTTCGGAGTATCAACTCCAATTCTCAGCTGTTTATCAATTGTGAAATAGTAGGATTAAAAATCAGTCGAATGTCCGCTTCAAATGGGATTTTAAGCATTTTCCAACTGGTCCAATATATGCTTTAAATAAGCAAACTGCTTTATATTCACATTAACGATTTGATTAGTCTTATAATATTCTATTACAATTTAGAGGAATAGATCTACAAAGAAGAATATTTTTGTGCTCATTGATCGGTGTTCTTCTGGTCTTCTGGTCCTAGCGAAACATTTGGAGTTGATTAAGCCTTCACCCACAACGACCACTAATGAAGCTCTTGCTATAATTGTCTCTGCAGTAAGTTTCAATCACATCAGAAATAAAATTCTTCTTTCGTTTGGTGAAACTTTCATGGATTTCTTCTACAGTATGAAGCATTTGTGACAACTACGTGTAATTGGATATTGGGGAACTTTAACAAACCCTGTGTAGTGGATGTGGCGCAAACGCTAAAAACACTTGAAGTTGATCCCTTAGTTCTACCTCAGGAAAGTGCTCAACGTCTATTGGTCTTCTTTGAGGCCGCTGTACATTTGGCCTCGTGTCCAATTTCTGAGGTGACTTATAGAATTGGGCTGGCTTCGAAAAAGGCCCTCGTGGTATCTGCCTCATTTCTGCAAGGGAAATCAGTTGATTCCGGTAAGTGTACTAGCTCTGGTTGTTTTATTTTGTATGATTCGTTGTTACTGTCGGATTTAGTGGGACTTGAAATTATTTTACAAAACTGCACGGATCATTGAATACGTCTAGTTAATTTCATTCTTCGATTTGGTTTTAATGCGGACGTCGGTTATGAATGTAACATTTTAGTTAATGCAATTTGTGTGTCACTCATCATATTTTTCGGTGGTCTCTAGAACTGATAAAAATTTTGTATCCCGTCTTAAATCTAGGGCACAGTATGTCTAAGGAATTCTCTGTTTATGAAAACTATGGAAAACAGACCCATGAAACACAATCATTTTTGCACTTAATTTGGATAAACGTACTCAGGTTCTTCTCCGTATTTTGACTCGGAGTGGTTGAAAGTAGTTTAATAATAGGGGTATTCCAGAAGCAGCAGCAAGCTATAATCTTAAACCGCGACATGCTTATTTACTTGCCATTTGAAGGATTATTTTTCTCTTCTAATTCATTTGCACATTCATTGGCTCTTTGTGGATGGTTTCTGTTTCGAGTTGAATTCTTCCTCAAAGGAAATACTTTCCACCAATTTTTTTACTAATGGAGTCCTTTTCTATCCATTTAGGATAGTTAAATATTGAAATTCTCAATTTTAATATGGCTTCTCATATTAAACCATTTGAATCAGTTGGTTAAGTTCTTTTCTTGCCTAAGAACTAAACAGATGAATATATATATATCGGACGGAAAGGATAGTGCGTTTTGAAGATTTCGGTCGATAATTATCTTAAGCCTGGTAGATAGTATCTACTTCCTTACTCCCTTCTTACTTAGATAAGAGTACCATAATGTTTGATTGAGGTCAAAATTATTAACTCTGAGGAGAAGAGTTGTGGAAAACTAAATTTGTAGTCAATTTTGAACCAGAAACACGAAGTTATTCTCAATTAACTCTAACCATTAATAGCCGTTCTGCTGCGGCGTTTATTCATAATTTTCGGCATTTGTAAGTGATGAATAAATGAGCTTGTCATGATTTGTCGTTTTAGTGGCAGATATCTCTCGACGACATAAGGTGTTTATCTATTGTCTGGTCTCTATATGGGACACCTTGGTCACTTCTCTAGACCCCAAGTATACCGAAATTCGAAATCGGATGATCACAGTCAGCGCTCAGTTTTCCATGTGCCTCGCTTCACTCTCAGTCCCCCGAATTTCTCTCCACAATCGCACGAATTTCCCTGCCTGGATTCCTCACGAAAAACTGACTGATCGTGTGGAACAGGTTCAAAGTGAGGAAAGTGAAGACGTGGAGAACAAAGTTCCTCAGGAGGAGGAACAAATCGAAAATCCATCTTTAGATAATGGCGGTAATACTCCCGAGACTGATCAGGTATGCATTTACACATTAAGACAGTCTTGGTAGTAATATTAATTTCGCAGACCCTCAAAGGGAGGCATTCTGGAGCCTCCATGATAATATACTCGAATTTAGTTTCTGTAGACAAATGGAAATTTCGATCACTGAATGGTATCTGTCATTTGGAGCATTATTTATATTTATCGCTCATTAATAATGAAGAGCATAGCATAAATTGCTATGTTCTAAACTCCGATTCTTGATCGACATCACTCCAAACCTCTTAATGGAAGTGTCAAAAACTTTTAGCTTGAGTATAGAAGTTAAACTCGCATTCTGCCACTCCTCTCATTGACCACACTTAAACTGGAAATTTTATCACTGGGTTTGCACTATGAGGATCGATCTCTGACTTAGCAATGCGCACTGGGCGCACTGAAAGAACGGGAGTAAAGCTGTCAGTAAAGCACTTCAACACTAATGTCATTCTAGGGAAGAGACATTCTGAATCATTCCTATCATCAAATGTGAAGCTTTCGTTTTGACATTTGTGCTTACCGTAGTTAATCATTCATGAGTTACAAAAAAAACCTGATAAGTCTTGGGAAAAGCTAAAATGCAATTTGCCTTTGTTTTTTTTTTGATTTACGTCCTGAAGAATTGAACTCTGAATTGTTTTTTAATTAGAATAAACTATGGGAACACCTCCTAGGAATAAGATGCACGTAGATCTTGAATGTTCAGTGGAGCAGAATAACATTTAAAGTCTTTTGAAACAGATAGGTGGTTAAGGCGTTATCTAAATATGAAGCATTAATAAATCAGGACCAAGCGATATCTTCTTCCTGGGAGATTACACTGGACAGGTAATGCACAATGACGTTCGATGGATAATCTTAAACATCATTTGAAAAATGTATGAAAATACCTACACAATTTATTTAATTTGTCGTGGGCAATCCTGTATTTCAAGACTTCTCTTCCCTGATTTGAGAACATTGAAGTAATACACTCGCTGGTACAATCAATATAATGTATACCATCTTTATAACTGTAAATGAATTAGCCCTTTACAAATACAAAGGACTAATATTTAAAGCGGTATTCCACATTCAGCTATTCAAGGCTATACGCTTCCTCTTTCATTTTTATTTAAATGGAAATCTACATTTCATTCGCTATTCTATGTAATTTACTTATTTCTTTCTCTAACAGTCGGCTTTTCTGTCTGATAGATAGTTACAGAATCACAGTCTATGATTGAAGGAACTGAAAATATCACCCAAGTGTCCTTACCTCAAGTGTCCGTGGCTTCTTCCCCTAAGCGTGGCATACGAACAAGCACGCGCAAACCCTCCCTTCCAATTAAGAAAACTCCTCTGTCTTCTCGTAGACGTCTTTCTCTACCTGATTCGAGTCAGGTCAGTCAGAGTCGTAAGTTGCAGTCTTACTCTTCTCTTATTAATGTGTTGGTTGCATCAATCTAACTCCTTGAGTATCACAGTTGAAACAAATGCCGGTACTTCTGAACCGAAACCCACTGAGCTGCTTATCCAGGTTTCTGAAATTCCAATCTCGGTCACAACTAAAACCTCTCCTGAGGACGCGAAATCCCCATCTCGGCTATTCCCAAATTTGAGTGTAGCGAATATTTTGCCATCACTTCATGTTGCTGATGCCACGACTAGAAAGGTCATTGGAGCAACACCTTCAGGTCGAGGAAAAAAGCGGAAGATTACTATGAAGCGACCCCCAACTAATGCGATTGACTTTGAGGACTCTAGTGATGTATGGTGTTATGGTATATTTTGGCAATTGCTTTGTCTTCATGAATCCTGAATGTTTTTTGACTTGTAGTTTGTGTTTGTACCTCCAAAGGATGCCTCCAGTGCTAAGCGAGTGCGACTCACAGAACATCAGAAGGAACGAAAGCGTGAACAAAGGTGACGAAATCCATGTCTTAATCAATTTCCTCAATTTTTTTAAAAATTTCCCGTTCGAACACAAATATGAAATTAGATGGAAGGGGACTAAATAAATTGTTTACTTTTTACCGAAAAGTACTTTGTTTATTTTAATGAATTCCCCTTAGTTCCTCATTGTTCTTCCGTCTTTGGACACCGAAATGAAATGACCTCAATGTTACATTTATTACTACTCAAGTACCAAATCGATTTCAATTATCTACGTATCATATTTTATAAGTGAAATTGAAACCGTCCTCTCTGCATTCTTCTATTTAACCTATATTTACCAATAACGTATTTCAGTGAGGAGTCTTGCTACGTACCGCTATAACAGTAGCAATATAGCTTTATACTTTTTCTTAAATTGTTACAACTTATGTGCGAATCCAGGTTTTTTTAGTCCTTTTCATATTTTATTTGTGATATTTATGCTTCACAAGTGAATATTTTATTCGAGGGCATCCATTAGCTATCAAAATTCCCTTTAAATAAGATGGAATTCGTGTGATCTAACGATTAACCCCAAAGCAGTAATTTATCAAGTTAAAGTTCAGTTCTAGTTTAAGTCTATAATTAAACCAGGTCGTCCTTAATTACTGTCCTGACCTCCCAAAACCTATGGTCTTAGGGACGTTTTGAAGATTAGCTGTAAATAAATAAATGGTTTTAGGAATAGTTTGGCCATTTTGTTAATGCCTCGCTTCCCTTTTAGACAAGCCTACATCCCTCCAATGTTCAACAGTCTTGACCGTGACAGCAACGATGCTATATGGGCCCTCTATCCCTCTGACAGCCAGTCTTCAATGGACTCAAATTCACGTCTACCATTTGATAGCTGTGCCCCAACGTTAACACAATCCCAACCACAAAGCCAACCTCAACCTCAAATGAGCACTTCCAGGTAAGTTGTTTCCATTTTATAATAAGCTTCATTTTTAGTGTCAGTGGACTGCAAAACGAATCTCAACCAACAACCATCATCTCAACAATACCGGATATAACTGATGCAGATCCAAATTCTGGATTTGAAGGTAGCTTGCAAACACTTTAGGACAATGGTTCTTGTTTCTAAATTCTATCACTAAAGATCCACTTTGTGTTTTAGAAGAAACTCCTGTAAGATTGACCGTGGCGGAAATCAATAAGATGCCGACCAGAACGAGAGTTATAATACAATCCAAGCTGCTGCCTGATAGTGATATTACCAACCCGAATGCTACTAAGAAAACACGACTAATAGATATGCCTGCTTCTCCAAGTGCTGTAAGTCCTATGCTTGCGGGATCGCCCATGATGTCACCTCAACCGCCGCTGCTTAGAAGTCCAGGTAGGGGAAATGCTACTTAATTATATATAAGCGTCGATGTCATAGAGCTAAGGGTCCAATACCTGTCGTTGTAAAGGCGGTGAACGAAGTCATTGACCATACTAATTAGTAGAAGGATAATAGAATGAGTTTCTCAAGGAAGTTCAGTTGTTAACTAGGTCCCATAAGAGATTAAGAGATCATATTCTCCACTTTCTGTACTCCTCTTGTGGTAGTAATTAGATGTACACTTGGAAAATGCCCCCGAACTAGGATGAGTTAGTCTTTAATGTGAGAAACCGCAGAATATTTGTGCTGAATAAAGGTTGATAAAGTTAAACTGGGATAAGCATGGTAGCAGTAGTTTGTGTGAGAATCGAAAAAATGGCTAAACTTATTCGGATCAGAGGTAAAATGAGTTATCAAAGGGTAATGTTTAATAAAAGGACTGAATAACGGTTAATTACTAAATCATGAGGCTGCGGAATATCATTCCTTTACTCAACGTGAGTGTTGGAAAGCCCTTTCCTTGATGCAAAATTCAAACTTTAACGATTTTGTTATTTTTTCCTTAGGATTGCTAAACTCTAGAACTCTAAAGATTCTGGAAAACAGTCGGGCGGAAATAGAGAAGAAGCAAAAGCTGAGGATGGCACAGCTTGCTTCAATGAATAATGGGAAACCACAACTTACTACTTCTCTTGCATCTCCCACTATTAAGTCTTCTGACTCTCCTTCACGAATTGGTTAGTCTTCTATTACTCTTGTTGAATAAAATGAATAATTTCTACCCAAAAAATAATTTAACGATTTACCGTTAATTGTTCGTGAAATTTACATATTTATCAAAATGTGCTAAATTATAGGGTCGTTACGTTACAGTAAAGCCTACCATTACAGTAAACTCGTATTAGCATTAAGTTCTGACTTTTGTAGGCTATTTTGAGGGGCTAATTAGATTGTAAAAACTCTAATGTGAAGCTATATAATTGAAACCAACTGCAATTTCGATCAACCTGTGCGAAGTTGAGAAACTGATTTTTATTGATAAGGCACAATTGCAAATTTTAGTCACGGGAAAACATCTAAACACGAGAGGGAAAATTATTTCGATAGAGAAGAGTATGAAATAAAGCAGAACATCAAGTAATTTTTACTCCATTTGAAATCATGGATAACTTTTTACTTTTACTTAAGGTGTATTGTTTTAATATCTCTTGAGTGGGCTCATTTTCGTGATGTTTAGAACTTATTGATCAGTTGATTGGATGAAATGGTAGGCTTTATCATCTCGAATCATTTGCATCTTCTTACAGACGGACAGGTACACCAACAGAGGAGCCAAATGAAATTCAGTTAATGTGACCTCTGATTGCATTGAAATTCAATCAAAGATACTCATTGATCGTAACGAATCCGTTGCACAACTTATTGTTGCTTGCTATGAATTGTAGTCACAATACAAATCAACTCTACTCAACGCTGTTCAACTAATGTGCTTGATTATTCATTTAATAACATTAATAATACGGATCACAATTGATACAACAATGTTAATTCGTTTCATAAAGGACGTGAATCCATTTAAACTAAAGGGTTAGTTACTCTTTTTGTTAATTTTTCAGATAACTCAAGGGTAAGATAGCATACTTCAGTTAGCTACGCCATGTCAAAACTATGGCAGCTGTATCATTCTGCTATCCTAACCATTGGAAAAATATACAAATGGTACGACCAGCTATCAAAATTATTCAACTAGTGAATGAGCTCTGGATATCATAGACTTAAATTAATTTAGCAACCCATGGGAAGCTTTGAACTATACCCGCTAAGTAAGAATTTTCAATATAAAGAGTTTTTCTTAACCTCTATTAGGTTTCCTCTCATTCTCTCCGTTAATCTCTTATTGCATTATTTTACCGTTCTCGTATTCAGATACTTTCTCACCGTAGAAGGTGACACGATTTTTAGATTGTTCATGGTGATTTTAAGCATTGGCCGACAAGAGTTGGGTTTATTCAATGACAGATTTTCAATCCATGCTATCTAATGAGCTCACAATTTGTTCTAACTCTCTTTTCTCCGCTTTTAGGCATTTTACGGGAATCCATATCTAACCAGGTGAAACACGTATCATTTGCTGATCAAGCTACGGTCATTGTGATCGACGATTCGCCTCCTGAATCGCCAAGCGGGGAGGAGCTGCCACATACTCCAACTAAATCTGCGTCACCAACACCGTCACAACCAACTTCAAGCAGTACAGCCCCGTTGATTGTGGAGACTGGCGTTTTGGGCAGCTCTGAAAATTCTAGACTACTTCTCTCACCCCTTACTCAAATTCAGAGGTATTTTTTCGTGTTTATTTACTGTAATATGAAAAAAATGCATTTGAATTCGGATAAACTTAAAACATTTACCCTTATGTACACCATAGAGCGTATATACTTTTTTATTCCTGCTCTGTGAGTTTTGAAATAGCTAATTACACTTCTGTATCCGATTTTTATGAAAGTATCTTCGGCTAGAACTGTATCATTCATTTCTCTTTGATTTCATATGCCTATAATAATTCGCTAATAGTTCAACAAATAAGAAGTTTATTTGAATGAGCTCCATATTGAAGGCATAGGTCAGGTCACTCTCACAAGTTCAACAGTACGGAAGTAGGTTTATTGAAAAGGCACGCGTCAAAGAAAAATATGGATGTAATCACTTATTTCTCTACACAGGAATTGACTGCTGAAAGTTGATGACTATTGCTTTACACTTTTGCGATGTACAATTAGCTCTCTATTATCGATAAATCTTGAGGTGGCTATAGCTCTCTATGCTAGGCCGGTTTCTTTATCTGTTTCAATGTACTCGAAGTTATAATAAAAAGAAGAGATATAGTTGGAAGAGTAGCCGAATCTATTAGATCCATGCACATATAAAGTTCTGTTTTCTTTAGTTTTAGCGGACGGTTAATAGATAGGTGGGTGATTTGTGGAACATACTTTCAACCCTACATTTAAGACAGAACACAGAATGCCAAGCATGAGAATTCTCATCGGTTAGAGACCGCCGAAAATACAACGAGTGAAACTTCAACGCTTTTGTGACTATTAAAGCCAAGTAATTATCCGAACGTTTTTTATCTTAGGATTAGAAGAACGGTAGATGGACAGAACAAGTTGAGGTTAAGTTTCTACAATTGCTCTGAATTATTCAGCATGAGTCTTATTGGTGTTTATTTGCACGATCGCGTTTACTGAAGGGAAGGTCCATATCGGATCGAATGTTTTGGAACCTCATTTTTTATTTTTAATTGTATTGTTCATAATTTTAGTGAACCTGAAGAATACTCTCCACCTACCTCCCTTCCAACGGTTACTTCTGCAGCTACCGTTGTAAATCGTAGGCGTAAATCAACTTCTCCAAGGCGTCTTATTTCTAGATCGAACACTCGACAACAGAATTTAGCATCCTTAAAAAATATTCCAGCGGCTCGCAAGAGATTTTGTGCACTTCTTGAATCCCGATCAATGCCTGAGGTACTTTGGAAGAAGGCATCGGTGCCACCTGTTATCCCGACTAGTACCACTTGTACTCCGCCAATTTTTTCTGACATTACATCTACGTCGAAGTCACCAACTGAAGTTGAAGTGTTAGAAGAGACTCAAATGTCTCCCCTATCACAGGTGACGATAACGGCGACGACTACCGATGAAAATCAGAGTTTGAATAGAGTAGAAGTGATCGAAGAGTCACCGGATATTTCTGAAAATGTAGAGATTTCAAGTAGTGTTGAAAATGAAGAGATAGGTGATTCCGCTATTCCTGATGTCATAACAGATACTCAGGTTGAGGAGAATGCTAATAACGAGCAGGTATGTTGTCGTTGTGCTCATAAAACCCACTCAGATCTGTGGGATTGTTTTAACGTGTATACTTGAAGGATTAGCATGAAATTTCTCAAGTCTGTATTCTGAGTTAGGGGTAAATCAATGGATAATATCTAACTCACTTGCATTGTAGGTCAATTTCTAGAAGAGTTTGGGTAAAAGCATTTAATGGCATAGATTTTTGAATAGTGGATCTTTAGGACAGAAGAATTTGTTGGTTAATCGTTAGGGGAGCTTTGATGATCATTATACTAGTGCCTTTCCATCTCACTTTCATTAGCGAAGGGTTGATGACACGAAGGGTCCACACAGATAGTATAACTTTTTGAGAACCTTTCAGTTGGAGTTAATGTTCAGTGTAGACGTTTTGTTTGATTTCAATACTCGGATTTCACCATTTGCTTCATCTGGAGCCATTTCACACCCTATTCTTTATAGTAGCTAGAATCTCAAAATGATCTCAATTGATGTATTTTCTTTCCTGTGACATTGTCCGGAGAACAAATTCCCTCCTTAAATGAAACTTTCTTGTTTGCTATTTAATTGTCGCCCTCTTCGAAACGCCTAATATCATCGCAAATGACGGTATTTTGAAGTGTGTTGATGTCATTTCTCCTATATAAATTTGACTTCATTGGGATTTTGGATTCATCAAATTGTTCACTTTTTACTTTGTGCCGTAATGTTTCATTTTAAATTTTATCTCTAGGTTTCTGTGCGAGTTCATGTTCTCGATATTTAGTGTCTATTTAACGGTTGATTGAATGGAGTCTTTGGTTATGCTACATCGATTCTATTGTCTCTTATTCTAATAGCCAAGGGCAGCTAGTTCGTACTAGCTGTGATTTTTTTAGCATAATAGGGCTTATATTGATAATTATATATTTGTTTTGTAACATATTATACTTATAATCATATAGACGGGGGTTTTGTTTTATCCTTAATCTTGGCAAAGCATTTCCCAACCCTCATTTTGGATAGAGGGGTAGTATTACGGAACTCGATTTCTGTCACCAACCTTAGACAGACTTAACCAGTGCATCTGGCCATTTCATTCATTGGGTTTACACCTACGGACAGCAATTTCGTGACCCCTCATAGTTTTTATCTCCATTTTTAGGAGTCGGAAACAGCTACTACTGTCGCCTCAAATCAACCTGAACCAATGGATGTCGCTGAGATAGTGGATACTGAAGTTGAGGTGACTTGTTTAGTACCTCAGGGGTCATCAGAGACATCTCCAAATAATGTCGAAGAAGAAGGCGAAGTAGAGGAAGGAGTTCATTTGGATCGTATTAAGCAGGCGCTTAGAACCATAGGAGAGGAGTTGCCTACACTGACTCGTGAACAGCAAAAAAATTTGGTAATGGAGATAATCGCGTTTTTGCATCCATTCTGCTCATCCTAAGATCATATTCTGTTGTGATGATAAAATTTTTACCAACTTTTAATAATTAATGAGATTATATATATATATGCGTGTATCCTATTTTGTTACTATTTGTGCCAATAATAAATTAATATAGGTATTAAGTGTGTGAGACTGCCTTTTGGAGTTATTTAAGCATGGACTAGTTGCGGTTCTGTTCAAAAACGGTTATGGGTAGGCCACTTGAAAGGTCTTTTAGTTTCTTTCTAATATTTTGGCTGAAATTCAACAAGATGTAATTAAGTCGCCTGGACACTTAACCGTGGATATTTAAACGTTTGAAGCTTAAGCGCCTTAGTTCTAGAATATGGTCTAATTTAAATAAATCTACAAACATGCAAGTCATTAATTCATGAATAAATGAAAACATATTGTGTCGGGAACTATGTATTTATTGATTTGTCTGAAGAGGAACCATTCATGGAGATGAGGTTTTTCAGAGTTTCATGATTCGGAAGTGCGTACATTTCACTTCCCCTTGTTCTGCCATCTAAGTGTGAAGCTTTTTATACTAACTGCATTTTATCGTATTTGTGCTAACTTACATTACTCTTCTAGGTTAAGACTGTCAGCTGTTGAATCTCGTGCAAGATCATTTTGCCTTCCCAACCATTAGAGGAGAAAAGTGAGTTGGGGTGGCAAGATTGATCCTTCTTGATTAAAAACCGGTCATATATCGTAGACAGGTATTTTCTACAACCCCAGGGACGAAACATGTAGTTTGAACTTTGGGAATCTGAGCTACACATTTATTAAAGACTATAATCCGAGCCTAAATATCGAACGAAGTAAGACCCTTGGATATCTTGGCATTGCTCTCAGCATGTTTTTGGTCTCTCTTCCTTTACCGTCTGTTAGATTTTCTGCTAATTGCTTTCAGTTGCTTCTCGTAAATAGAGATTTTTCCGCATTCCTGTGAATAATAATTATGGAAATAATGAACCGCATATTTTAATCCTAAGTGGATTTCGACAAGAAAAGATAATGATGCTGATTTATTATCAAAGAAAGTGAATCTATTTGAGGTCTCGTATATATAAAAAAATATATATATATACTGTAGAGTGGGAGCATATGTAGATATTACAAAAGCTAGGCCATCACTGAGATACCAGTCGACTCCAAAAGAGCAGCGAAAAGTAGAAAGTGGTAATTCAAAGATAACATAATCATTGAAATAATAATAACACGTTTATTCGGTCTTTAGGGAATGATTGATTGACTACTTAGCTAATAATTTATTATTGATGAGTTTCAATTTCACGACACAGAGTGGAATATCAGTGATCGATAAACGAGTGCATAAAGGACGAAGCATATGTTTTTCCATATGTTCTTGTGATATGCAATCCGGAGTCATAACAACAATGCAGTGACGTATTCGAATGTGACATTCTGTCAGTTGTCTTTTAAATTCTTTAAGGACCATTTTCAGAGATCTCTAGGTTTGGTTGACTTAACGTTTTGAAGTAAACACTGTTTCATGCAACAAAACAAAAAAAAAGATATTATTAAGTGTGGGTTCAAAAATGTAATAATTTTTTCATAAAATACGGAAGGTAATAGGAAAGGTTGGTCAAAGTAACTTATTTTATATTGAATGTCAAATTAATTTAAAGTACTGCGATCAAAATTCGATTACATTTTTGTACGTTTTAATAGTCACTACTTAAGCGTAATAAGTAGCTATTCCATCGACAAGCCTGCAGTTGAGCAAAAAACATGTGGACATAATAACCTGTAGGGTAAAAGCATGCCATATTTCTATTCCGCATTCTTGGAGTTCATAAAGCTGGAAAGTGCGGCTGCCTAGGATGCTTATCCTGTAATTTTTAGGCTGTATCCTACACCAGCGTTCTTACTATTAAATACAAATAATAAGAAGACATGAGTTTCCTTCCTACTACGAAGATACTAATGAATGTCTGGTGAAATTGGAATTCTTTAAAACCTCAAAGGAGCTGGCAAAATTCACCATGATTCCTATCGTAGTGACCACGTTCATTACAAATTTCACCACCTGTATTTCATGAAAAATTTCATGAAATATCTCTCCTATATTTTTCATATACTCACCTACTATGAACCAGCCTGACTTTGCGATTAGTTTATCACCTGAAATCACTCGTGACCTGCGGTCAAGTAGCCTGATATTGTTACATGAAATGGAGAAAACTAGATGCTGTTCACTCGCTGAGTCAAAGTGTCCAAACTGAGCGAATATTTGCCCACGTCTGACTCAATTTGTTTGCCATCAATCCCACTGTATAACTACTCCCTCCCCCTCCTCTCCCCTCCTCCCCTGTAGACCCACACAACACGCCTCTGCATCCCACTCTCTCAATCCTCTGAACTTTCCCTTTCTATTCAATAAAGCTCTTCAACTAACTACCCCTTATCGCCACCTTGTTGTGCCGTGAAGAAGGTAAGAAGTGAGGGTGAATTAAAATGCTCAATAAAAACCCAACAAGTAACTGGTATGTTTATAACACAGCATTGAATGTAACTGCCCAGTGAAATATTGGGAAACAGGAAATCATCATTTCCTCAATCGATGTAGGGTTGAAGGATTGTTAAATAAATTGGATCTCTCCATTGTGACCTTTATGTTGATACCTCCTATTGAGGTACACGGCGTTCGTACAATAAGAGACAAGATTTGACATCCAACATTTTACAACTTCCTCATTAAGTTAGATGTAGTAGCAAATCATTTTTCATAAATTTGTATCTTAAAAGTATCAGGTTGTGACAGAAGTTCTGTCCAATTTTTGAATTGTGTGTTTAGGGCACGATTACTTCAATTTAGCCTGTTAATGTTGTATGCTTATCTATGATAATTAACAAAATATTATTTCTTCTTTC
>CAADRB010000055.1:855424-906494 GCA_900708905.1 Hymenolepis diminuta | reverse complement strand
CAGTCTAAGAAGGAAAGAAAAAATTGGAGGAGTAGGAGCGAAGACGAAGGAGAATAATTAATGGGAAAATTTGTGATGGTGGAAGTAAAAATTTGCATAAAACTGACAACGGGATTGCATAAAAATGACTGAAATGGAAACAAATTATTTAAATAAGGAGATTTTCTCATGAATGTCTACTTATCTTTTACTCATTTCTGTTCTAATTACCTCCACTTTCACATAATGAATTGCCCCTTTTACACATTTCTAAGTTAAATAATAATTATTAAATCAAGTCAAATTCTTTGATATATTTTTTACATTTCGCCAAGGTTAACACGTACTTTTCACTACTTCTGACTTCAAAAAGTACATTTATCTAAACAGAGAGAGAGAGAGAGAGAGAGAGAGAGAATGGGATATTAGAAATTTTCGTCAAGTGAATATGAATGAAACGGATGAGATTGTTGAGCAACTTAAGGACAGATAAATGCTGAGAAGAAATAGAGATGAAAAAATGGGTGTTAACTGCTCAGTGATGATAAGAGAATGAGAATGTGTTTCCTCGCAGACTCACCAATGTCACGTTACAATATCAGAGCTTTATGCTAATTCTAGGATGTCCTCCTGTATTAAGCAGCTAAACACAGATACCGGGATGGACTAAACCCCTTCCTCCTCCCCACTCCTCCAAAAAGCCGCCAAGTTTTCAGCCCTTTTGTACCCTACAAAATAAGAAGGTCGGAATAACTGGATATGTCTATTTAATTTAAGTATAATTGGGACTGTATTAAAGGAGTTATATCACAGAGTTTTGGCAGACAACTAATAAAAATAAAGAGCAGTTGCTAGGGCATGCTGTGCCCTAGATTTAGAACAGAAAATATTACTCTTTTGAGTTAGCAAATGGCCAAAAATACGATGAGTGACACGTCAAAATCATGTAAGCTGCAAAAAACAGATCCCATTTTCCAACCAATGAGTGAGCATAATTCACTGGCTTTGAGGCATTTATTTCCAAAAGATTTTGATATTAACTTGTTGGAATGCAAAACCTGAAGTCGATCTTTAGGATTTGGAACCAATTTAATCATTATTATTTATTTATTTACCTTACGTTTGAATGGGGACAACTAAAACACAAAATGCTTTCACATTTGAACACGAGCAAACGAATGACTATGTGTCTCTTTTGTAAAGTGCTGAATCCTACAACTACGATTGCAAAAGATCCAAATTGACATTTATTTTTCTGATAGCTGTAGTAGAAACAAATCATTTAAAAAATTAATATTATGCGTTTCAATAATGTAATGATTCAGTGTTAAAGGTATGTAAATAACAACTTATCGAACATGTGACGAGATAGTTTGGTATTGTTGCACTAAATTTTCTTTTATTTCAGTCATTGATGGCATGGGGAATCTTATTTCGCCGCTTTCTCTCGACTGTTGCTATATTTTACCGTCCTATGGAAACGATTAGAGGATACGTCCCATTCACTGCTACTCAACTGCCAGTCCCTACCACTTTTCAATTTTACTGAATCGGAGTTTGATTTTTTCCTGGCAACAAACAATGAACAACCAGCTTAATAAGTACGAGATACAATGTCAAATATTTTCAAGCTAAAAATGGCGTCTAGGTCTATAATCTTTGTAATGCACTTTGAAATGCGCAGAAAGTACAATTGGACACGAGATGGAGCACCTCTTAGCATATTGTAACCAGTTAAAAGCATGTTTGAGGAAGTGGGGAGGTCAGTGGATAACTAAGTTCAGAAACCACCTGTGCGAAAAAGTTTGCCACCCAAATGCCTTCGAAGATAGGTTTCGAATAAATGAATTTCTATCAGACATCTCACTTTATAGAGGCATTAATTACATATGTATTCAACAACAAAGCAAACCATATAGAAATTCCTAGTTCTAACACTAGACTCTCGAAATGGTTTTCCCCACTATCTCTCAGTTAACCACTACCTATCCAAGTGGAATCTTTAATATCATCTTGCTTTATTTTTGCTTACATCTTCAGGCTCCCTTCTGATCAAAATGTTTCCTTAAAATTAGAAGGAATAGCTCTGCTATAATATCTTCCTTTTTCCAAATGATCAAACTTGCCAGTCTATGCAATCATTCATATGAGAATGCAAAATTACCAAACTATAAAACCTCTCAATTCCAATTTGTAATAAATACGAATGGGAATTGTGAAAAAACCTTGAGGGTTCAGAATTACAAACTTAAAGATATGAATAAAAAGCATAAGTATAAGTTGGTAAGTCAGATAAAGTTCTGAATTTTCACAAACGCTTGTGAAATATTGTTTTCATAAATATTATTCACGATGTTGTATAACTAGCATATTTTCTTTTATGAATATTCTATCATTTGCATTCGCAATACAAAGTCCCATAGTTTCAATCTCCTTATCAACCTAGAACATGATTTTCATCTTCAAAAAAATACAAATTTTTAATCTTTATGTGACAATTCATTCATTTCTATTTTTCCCACCTTTGGGAATAAAAATATCATAAGTATATACATAAAATATGGTTCAATAAAAACCGTAAATTTCTCAGACTTTATCTACTCATAAAATTTAATAAGTAGTTTACGCGCTTTAAAATAAAATTCAACCTCTATCAGGACCCTTCAACATACGATTAGATTAAAATATACCACTAGTATTTCAATATGGGTAGCTAAATTTTCATTTCAAAAAACTAAATTTATAATTATTTTATAATTTTATAATATTTACAATTTTTTAAATGTTTCTTTTAATTAATTATTAACACCTTATTTCGTGAATCATTAACAACCATCTCAATTAAAACAAAATATTGCTTTTGAAAATATGGTAGAATATATTAGGAAGATGTCGAAGTCTGTGAAATCTAGATACGATCTAGTTACTGTTCTCGAATACACAAAACTAAGTTCTTTTATACGATTTCGAATTCGCTTGATTTCTGCTAGTTCCTAGGAAGATTAGTATTCTTTCCTTATGGAACGTATTTCAGTTGGTATATGAATTTAAAAATTGAAACACTTGGTGATTAAAAGGAGAGAAAGAGAGTTGTGGGAAAACCTGTTTAGGCAGAAATATAATTTAATCCATTCTTAATTGCATTTAATTAAATCTTTGTGCCATTCAATTTGTGGTTCGGGCATTAAATAATCCGCAAGACAGACAAATTCTAAAAAGTGGATGATTATTTTGTAACTAAAACTGATAGACTTTCCATAACAAAAATTGACATAATTGTTTTAGTTAATTGCTGAAATTCAAACATTTTTAAAAATGTTAATGTTTACTTTAATTATTTGAAATACAATAAAATTTTTGAAATGACAACTGTAATGTATATTTCCTCGAGCAATTTTCTTCACATAGAAAACAAACTGAGATATCGAAAAACGGAATTTGTGTCTGAAAGTGGAGTAACGCAGTGCGTTTTATCAGATTACATACATATTTATGTCATGTTTTGACGGATTGCCCCAAAAGGGTTTCAAACATAGTTTAACAGTTACGATGGATTTCCCTAGTAAAGCTCTGAAAGGAGGATTTGGCTTCAACATAAATTGATATGAAAATCAAATGCTCTCTCATTTGAAATTTTACCAATGCTACTTTAATTTTAAACTCTGCTATCAGATCTTCACTTTGGTTTCACATCAAACTGATCAATTGTTCCAGTTTGTGATTATCGGTGTTAGCAGTAAATTTAAAGAGCACTTACACTTCTATTCGTCTGATATCTATCAAATTCTTTCTGAGTATTTCTTCTCTGCAAAAGACTTTGAATGAGTTACTAGTTTTAGCATCCAAGATATCCAAAAAACTGTAAAATAATTGACTCAGTAAGTTAGAATGATATGTAGCGGTGATAAAGTGGAGAATGGTTACTTCAAATGCAGTAGTCTTGTTGTGATTGCTTGAGAGAGTGCTGTTTAGAAGCGCCGGTCCCGTGATTGAACACAATCTTTAGGTTATGAATTTATATTCTAAGAGATACCAAAGATAAGCAAATAAATAGGCGTTGACAATGCAATAGAAATATAGAAACTGCTTTGCAGAGGATTGAAAGATAATGCACACGTTGAAAACTTACAAAAAGTCGAACACATCAGAGGATAAAGAAAGTTAAAGGTTTTTGGGGTGTGCAATACTGGCGACGTGTTGGTATCGCCTTAGGTGAGAATAGACCATGATTAGCGCTTCTTACTGTTAACTGGGATGTTCACAGTATTAGGCCGCTAACCTTAAAGTCGGTGATGCAGGAAACTCCATCACAGGACCGCTAAATTTCCACCTCTCAACTACCCAGATGGGGAAGATTAGAGAGTAATTGCAAAAGTATGTTGTATAGATAAAGAAAAGGGAATATGTTATTCGGAAAAGTAAAACGTTTTCATACAGACGGCTAAGACTTAGGTCGGTCAAAGAGGCGAAAATTAATGGAAGAATAAAATTTTAAAAATGCAGTAGACGGTGAGTAAGTATTTGCATATTAAAAGGGTCACCATCGTAATGAAATAATTCAAGTTTATTGACCAGTGAATACATTTGGAAGCTGGAATTCAGATTTCAAAATGTTCGTTGGGTTTATAGATCCTAAAATGAAAGTCACATAATAATCTGCAACTGATCTGAAGGCAATTTAATTTAAACCATGGTATGATAATTCCAATCGTACTATTCATTGAAGAGATGATAATATTTGATGCAAATAAAAGAAGATAGACTAATAATGCTTCACTAAAAATGATTATTCTTCTATTGTTTTTATCATATCTGCACTTAAACAACTAGTTTTCGAAGGTCATTAGCACCGAAGACTTCGGGCGTCAGCGATCACTTAAACGTTTTGGGATCCCTCATGGAGTTATTTTATTGTTACTCTGTATTTTGTTGTTAAAAAGAGCTCGTTCAAGTATAATCGAATGCTAATTGATGAAATCAGCTGGTTGGAATTCCAGCTTTTTGGTCATTGTAGAAGTATGGCCCCCATTTCAGCCCAAATTATTCGTCTGGATTCATTTGACAATGTCATTTAAAAAAACACCAAAATAACTTAAAATATTATGTAATTATGTGATACCCGGTACTATTAATTATAAACATGATTGACCTTGAATAAACTCTGTCCGAGAGCTCTGCAAAGACAGTATTTACTCCTGTAGTTCGAGTAAGATCATGTTGGTTTTTCGATCTTTGAAAGAACAAATTAACTGAAATAGTAGGAATGACCACCATAACTAGCAAATCAACCAATAACCAGTGGAGATTTTGGATAAGAGTTTGAGCCTAATCGAAGGACTGAATTATGAAATATGACTTTTGATATATTAATCAACGAACGGTTCATTAATGAGATTCCCAGTCTGATTATTAATTCAAGCAACGTTTTCAACCCTCGCTTTTCGAACCCAATCCTTTATTCTTCATTGAACTGTGCTAGCCTAATTTCAGTTACTTTCCAACGATGAATAAAAATTTTTTGCATCACTCTGGGGTATAGCAAAGCGATAAAATAGAATACCATTACTGACATGAAGCATTGATAATCACAGCTATTCGAAAGCTGTTAAACTCAGCTATTAAAAAATAATATATTTTTTAAAATAAGAATTTGGCAAAACAGCAGATCCTTTAATGATTAAGTGACGACCGTAAGCTTATTTACGATTATTCTCTATTCAAGGCTGCTCTGTCACCGAAAAAACCCTTTCATCGGCGTGATCTGTAATAGAAATCAAATCAATGCCAGGTTTAAATAATCAAAACACATTCGTCGAATTCCAAAGGTATCTTGTTTCAATGCACTAGTATTTGACATCTTTGCTTTCTTTAGTAAAATTTGCATCATCAATATCATATGTAAATGAATACGTTGTTGAATGATCAAAAATTTATGCCAGATAACGTTAATTTATGCATTAAAATTATTCCACTAATTATTACTTACAATACGATAGTAGAAAGTAAAATGAAAGAGTATGAGCCAATTAATCTTTATAATGAACGCTCATTCCATTAATCCAACTGGTTAGTTTTATTTAAATATCTGTCGCATTAACAAACTCAAGGTTCTTGGGATGAAGTGAATAAATTCAGAATATTAGACCATGGCACACTGGACTGTGTGTTTTAGGAAAGTAAATGAACCTCTTGACTGAACTTACATTTAGAACAAAGTAAGACTTTTTAGGCTGAGATCCTTTAACACATTCCTCATTTCATTTTGGCCATTTTACTGTCTAATGGATTCAGATATCTTCTCAAGAATGAGAACTGCATATTCGCTTTTACCGAGACCGATGATAATAGTGCTTTCCGCTATCAAGCAATGCGTGGCCTTGTGGAAAATTCTTTTGAAGCAGAGGAATAAGACCAAGATTAAGAAGAAGGAGATGAAGATGGATTCGCTATTGAGGAACTTGATGAAAGAACTTTGGGAGATGCTAATTTCATAGAAGAAAAAGAAATTAATGCTAGGGAGGTCCCCGATGATGCTGATGCTAATGAGGAATCGGACATTCCAGGGTTTAATGTGTAGCGGATGCTACACCAATAAGTCTTTTTGCTACACCTAAGTAATTCTCCTAATCAGTTCAAACAGCCTCTAGCAGAGTCCTCTATTATAAATTTACTCTCAAATTAGCTAGGCTATGCCCAAAGTAGCAAGAACAAGCAATGTGTTAAGTTGAGAAAGTTTAATGCTCACTTCTATGTGTGACGTTGTCAAAAGCTTAGTCATTAAATACAGAAGCACGCTTGGCTGCAGGGATCTTGTTTGCTGATTGGTTGAAGAGGTTTCTGTACGCACGTCCACACCTGTTCTCTACCCGACCGGTTACACAAATCCGCACTTTCCAGAAGTTCTAGCCCACATGATTCAATCAGCTTTGTTAGCACTGTGAACCCCACAAATGAAACCGAAATTTCTGCTGAGACAGCTTAAAATGTTTGCATATTAAAATGAACAATTTTGATGAATTCAGTCAAACATGCTTTTAGATTGCTTTCCCTTAATATTATTGAAAGTAGTTAATAAATTGAACTTAATATTACATATTGGCGTATTTCAAATGAAACTGAGAGTAATTTACAAATACGCTTAGATAAAAGTGGAGCGAATTTCTGGGGTTAAATTATAGGATATATAATATTAAATATAATTTTATATAACGTAAACCCGTTAATTTAATATGATTTTTCAGTTCTGGTTCAAATTATTGCAACCGGTGAAATAAGTTGAAAATTTATGTTACTTCCCAAGAAGTATAACTCCAACACAATATGGCCTTGGAAAGCCAATCTTTTATATGTAGAAAAAAACATTTGACTATTTCCGGTAACCAGCACTATTATATTATTAAAACCGGGTCTTAGTTAGTGAGCCTTGAATCTATCATGCGTTTGTCCAAAATGAAATAGATCAATTATATTCGAGCATTTTCATCCGCATTAATTTAGTTTGAGTATCACGGGGAAATGTGTTTACACATATGGTGATATGCTGGCCTGATCTTCAACGTGTAGATGTTAAGTATAATTTTGTGTTAATGATAGATGTTATTTCTTTATTCGTATAACATTTCGCTCTATATAAGCGCCGTTACTCTCTCTGTATTAGCTTTATGCTCAAACAAATGTCAGATGACTCAATTCTGAACTGCTAATTGAATAAGTACGTGTCCATAGGTTTCTGTTCTAGTTTTCCGTCTTGGACGCAGTGAGGATTATTGTAATAGGAGGATTTGGTCATTCCCACACATCCAAAGTTACAGTTACCCTTAATCTTACACAGAAAGAAGCCTGAAGATATAACTACTGCATTTATTTCTCCTTATCCAAAGGTAATAATAGAGAGGACCTAAAGGAGATTGAAGACAGCTTAGTTAGTTCAGACCTATTGTGCTGTGATCATCAAGTCAGGTCAAATGAACTCACTAATTTAATATTATTACTGCTTACTATGGTTAACTTTATAGGTCTTGAGGACACAAGGGGGTTCATACTTTCCGATAAAAATAAGAGCGTTAAGCAAAATACTCTCACAATACAATAAAAAATCGAATTAAATAATGTCTTCTAACTTTATCTGAAATGAAGGAGAATTTTGCTTGATTACTAAGATTTTTAAATTAAACTTGAAAGTTACTCAGATTTGTAAATTTTATTGCTGTGTATCAATTAAGAGTAAATATTATTTGTGTGAGAACAAATTTCAAATTTCAACATTGAATTAAATCACGTCACTATAGAATTTTTAACATTCTCTACTTCAAAAAATTAATTGTCTGGATTTTCCAAAGCTTTCATAACTTAACAAGTTAATGTTTATATGGGTAAAATAAACAGTTTTTCAAACAGACAAACACAAATAGGTTGGCTTAGATTACTGAGAGAAAGACAGGACAGAAATGCAGTTACTCAAACCCAACAAAGACTATATATGAATACAGGTCATCTTCGTATGATTGGGAGTCGAAACACTGGAATGCTAACAGTTTATGTCCCAAATAACTATCAAGCTTTTAGGAGGGATGTGCACCCGCATAAAAATAGAGATAATGGGCAATTTGGAGACAGCTTGTGGGAATAAATTAGCCTTAGAATAATGTAAGAATTACAGCTGTGAGCTTTGTTTTGATGTCGTTCTATCAATAATAAAAGAAATAGATTAATGAAATCCTGTATTAAAAAATCAATGGCACTAATGAGGATTCCTTCACTGCCTTGAAAACTCTTCTCTAAGCTGGACTGCCTCCTCAACGAACCTAAATATCTGAAAGACACTAGGCACAAAT
The DNA here is from genome assembly GCA_900708905.1 of Hymenolepis diminuta. Taxonomy (NCBI): domain Eukaryota; kingdom Metazoa; phylum Platyhelminthes; class Cestoda; order Cyclophyllidea; family Hymenolepididae; genus Hymenolepis; species Hymenolepis diminuta. The sequence goes on along the minus strand of CAADRB010000055.1, from coordinate 897,681 downwards.
CGCATTTTGAACACCTGAAATATCTTCAGAGCTCAAATCTTTATGCCATGTTATCTTTCCCTTCGACAAATGTTTTGATATATTTTTCGAATCAAATCTTCTTTAAAATGCAAACATTAAATGATTATTACCTCTACAAACTGATCACAAATAAATATTCTATCTATCCAGCTATTGAACACATGCACCTTATTATTAAACACAGGCAAAATCGAAATCTGATTCGTTGTTAATTTTGTTCAACAAATCGATCAAACAGAATGGTTCTATAAAGTATCTATCAGTAAAATTACGAAAATTAGCGAAAGAAATTTTTCATGCCTGATGTGAAAACATTTCATTCAATCCTGTGCGATAAGCTCAACCGTATTTGGGCCTCGTCTCTGTCGGGATCAATGGGAAAAAGGAAAATTGGGGAGGTACTCCGATTAAAAATAAACTCATGGGGAATGAGGGTGAGATAATTATATGTGTCTATAAATCCAGGAGGGTATTAAAAGCGAACTAGGAAGGAAGAAGGCAAAATTCTAATCCTTACAGCTACAGAGAAATTAATCTACTGCACATAATTCACGACATACCATCGGATGGCCTTTCATTTTAAACAAACAGTTTAAATTTAGCTTAAATTAAATTTTAAAGTTAATTTATCACTAGACCTATTACTATAAGAACATGTCATACAAATTCTGGGAGGAAAAAATCCGATAACGGGAGAATAAGGGACAGGTTACATATAAATTAACAATTTACTCTGAACAATGGATTTAAACAAAAATCTAACTTCACGAAATATTTCAAACTTGTTTCCATAAGCATTATAAGAGACAGGCTAATTTAAATGGTTAAAAGAACGTGATAGATAAGTTACCAAACACGTTGTTACTGAGGAAGTTAAATTGATTAATCTTGCAACCGCGCTATCTAGTATGAAAGCACCTGGAGGTCGCAAACAAGGGTGAGCAAACCGTAACTAAATGGAATCTAATGGTAAAATTATAGTTAATATTGCTAAAATCATTGTTTGAAAAAGGCCCAATTTTTTCCATCCTAAGGTAATTGCATCGGTGGAAATAGAGGATCGAACAGCGAGCAAAATCTTTGTAATTTTGCTAGAAATCAATTGTCTCCCATCTTAAACAAACAACTGTTTGTATGTCATCCGTTCATTTCTGCCATTGTGTTCTTACTCTAAATATGGTAATATATGGGCATATTACTTTACCCTATACTATGTTTGTCACACGAATGTAACTATTGCTGAGATTCACGGCTTTCAGTTAACAGCCAGTTAGTATCAATAAAATCCACTGATCAAAATAAACTGCGGTGTATTGGTGTGGGCTCTAGTTGATCAATACTAGCCTGGTCTCCACAACTACTACTAAGATGTGTCCCCTCCCTTTTTCCTCCCTTTCCCATGACTAATAGCTACTCAGTTCGCATACAGACCTATCATCTCCCCACCCCCAGACGCACTAATCCTCCTTTATTTCAACTTTCCTGTGGTTTATCATAATAAGTTCGCCACACGCCTCTGCTCCTCCGCAGTTGGCTGCTACTAAGTCAGCCCCAAGATACAACAGAAACCTTTTAATTTATTGAAATGATATCATATGTTCCTACAACACCTTGCTATCATTATTACTCGTAATATTATGTGAATTATTCATTCTTTTGTTTACATCAGAGCAAAATGCCAAATGAGCTGGGTACATTTAGCAAACATTGCATAGTTGTGTAAATTCAGCATCCAATCAGACGCCAAAGAAAGTTAAAATCCTCCTATAAATCTACCTACAAGACCTAGAAATCTAGTTCAGTTTTTTTAAAATCATGTCATCTCGAGTCTTCTTTCCTCTCGTTTTCATAGCCATATGGACTCTGGTTAGTGTTAGATCCACACCAGTCAGTGCTGATTCAACAACCATTGAACTAGAACAGACTGAGACTGACAAATCCCCCGTTACAGAGGCAGGTACGGATGAAGATGACAGAAAGCAAGAAGGGTTACAAGGTTGTGGTTGTGGATGTGGATGTGGTGGCTGTTATTATATTTCCCAAGATATTGACGACAATGTTAATGATAGCGGTACTGAAATGGAAAAAGTTTCAAACTCTCTTCCCGACCAACCCCCTACATTACCACCACATGCACTTGAGGATGAACAATAACGTAGTTGATGCGGTTTTGCTCCTTGTTTGTGCTTAAAGTTTTGTCCTGTGTGATTTCTCTGTTACTAATTTGATTTTGGATTTTAATAAAGTGCATGCAAGTGAATTGTTAATTTGAGTTCTCATTTCGAGATGTCTGGTAAATTTAATAGGTTTTTAAAAATATTGCAAATTAGATCGATTCGAAATTGATTCATTTGATTCGAAAGCCGTCATTTGACAGTATCTCTAACAATATTGGGCAAAATGATATGATAACTATAATTTACAGCAAGGCAGAAAATTTATAATTTTTCATTGGGGAATAGCAAGAGCACTAAATGATAAAGTTGAAAGCGCTGGAAGGGTGTTAGAAGTAAGTCAAGTTATCAAAGGGACCTACTTCGTTCGATTTTCGATGTTGTATGATGTTGTATGATAATTTCTTAATGGGTAGTCCACGTTTCAGAACTCAAATTTCATGATTCATTGCACAGATTGGAATAAGTGCTTGTCTAGGATATTCAGTGCTCACCATTTGTTTAATTATGATGGATGGTCGTACAACTTCAATTCGCATTTTTTCTTCCACAGGTTGAGAAAACGAAGTGATTTTACATGATATTAAACAGCTTACATGATGCTAATTAATATTAGAAGGGTTGGGGCTCCACTACCCAGACGTTGAAAGTTAGTTGCTTCATATGAATTTAAAACAGTAATAGAAATAGAAGTTCAAGAATAACAGTCAAACTCAACCTCAAGCATTAGAAAGCCTGTGTTTGGTGTGGTTACTATCAGATCATATTTATAACGAAGCTTCCACCTGACCTAAGAAAGTTCAAACGGTGACAGTTTGTAAGAAAAAATGATGCATAAATCGTAAATTTACGTGAATACTCTGCCAGTATTTTAGAATATTACACTCCTCTCTCTCCTCTGTAAATTTCTGTTCAACTTATTTCTTTATAACTACTTTTCAGTGAAATGGACAAATTGATAAAATTATAATAGATACATATCCATAAAGAGAAACCGGCTGTTATCGGTTACTAATTATCTTCAACTGGGACCTTTAGAACAGACAAGCCTTTTCGTAGTGTCCACCTTCCTCAGAAAGACCAAATTCCGCACTCTGTGAATGGACGCCTTTACAATAGTTATACGATATTAGCTCTGTGAGTTAGATTTAGCAATACAGTAGAAGGGACGGACCGGGAAGGATGTGGACCATATTTATCACACATAAGATAAAGATATAAGTTAGGCGAGTGAGTAATTGAATAAAGCCCCTGCGGGGTTAGCAATGTGGCACTCATTGTTAATCAGATGAGGGACAGTTAGAACTGAGAAATGGTGTGAGCCACCAGTCACTGGAGTAGGCTACGCTAGCTATTTCATCAGTCAACAGGCGAGGAGGAAGACAAACATCGGAAAACAGTGGATTAAAAAATGATCCAATAGTAGTGAAGATGACAGAAGCCAAGATGGGTACTTCCACTCAATCTTGTACTCTATAATGTTTCTTAGTCCTTCTTTACGCATTTCTAACTCCTTTCATTGTATCTTAACATAAACTGTCCACTTTTTCATAGAGTGAATCACTTTATAACGTCTACATGTTTCAAGACTCCATTCTCATGATTTGATCTCCGAATATCATATCCGAGACACTTCGAGCTTATTTACCAGTGGATTCAAATTATCGTTTGAACATAGCACTTGGACCACGTTCTCAGAATATAGAAAACATGAGAGATATAGATCGCAGGTTTTTTTAATGAGAAAAAAGCATGGAATCAATCATTTCTTGAAGTCTCGTAATTAGTTCCTTATCATTTAAAGGATATAAAAGTTTCTTAGGCCAGGAATATAGAGAAAGAGCTAAACTGTAATAAGAACCTGGAACAAATGTAAATTTCAAATCGGCAATTTTACAGTCCCTACGAAAACTGATATTTAATCAACGTTTGGTGTCTCTGCTTGTTTGTGAATCACATGTACTGCTTTTCACATGAACTCCACGTCCATCCTCACCTCAATAGGCCTGTGGGATGAAATTGTTACTCACCGGACTCGTATATCCTATCAAATTATAACCTTGAGAAGATTTGCAAACCATAGAATAGAAATACGAGCTGCAGTAGGTATAAATTGTAAAGTGTTTGAAAGAAAATTATGAAATTGTTAAAATATATGTATTGAAAAGAAGACTTTTTCTTCTTATGTCTCTGATCAGTTATTTGGCTTTGTAAATATGTATTTCAGGTTTCCTATATTTACTCGCGATAAAGTCTCATTTGGGAAGGAAAAATTCAGCATTGCTTTTAAGAAACTGGATTGAAAGAAAAGAAATCAAAAGAAAGTTAAAAGTAGATTGTCAATTTTTTTGGTCCTCCTGCAACTTAACCGCCTGTAGATTAATGTCAAATTCAAGTAGGAACTCAAAATCACCGAGAATGTACATTTTTAATTATTAAATTATTTTTATTATTGCAAATAATTATCAAATTAGGTAAAACTTAATAATAAAACGCTACTATGATTGAGTCCCGTCCATATACACGAAACGAATCTTACAAGGGAGAGTAAAACAGTGAATGAGAAAATAATCTATTTCATATACTTTAGATATAGTAGAAATATGCAGTAGAATTAGTAATAGCAGAAAACAAGATGTCGGGGAAAAGACGTAAGTTTAAAAGCGAACTCGTTTACATAATGATTCAAGAAATAATACTTCTGTATGGATGATCAGGGAGCAACATATCTAACTGGGATCAATAGTACGCTTAGGTGGCAATCAAAGATTATAATTTCGGGTTGGATAAGGATATATTATCAGGAAAACCGAAAGAGACCATGAAAAGGGGGAATTTTATCATACTGCAGGTCGGTTCACATCTTCTTAAATTTGTTCAGGATACGACGATCCGTCTATCATGATCTAATAGTAAATTAATTAACTTTTTAGATGAATTATTTTGAGAAACATTGTAACGTTAAGAACTTCACAACAATGCTAAATTGTAAACTAATGCATTAATTCTCATGACCCTTTATGTGTTTTGACCTTCTAACTGTTGCTCTTACAGCTAGTGACTATTGAAAGAAATTGTTTACGTTGAAGGTGCATCGGATTCACGGTTGATGCTCAAATTGCAATGGCAAATTAACACGAAAAAGTGTAGATGCGCTGAATAATCAATTTTACATGCTGTAACAGCAAATTCCAATAGTGCAGAAAGGGAAGGAGATCGGAAAGATGCTAAAATAACATTAAGGGAATCAAAAGAGTCTTCATATAATTTTCGAGTTCTTTACATACTTAACGTTCCGAAATACAAATTTCATGGTTGCTCCCACGGATTACTTGTCAAATTCGTTTCAGCGATACCCAAAACATTTTGATAGATTAGTTGAATAAGATGGTGGGTCTTACCGATCCCGTTGACCGTTTTTCTCCCAAAGGTTTAGAAGACCTGATTATCTTGGATGGAATTAAATGGCTGATATGGTCTAAACAAAACAGAGCTGATTAGATTTTTCATTGAAAAATTAACTATAAATAAGGTAAAATCGACTCTTTGCAGCAAGATTTATAATTATCTTTATCTGTTTATATATCAATCTAAACTTGACAACTAGTATTAAAATTTGTGAAGGTTGCGCAATAATATTACTATATTGGATTGAGTAGTACAAATATTTATTCTGGCGGACTAAGTTAGTTAGTTTTGAGATAACGATAACAAGAAAGTCTCAGAAACGCTAACTGATCTTTAAAATAAGAAGATAACATATCATTTGATAGAATTATAAACTTCGACTCCACAACTAGAACTTACCTATTCAGCAAAATGCACTAACATCTTAGCAGGTTACAAAAAATAAACTTCATAGAGGAAACCATCCAATTAGGAGGCCAAGAACAATTTAGGTGGAGGTGGTCAAAATGGAGGATTTTTGGCGAGAACGAGGAAAGGTCGGAATCTAGAAAATAATATCATCTGGCTTTCATTTTGCTCTGTTACCAGATTTCAGTTTCTCCCTCGATTCCCGTAAAAGTCACTGTACAAATTCATAAGTGAGGGGACGTTTCGTTTAAAAATTTTAAAATGGAAGATTTGTGGAGAAGAATTAAATACATGGAATTGCAGGGTAGGGTGGAACCAAGACAATAATATGCGTCGTTACGAAGTAGGCCGACATATTTTCTCACGGCATTACCATTCAATTTAACTTAACTCATTTCATACCTTCACTACCGCTCCTGCCTCAATCTGCTCAAGTTGCACTCGGTATTATGCACTCCTCTTTACGACAATATCGTCAATGTCATCGTATCTGACACCACCAAAATCCTAGATCTTTTTCCAAGAAGATTTATGATAACTTATAGCCAACGTGCGTGTAATTAATAGTAGGAACATTGAGATTGCTAGGATGCTGGTTATCGTATGGTTATGTACACTAATTGGAGATAGCTCTTTTCAATTCAACAACGCACAATTCAATTTATAACAGTCATTTGCACACCAGTTAAGCATCGAAATGTATCGTTTACTTAGCATACGAAACCGGATTTTTCATTTCATCATCTATTTTCTCTCATTCCTCTTTGATTCACTGAATTTTAAACATCTTTTACACTGTATTACTGCTTTTTTTTATATTTTGCTTTTATAAATTTTACCTCAGTCTGAGTGAACAGAGCTTGCGGAGTTCCCTTATAACAATTTTGGCTATCTCATCTCCTCTATGATAAGACTGTTAAGGTGCTGAAAACCACGTAAGGTCATTTTGGCTTCTCAACCATTGGAAAAAGAAATGAATTGAAGTGTCGAGACTGACTCTTACTGATTAAAACTACCCGTCGTGGTTGAACATCGTGGACAAACATTTGCTTCTATCCGAAGGACGAAACATGCGACTAAAATTCAGAATGTGGGTTATCCACGACAAATGAAGTAACTCTTTGACGTTCTTCTCAGCATCTCTTTTGATTCCCTCTCCTTATCATTTAGTTGACTTTCTGTTAGCCGACTTCAGTTGCTTCCCACAAATGAAAATTGCAAATCGTTTGTAATAGTAAAAATAATTCTTTTGCATTTTACGGCTTTTATTATTTTCGTGTTTCAATGCCTATTATCTCTGAATCCCTTTGCTCTTATCGACCTAAATGAGCCCCTCTGCAAATAAAAACGTGATCCATTAACCGCTACCTAGTACCCGCAGACACACGCATCCTCACATTTTCGTTCAACCCTCACCAAAGCCCGCTCATCGGTGTCTCTCTATCCTGCCTTCGTGAAGACTAGAAATAGACAAAAGCTATAACCTTAGGAAAGGCTAAGGGAGAAACCGGATATTTTGACTACTTATATGTTATAGAATTAGAAACCTGAGATTCTGGACATCGAAGTTAACATTAGGAAGTGCTAATCGTGTGTTGCAATAGGGCATTAGATAAATTCCTGGATTGCTAAGCATTCCACCTTGATTTTCTTTCGTTAGTGCCCCCAACTTCTTCCACAATCTACTCCACTTTAGATTCTCACTTCAGTTATAAATCATGTTCACGCGCCTCTAACTAGACTTTATAACATTAATACTTAAAAAGTAATATGGGGCAGCTGAATCCCTATTTGCATACATTAAATTCCTAAAACTGTCGTTAAATAAATAAATCTCATCGCAAATAAACGAGTAGACAGGACATCAATAACTTAAAAGAACAAAAATAGACCAACACATTAGTAGTGAGAGACAGACGGACACAAATATGTGAGTCATAAAGCAGTTATAAGTATAAGGTGGTACTCATCAAGATTTCAGTAGATGTACTTTCGTAAAACGCTCAATCATCAAGCACTAGTCACAAAAAGAAGGGAGAAGACCGCAATGTGTTATAACACAAGAGGGAAAGAGTAGTCAAGTTGATTAATCTGGAAGGGGCGTACAAAGATAGGATTAGGTGAGATAAGATGACAGCGTGTGACAGAGGAATATGAAAGCCCAGATATTTATGCTGACGACTCATCGCAGCTTGGAGTAGATTGGTGGTCGAAGTTTCATTCGAATGCCCTTCAGGATGACTAATGGAATACAGCTCACTCCTGTAATGGCAAATACCTTCCAAACAAAGTTCCATGTCAGAAGGAAGGCTTGATCTGTGAAAGAAATATAGCAATTAACTTAAACCAATGCAAACGAGATTTCAAACCAATTTGGAAAATTTCGATTGTTATTGTCCATTCACTGTTCAACAACGTGTCATACGTAGGTGTATGTATTTCTGTATGAGCAAGTCCACATAGGGATAGCCAAGGCCTCTTATTCGAAGGCTAAATTCTATCACATTATAAACTAAGTAATTCATCTTATGGCGTCCACCCAATACTGTTCGGTTAATCCAACCACAACACTTCATTTTCCATTGTTCATACAAATAGCATTACTGGAGAAGCTGGCACTGCGCTACCCTCCTCTATTGATCAATCTTAATCAATGTGGTTCCAGGCCTTTCATTAAACGTGGACCAATAACTTGGCAAACTTTTATATCGACCAGCAGTGTGCTCATTTTGAGTAATATTTAATCTAAATATGTTTGCGCAATGTGTACAGTGGTATTTAAGGATAACAAGAATAATTAAATGAAAACAATAGAAAAATAGGGTTAAGCAACAAATGAAAAATGTGTCACAGTACTTACCGAAGAATGACTTGAAGACGACCAAAGCGACAACATAGATAGCCAGACTGGCAAGCTCCGCCAGAATCATCACAATGTGCCAAGTGTGAATGGTGAGAGCAACCATGAGAAGTTCAGTGAGCAGCACTGAGGTGAATGTTATGGAGACCACGTGGATAAAGTCCTGATCAAAGAGCAGCAGAGCGCCGTACATGATTACACTACCTGAAAAGGCAAAGGAAAAAATAATGATTTGAAGCAATAAAGCATGCATATTAGTCCTCCTAACTTGTAACTGAGTTTACAGCGATTCCCTAGCATTCATTATGTGAACATAATCTGCGTCTCACCTTAGTTGCATGTAGAAGATTTACGTTCTTTATAAAGCGAAGAGATTATAACCGATCCCGATCATCAAACTAACGGTGACTTCTCTAATTGGGAAACACCTCTACAGTCTTACTTTTTCTCTGAATTCATTGGCTGATCTCAATCTAGGCCCATTATCTGTTAATATTTTGTGGTAAACAAACTACCAAGCCACATATCCACGTATTCAGCCTCTCTTCCGTCTTCGAACTTTGGGAGAAGGAGCTTTAACCATCTCAGGCTTCAATGTTAGCGGTTTAATAGTGAAGGCATTCCAATTAGCATTAGAAGCAACGTCTTTGTTGCGTTAAAACGAACTTGTCTTCGTTCTCTGGGTCTGGGAGGATGGCTAGAAATCAAGGCTGTTACTAAGGCTAGCAGAAACAGGTGATAAGGACTACTAATAACAAATATATGATAGATTTCCATTTTCCAAGTTTTCGCACAACCTTTTTCTTAAAAACTAGTATTTCTTTCCTTTTGCGATCTCGGGCCCGTTGAGTATTCAGAAAAAGGTGAAAACTATGACTAGTAGCAATAAATTATAGTGGTCACCTCAGATAGAGTCCATGAAAAACATCTACTTCGTAGCTCTTACATATAACTTTTGATTGACTGCAATTCAGTAAAATTAATCCGAATTCTTTAAATATTATACATTCCGTAAAGTCGTGACAATTCCTCCTTTCTTTTATCTCTGAGTTAGAGGGCGGTGTTGCGCACCATTAAAATTTCATGCTTGGAAATACCCGTTATCCTCAATACTAAAAAACAGCAGAACCAATACCCTTCAAATACAGTCTATTTTAGAGAACACAACTCACCCTGGTAGATGCTAATGACCAGCCAAATGAAGAACGTTTTGAATGTAAGCTCGCGACCCTTGGCCAGATCTTTGTAGAGCTCGGGATACGTTATTGCAACGTTGTCAGGGACGTCCTTGTCAAGTATCAAGGAGAAGACGGGGAACATGGTGAAAATTGTGGCGTAACCGACCATCAAGAAACCAGGGAAAAGGGCCACCGACACAATATAAAAGATGGCGGAGAAGATAATCTGCATCACTGTGATTATACAACCTGAAAAAAAACAACAACAATATAATACCGCTTAATCGTTTCTAAGTGAGACTCTAGAAAAAGGTTGAAGATACGTGGGAAATGTGATTGAGAATCGCGAATGCTAACAATACTGACTTGCCTACTTAAACGGACTATAAGTAGGTACCAAAATAAACAATGAAATGGGAATTTCTTCCACGAACCATGGAAGAGTTCATTTCTGTGATATGATTGAGTCAAAAAATGAGACTATATTGCCTCACTAATTAACCTATAAGTCGACAAATCATCTCACCTCTGTGAATGATGAATTGTGACAGAGAAGCCGTGTTCTTGTAGGTATTTCTTCCATGAACAAGGAGCAATCTAGCGATGTGCGAGAACTGTGTGATGGAGAAATCGGATGCCAGAGAGGCTTGACGACCTTCCTTGCCAACAATACCGATACCGACGTGAGCAGCTTGGATCATTGAGACATCATTACCACCATCACCAATCGCAGCAACCACGGCACCTTTTATATTAGCTTTGAGAAGTTTGGCGATTCCGGCTTTCTGGGTGGGTGAGCAACGACATACAACCACGGCAGGACACTGACGGATCAGTTCCAAGAATTCAACCTCATAGTAACGGAGACACATCTGAAAGGGATGAAGTGGCGAGTTTAGCTAATGTGGACATCTAAACAACAAGCATTGCAACCGAACTGTTATTTAGTTGACATCAATATTATAAAGCAAAACTAGCAGATAAGGGGCAGATCCTGAAGACATTCAGGAAGTCAAAATTTGTTTAGAAACAATTTAAAATTTTGAAATCCCTTATTAAATCATAGGCACTTGCAAACTTCATTCAAATTTGATATTCGAACTTTGCTAACGAGCTAATTTCGATATTAAACTGGGACAATCAATTATATTGGAATGGAAATTCTTGAAAGTAATGTTTCAGTTAACTTATAACATTAGTGGTTTACAATATGCTGGTCCCAGAATTGGCTGGTAGCAATTATAAATCTGTTAAACACAACACTTTTATAGTCGCTTGCTTTAACGCGGTATTTAATTAGCAGTGTTCAACTTCAGGAGATTCTAAAAGACTGCTAAACTTTAAGACAAGTCTTTCTTCCTCTACTGTTCATTTTTTCAAAAAGTCTCCATTAATTTCTTATTCTACCAATAGAAATCGATGTCTTGAAAAATGAAGGCGGCTTTTACAAAATGTCGTTCAAAATGTACAAAATTGTCACATTAAAAAGACAAATCAAGAAACTTCTCAGCAATCAAAATGTATGAGTAATTTTATGAAGTTGTATCCATCCCATAACAAGCCAGTGTCTCAGATGTCTTCTTTTAACCAAGAAATTATAGACCATACCCTTTCAACAACCTCTGGGGTTTTTAATCTTATTTAAGAACTTCTCACCTCCAATGATGATCCAGTAATGACCAAAGGCAGATCACAATGTCGACGGAACGAATTCAACTGCAGATGGGCCTCGGAACGACCTGTAATCGGTTGGAAGATATGCAGTGCTTGTCCATGTGGAACTAGACGAGATGACTTGGCAATACACTCGGCAGTTTCCAACTTGTCGCCTGTCAACATCCAAACTTTGATACCAGCGTTACGTAGGGTTTCTAACGTTGGTCGAACCTGGAAGTAGAAAGAAATAAGGAATATTAAAAGAGAGCAATAGAGTAAAACACTTTCACCTTAAGTCATATATCAATGTCAGAGGATCTTAACACTTTTTTAAAATAAAAAGAAAATTTATAAATGAATATTAAGAGCAGTTAAATGAAGTAAACTTACGCCTTCTTGCAGTTTATCCTCCACACCAGTCAGGCATAGAAGTTGAAGATCCGTTTCCAGCACGGCAATAGCCGCTTGAACCTTTCCAGCACGATCAGTAATACTCATTGTAGCCTGATGATACCTAGTAAATAAATCATAAAATTAGCACAACAGCTTAAACACATTTCAGCAGAATGAGTAAATCAGCACACACCTTTGGGCAAAATCAGCATATTGTTCTTCAGTGAGTTCACGATGAGCGACAACAAGAGTTCGCAGACCTTCACGAGCCAAATTTCCAGCCTCGTCTTCCATCCAGGGAGTGTAGTGGACCAACTTGGCCATGACAGCATCAGCACCTTTGGAGTAGAATTGGATTTGTCTGCTTTTGCGTTCACGAACCACAATGCCCATTCTTTTCGCCTCAGAAGTGAAGGGGAAGAGTTGGAGAATATCGTAAGCCACAGTCGCACCTGCAAGGACAATAAAAATGTCACGTGACAAATAAAAGTGAAAACTTTCACAGAACCGGTACTATTTTCAGTTATAACTGAAAATAACGCTCTTAGCATCCATCTATAACAGTAAAAGCTCGTTAGATCACTCCTCAGAGATCAGTATCAATCATTATTAGTGTCCCTTTCAATTAACGGTAGATTTTAAAGCCATGCCAATTAATGATCTGGGATCAACAACTTTAAGGCATTAATCAATAAATTATTGGAATTTCACTACTCAACTTAATAAAATTAAAGCCATACCCGGAGATTAGTGCGATTCCTAATTATATTCAGGAAATCTGACTCACTAAAAAAGACAGCATTAAATGATCCTAATTATTTTACTTATGATGTTAAATTTAAGCATTTCACAATTTTGATGATTCCGGAAGCGTCAATACTTGCATCAACGTGGTACCACCCAGATGTTAGGAAAGGTATTGGGGTATCGTTCGAAAGTGGTACAGTGATCAGTGAGCATGTGTATTAAACCAAGTCATGAAAGTGGATGACCAACCACACTGAAAGGAGGTGAAGGAATGCGATATTCTTATATAACAAGAATGACTCCAAGGTAAGTTCCCTCTACCTCAGTTAGAAATTATTCGCATCTACTAAGGGCCTTGAGTGTTACTACTGAAAATTAAATCAGTGTTAATCACTGATTTAATCAATCTGACTAACTTGGAGTTTTTAAAAAAATTCTTCGAAATTCTTTCCTTATTGCAATAATTTGACCATTTAAAATTGATATGTGGTAGGAATACGATACTTTTACACGATTAAATACCTGTAATAATGCATCATCATTTAATAATGTGAATAATTGATCCGGAGTCTCCTTAGAGACAAGAGGCGAAAAATTAAGGCGTAGTTTTCTTATTGCCAAATGCTTCTCATACATTAGATACACTTCACAAATAGGAATAATGAGTAATAATATGATTAGAAAGGTGTGGAAAAGATACATCAAAATTGTTAGCTGAATTAGTTAAATTACTGAACAGAGCTTATTGGGCACTGAGCTGAAAGTAAACTATTGTAGCGAGGGACTCACCGAAAGATTATGTCAAGTGGTACATTTAGTACGACTAACCTAATTACTACAGCGTTCTTGTAGAAATAATCTGCGAAGAACTCCTCTCACAATCATCAATCCTGGACTCTAAAAGGATTTTAAAATTGGACAACTATGTGATAGACTCCCTTTGAAACACGACGAGTCTAGTACGATTTGACTTCTCATTCGTCTATCTAAATAATTGTAATTGCACAATACATTTACGCACAATCTAGCGAAGAAGTGTTCCCTCTCGAGACCTCTGAATTAATTTCATTGCTTATATCAGAAATAATTTGTAACCAGCGTAAGATGAAAGCCAAGACTCATAATAGAACAACTTACTGTTACTGTTAGATAGCTATAATGAAACTCATCAAAAAAAGGATAAATTATTAACCATTTTATATTCGGTGTTCAACCTGCTAGAAAATAAGTTCAGAAGTAGTTGAAAAGTAATAAATCATTCAACTGCCTCCTTCCTGGGTAAAACCTGGAAAAAAATTAATCCACTCAGCCTACATTTCTTAAAGAAAAGGTTATCTCCGACCTTAAAATCCTCGTCTGATTATATATACTGACACTCAAACAAAAAATCGACCTAGAATCTGGGAGAACTCCTCGAAATTTTCGAAGGTACACAGGATGAACTGTGCCAACAGGCTGTCAATATAGAGCAAACTTTAAGGAAAAGTAAACCCTTGTAAGAAAAACGAACTACCGATTATAAACTATCTGAGAATTAATGTGTTCTAGTCATTGTCACATTTTCATTAACAGACAAAAGTACAGTCAAGTTTAGTAGAATTTTGTTGACTTGCCATTGGGTAGTCTGAGCGCCATCATTTGTTGATCTCTATGAATCAACGTAATTCCCACTGAAGCAGTCCAAGTAACCAATGCGACTTCATCCGGCGAGCTGGCCTGATATCCCACCGGTTGAGCAAATTCATTATAATCTCCCAATTCTTTCTCTTGAGAGGAAGCGTTCTCGACACCTCTCACACCATCATCATCACTCATTGGCGTGACATTATGACAGAGTGCAATTGCTAACACAGCCTCAACTAACACCTCATCTCCCGTTTTTCGCAATTGCTTGATCGCTGTTGCGTCGCCTTCTTTGGCAGCCGTGTCGTAATAACGACGAAGGGTATCGGTCAACTCATCCATTGAGTCAGGTGCAAAAGCTACACTGCCCAAGTGGAGTTTCTTGAATACCATTTCGTTTTGTGTTAGGGTCCCAGTTTTATCTGAAAGGAGATATGTGACGCGACCTAGCTCTTCTGGGATTGTAGTACTACGAACTACACAACCGGGTAGACCTTTGTCTTGATTGATCATGAAGGAGTAGACGACCTTGGCCATGTCAAGATTCACGCGCAAACTAAAGAGGCAGAGAGATAATTATACAGTAAAGATGATATAAAGATTTTGGAAACTACATATAGAAGAACAAGAGAGAACACATCAACTGCAACTGATTCAGCAGATAACCGAGGCACACTTTACGAAACGACAAAGCCAACTCTACTCAAATCACCATCTTTATCATGCGGCCAGATACCGAGGAAATCGATATTACAATAATAAATTGTTAACTCACAAAGTCATTTAGGAAAGCGTGTCACAGCACTCATTTTGAGAAAAGGATTAGCATCATACAATCTCCCTGATGGGAAAGTGGACTTTTTGCCAAACCTCTTTGTTAACTAGCCTTAATCAGTTAGGTCGGTCATTCTGTTCCCCGGATTTAGCAGATGAGTACGTTAACCATTATATGGCTGACGGTCAAGAAGATTTATGCAAGCAATATCAGTGTGTGCAGCTAGGACTGAAAATAATCAGAATATACGCAGAAATGAAAGCTGACTGATTATCAAGAACAAACGGATGGATATGATGATTCAGTATAGCTGACAGGACTTGCTGGTAACCCTTGAATCTCTAAATTTAACATTTGAGCACCCAGAATAGTTTAAAATTAGTCATACTGTGGTCGGGTAAAGTTATAGTTACATGTTTATGAAGTGGAACATGAATATTACTGAACTAGAGGATCGAAAACGTTAGGTAAAGATAAAAAATAAAGTCGAAATATCGAAATTGACCATATACTTCTCACTTTTATTTTCATCTAGTATGTCCCAGAAATTATTCTCAGGATCAGACAGTTAATTTGGACCTCCAACGCGTAATCCCAATAGTACATCGCCTAAATACTCATGTACAACCTCACCCTCTCCTGCAGGTAATGTAAAACTAATAAAAGGATGTACTTAGCAACATCAGGAGTCAATCGAATGTTTTTTTACCTGCCTAGACTCTTAAAACCAAACGGGGAAGAAACACACTATTTAATATGCAAGTCCACCAAATTTAAAACGAACTGACTAAAAAGTGGGTCAGTCAGAATCACAGTAAGTAGTCGGACATCAAATTATACTAAGAAATTATTCACAGAATCAGTGGCACGACAAATAAACAAATAACATAAAAGGACTCATTAGCGCAAATAACCTACGCAAGGGGAATAATGTAGGAGAAGAGGAGGAAGAATCTCCAGTAGTAGATATAATAAGCACCCTTAAAACCCTTCAGTGCCACCATGACAAGAGCAAGAATGACCACAAAGATGAATAGGAGCTTTGTAATATTATTGATCTCCTTGTCAATATGTCCTGTTTTCGTATGCGGCTTGCTGGAGTTCATAACAGCACGAGTCTCTGAACCGCAGTAGATCACAATACCCACTGCAGTGCCAGTAGCTAAAACAGTGTTTGACCAGAGGGTCTGATCAACACTCAACGAAGCTTCATTCTCCATGGAATCGTTAGAAGTACCACCTGAATCCCCACCTCCGATTATATCCGTTCTGGCGAAGGTTCCCTCAAAATTGTGGATACGCATGTTGGGCGCTTCCGCGTAGATTTGAGCCTGGATATCGAAGAGACTTTCAGGACGACCCGACTCGTGTACAATTTGTTGGGTCACTGGGATGGCTGTACGGAGTTTCCAGTCCGTCTCTCCGTCCAACTGATCAGTTCGAATGAAACAGGAACCGTTGGGTTCGGAAGTCCAGAGAAGAACCATATCGGCGGGTACTCTCTGATTCTTGTGAAGGATTATTATGTCTCCAACCTACAAGACAAATATGCAATCAGATTCAGGCCATTCTAACAAAGGGGAAGGTATTGTCATGTTGAAAATTCCCAACATGTCCCAATGAGACATTGTGCGTAAAACGAAATTTCTAATTCCTACTTAAATCAATTGATCGGGGTAATTTGAATCTAATTCAACACACTATCTTAACATGATTATCATAAATAATGCAAACTAACGACGAACATCATTAGGGCTTGAAACTAGAGAAATATGTGCAAAGAAAATAGGATCGGAGTTAACAATTTTTAGTTATCTCAGCTGTGCTATAATGATATCATGTAAACGATACCATTTTTCTGTTTTTGAAAGAAAAAAAGAAGTAATAAGACTGATTATCATATTTAAACAGCAAGTCAATAAGCATTGAAATTCGTAGACAGAAATTTGCTCAGTAATTCATTGGATGAAATTTGAGTTTCGAAATATTCATCATCCATTAAGTAAACATTGCATAACCTGAATCCAGTAAAGCAGAACTCTCTGATGCTTTGACTTTACTCTCAAAATCTTCCTGACCCCTTCCCCTTTATTATTTATTGAAATTATCGTTAAATGATTCAATGGATTAAGAAGTAAACAATGACTTATGACCTGAGACCAACTCTGATCATCCCAATTCTATTTCACCTTTCGGGTTCGATTTGAGCCCCTTAATAATAACTTGACTATTTCTATATCACGTATATACGGTCACATGAGTAATTTCAATATGCAACCTATTACGTATTACAAACGCCGAGTAGTTTAAACGGTAATCAGAGGAGACGTCTGAATAGTATGGAGATAGTCTTAGTCACTCAGCGTGAAACCATATTGAACGTTTAACCGTTTAGGCATAATTAAGAAGAGCAAACAACACGTCTACTGAGAGCATTGGTCCCAAAGGTAAAAACAACAAACATTAGAAACAAGTTAACTAAGGTGGAATTAGATTAAATAAGCGTATATCATAAGGGAATCGGAAGGGGAGCATAAATGTAAGAATAAGGTAACACAAGGCATCTATTTATTTCGGGAACTGTCAGTAAATTAGGACAGTTTGAAATACCAAATAACCCAACTCCTCAGGAATTTTGTGTTAAATTTTATTGGAATAATGAGCTTCGAAATAGGATTTATACGAAAATCCTTGTTTAGTGATCCTAAATGTGACGCATGACAGATTTCGTAATGCATAGATTCCATTTCATCAAAACTAACACTGCATAATTAAGTATGTTCAAAGACGACATTGCATTTATTTAATACAATAAGCATGTCATTTAGAATTGAACGAATAATTGCATGTTTGAACCTTGGAAACGATGTGTAATATTTGCTTAAGAAATATTTTCATTAGACAAAAATACGACCTGTTAAAGACCTTAATAAGTCTTTTATAAATGATAAAACGTCATATATTAATCCCCCTTAAAAATTAACACTAACCTATTAATATTATGGCATCAATGAAACAATTAATCAGTTATCACTAAAATAATCATTAACGTATTAACATTAAATTTCCAAAACAAATATTTCGGATAGAAACGTCGTCACCTATAATAATAAAGACGGACTATTTCTCAATATTTTGTCAAAAAAAAATTCACATGTAATAACAAAATCACACAAACACACGACCAACACCGATCTCACGTAACCACTTAAAGAAAAGCGCATTCTAACGCTTAAGCACACAAAAAGATAAATCAACTAATGAGCTTACATGCAACGACATGAGATTGCATCGTTGATAGATATGGCGATTAACTATTACCAACCACTGATAATAAGTAGCACATAAATTCCGATTCAACTTAAGAGGCAATATCAAGCAAAGCAAAGACGATTCATAGATAATAATTAGCATATGCAATTTAAAGCTAACACACCTGTATCTTAGCGCTAGTGAGAGTTGTCTGTCCCATTCGAATGATTTTGGTGTAGAGAGTGTTATTAACTTCTCTATCACGACACCATCGACGTATGTCGTCAACAGCTTCTCTAAGCATAGTAACGATGATTACAAAACCCAGAGGTGCCCAATAAGTGTATAGGTAACCAACTCGAAGTGGTTCGATGAATTGTGAACAGGCCATGATGAGGAAAATTAGATTTAGGAAAACACTGAATTGTTCAAGCAGTACCTAAAACAAAAAGACACAATTAAAATCTTCCAGTAAAAATTTTTCAAAAAAATACAGAAAGAAAAGTAACTTACGAGGGGGATAAAAGTAAAGATGTTGTATTTGTTATTCTTGATGACATTGGGAGGTAAATTATGAATACGGTTGGGACGTCCAATGCAGACCGTTCGAGAGTGATATTCCTTCTTCCGTTTACATGATGAACAGCAATTTTTAAAGAAACTAAAACATTAGTTAGAAATACGTATATGAACTAAATTCAAAAGATAATAAATTCAATAAATTAACAAAATAAACACTCGAGTGATTACTTTCTAAAAGAATAGCGACAAATTGCACAACATTTCCTTCTAGGACGATTAGTAGCAAGCAGAGAATCCCGCGAAGTTGCAGGTCTCATATTTTTCAATCTAGCCCACGAAAATAAAGTACGCGCGTTTATAAAAACAATCAGTAGTCAAGTTAAACACATGACCTTGAAATAAGTAATTAGCTAAACACCCGGTATAAAGTAGAATTTTTCAAAGCTCACAATCCAAACTCTTATTTATTTATTTATTTCAACTGAAAGTACGAAATCAAGCACTGGAAAAAGAATAAATCTGTCGCGAAATTATGTGACACTAACTATGGCTGCAGAACAATCATAATATGAAAATTTTCCTTAGCTAATATTATGAAAAACATTTTATGAAGTCGGAATAAAAGAATTAAATTATTGCCCGCGCAAAATGTAAAAGGTAAAATCTTAAAAAACATATTTAAATATGACTCCTAAATAAAACTCAAAGACTAAATCAAATGGGAACATTCGCGCTATTTATGAGTGCTGATAAATGAACGCAGGAAAACAATGCAACATTACCCACATAACAACGACAATGTCATATTAAAATCTGCGACGTATAAAATATTGTATAAGGACTTGTATTGAGTTAACCTGCATAGAACATGAAACGCCAATCTTAGCCATTCAATTAAAAAAAAGTTATAAGAGAAATACATAACTCATGTAGCATTAACTAAATGGTAGACGACAAGGTTAAGAACAAAAATTCCATGATACACATACAAAAGTGAAGATAAAGCATTCACAAAGAATTGATCATGAATGAGAGCTATCACTTGGCTTGACTGTTGTTGGTTTATGTTAGCAAGTACCGAAAGCCATTCCCATCGCTTAATACACCTCAACGATGCACAATATGTAAAATAGCTTCAGAAAGCTACCTTTTGTAGAGAACACAGTTCAGAGTCTCGAACAGTGAAAGCTGGAGATAACAATATAGAACGGAGAAAATTCGCTAGGCTAATACTTTTTCAGGTGACAGTAACACTAGAGTAATGTTTTTTATTGATTAAGAGAACGAAGAAAAGACGAAAGCCTTTAAACAAATAAGCAGAAATTGTATCTAATTAGTAATTCACAGTTAAAAACTCAAACGTAAAATAATGAGGGCAAATCAACGAACTTGTGGAGGCCACAATGCTATCAAGACGGATCAAGGAAATCTCACATGCGCTAGAACATTCTGGAATGTGCGGCCGTGTTACTGATGGCTTAGCGATCAAGCGCTGAGGTCCACCCAGCCAATCAGTAGTCAATATTCCTACAGCAAATTTATATTAGAGGACTCCGCTAATGGCTATTTGAAATTCTAAGAGGATTAATAAGGGTTAGCGAAATGACTTATTTATGTAGCATCCACTACAAACGGCTGAAAGGATGAGAAAGGAGGTCTAAGCAAAACGAAATGAAGAGCAAAACTTGAGTAAAAATGATAAAGGAATTGAGGTAGAAGTTAATCGTAGATAGAAATAAATATTCATAATATTTAAATAAAAAGAGACAGGCACTTAAATGACCAAAGCTAAACATATCATATCAATTTCAATTGCTCAGTGACAACAATTAAGAAATTTAACTCTTCTTGCCTTTGAATTAACTTACTCATAAAAATTATAAAACTATGAGAGTATAAAGTGGTGGCACACAATAAACCTGAAAAAATATAGTGTAGCCAGTCCTACTGCTATGGCACATATCATAACCTAACTTTGTGTAATTTGAAATCGGTACATGTGAGTGAGGCTATGACAACAATCAAGTAGGCAATTCTCTCGACAATGGAATCACACACAATAACGTAGAGACCTAGTTAGAGGTTCAATTCTAAAAACAGACGCCTCTGCATTAATATCTCCAATAAATGAAATAGTGTGAAAATTAGAAATTAACCTATATTTCAGTTATAACCACGTTTTTGTGTAAATTGAGCCATGAAGTAGATTACGACGTAAGTGCGAAAGTATCAGGGGTTATTCTAAATAGAAGAAACTTCAACCAAATAAGGTTACAGACAATTTCTAAGGCAGATGTCAACTATTTGCCACAATGCGTATAAATAAATGACACATAAAACACACAATAAATAAAAAACATACTGAAACCTCTTATATTGAAGGATAATTCTGTCTGTGTATTTCCAGAATAACTCTCTATTCGCATACCCTGTAATAGTACATCGGCATAGGTATACATTTTATAAGTACATGGATTTGTCTTGTTTATTTATCTAATTGTGCTGAAGATAATGAGCAGTTCAGACAGATCATGCAAACGTTTCCTAATAAATAAAATACACGGAAACTGATATTTATTTCTTCCACAAACAGCGTTCCTGCATTATTTTGATTCAACTTATTCTTACCTCTAAATATTTACAAATATGCGATCTCAATTTCCCCTTTCAATGCACTTACAGAATTCGATATTAAATTTATTAATACATACTCTATTCTAACTAGTCTCACGAATATCCACAACTCTGCCACCCATCCCCCACCACCCGCCACCCACCTTCCACCACCCACACCACATCCAACCACATCTCAGATATCTACTCAAAGTTGTGCAAAGCTATAACAATAATCAAGTAGGCAATTCTCTCCACTACGAATTCACACACAGCAATGCAGAGACCTACTTTTAGGTCCAATTCTAAGTCACAGACACACTCCCATCAGTATGTCTTCAACAAATTAAACCTCACATGGATTATAAATACATGTGCCGATTGAATACGTACAACGGCATACAAACACTATACAAGAAAACCTCGTGGAGTAAACTCTACTGGGCTTTGTCATGCCCAATAAAATACCCTTCCCAGTCTCAATTACCCGCTCCACCTGCCTGTAAGAATTATTGAATACTTCAACTTTATCCACACTTATGTTACCCACCTTCTGTTGACTTCAACACTTACCACTCAACATGCCAGTAAGCACCTGACATTGTTCCCCACTTCTATGACAATTCCATTCTAAGAAACTATTTCGACAGGGATCCAGAGCTCTCAATGTAATGTCTACTGAGATGAGGAAAAAGCTACATTGGAGATCCCCAGTCTAGAAACACAGATTTCACTTTACACCTACGGCCACGACTAGATCTCCATTCATTCACATTTTCGAAAGCCTTCAGTTGCGGCTTACCCGTCGAGGGAAGTGAGTGAAATTGAAGTAGACTTGGGATTTTAAGCCCGAAATCACCCCGAAATCATTCAGATTCCTCTGATTTTACCAAGCTTTCAATACTGTCCTGTGGCGTCTCCTCCAACTCTAGAGTTGCAGAACCATTAGCTGGTATAAGCCCCTGAGGTCCTTTTTTATTCTAATGACCAGAAAATCAGGGTAATGCCACCTTACATTGCCACTTTAACATTACCAAACTACTAAAAAAACACTGACATGTCTAAATCCTGGTCATTTACAAACAATTCATACTGCCAAAACCATCACACTTTCAAATTCTACACCACCCTCTCCTATTAGAGCGTCATCGCATCAGTCTACTGCTACCTGTTCCCAGGTATTTTCCAACAATTAAACAAATTGTAAACGTATTTTAGTTGTGTCAGGAGTAATACTACTACTACTACTACTAACATACTCTCTTTCTTCATAAAACACTGATCGAAACGTTCACATAAGCATACAACAGATCGAAAGGTTCACATAAGCAAAAATAAATGACAAACTTGCCCAACTTTAGCCTCCTCATCCGCCATGTTGAACTCCAACTCCCAAATTCCAACAGAATGAATAGAAGTGGTCATGGCTCAGGGCTCAGAGCTCAGGACTTACTCTAACAATCAATCCACTTGGGCGTTGCTCTAGCAACCAAATAATGCTCCTATGAGCACTCGACCAGTGGTCGTCCTCACATGGGGCAATGGTAAGCGTCACTTTGATAGGTTTAAACAAATGGCCTTCAAGGTAAGTTGACACCTTTATATACATCAAACAAACAAATATCAATGCAATAAAAGGGCATAAGTAAAATATCAAAAACAACAATCTTATCACCGCCAATTTATCATCTTTATCTGGAATAAAACCATTCACATTCTTCAACCTTTTGAGGCCCACACTCTCAATACCTTCAGTATTTAATCTCTGTACAGATTATGTATTTTGACACCCAAAGATGAGAATATTTACTCTAAAGGAAGCTTCATCTGTTTTCACTGCGCATAGAAAACTAAGTGTCACCAATTTTAATCACTTTCGTTCCACACAAACTCCTACTCCCAAATTAAACAGACTGTATTTAATTAAGGCCGCGGCTCTGTCTGATTAAAATCATGTCACCTTCAACCATCACCTTGGCTCATCATCAAGTTCTGGAAGCGCCCAATATGAATTCACTCTGGAAACCCGGAACAAACTCTTTCATGCCTCCAATCTACACTTCATAAAAATGAACCTGAAGAATGTGTCGACACTGGATGATTCACGGGTTCTGGAAGAGGCAAGAGTACAACAACCTTCTTCATGTCCCTCCACAACCCACACTTGATTTGTCTGATGATCAAGTGAACACGATTTTCCAACTCATTGTTGTTGTTTTGGCACGATAGGTTATGTGACTGGTCGTCGTGCTCCAACGACCTTACACATGCAAAGTTCCATGGGGTGCGTGAGTTTCGTCACTTTCGCACTATCTCTGACTGATGAGTCCTACTTCATGTCATCATCGACCACCTCTACAGGAGTTGTGGTAGAAAGCACCATAGGAGATGATGGTACAACAGCAGATTGAGGACAATTTCTAATAGAAATATCAAAAATAGTTGTAGTAGTCGTATTTGTAGATGCGATACGAACACCACGAGACACTTGGTCTCCATTCTGTAGAAAGGACCATCATTTCTACTGATCAGCCTCCAAACATGTTGTTAAGCATCAAGTCATTCTCTGATTCTTAAGAAATCGAAGACTTTTTGTTTTCGACAGTGTAGAATTAGTCGGAGATGGCAAATAATATGTGCTCGTCACTTGTTACGACCTGATTAGTCTCTCAAAATAGACTACAATCCCGAAAAAGCCAGAATTCAGTGATGGCACGGGATTAAGCAAATTTCAGCAATCCAGGCAAAATTACGCAGAGCAACGATTATTTATAGTACGTTTTAACAAATGCGCAATATTTGAATTAACAATAAATTGCTAATTTAATTCTTCTTAGACAGAAATTATTCATTCTTATCCAACGATTTTTTAAATGTAGTCGTGTGTGATTCAGATCTATCCTCCTCGTGTGATTAACTTTAGGCATGACGTTACCTAAATAGCCCCTTTTACAATCTACAAGCTGATATCCTAGCCAAGAAGACGGAGAAAGAGAATAATACCTTTTAGGAAACACTTATTCTTGTAAGAGTGTATTAGTTGCAGCGACATTTCAGACAGAGGTTTTCAAAACTGGAAGCCAGTTTCATTTTATATTACACATCTCCTAGAACAGAAGTCCAAGATAAATCCCTCGATTAAAGCAGAGAAAACTATTAAAGCTATTGACCATTCCAGCTTTACAAAATCCACAACAATAAAGTAGAATGGAGAAAAACACTGAATGTTTATATAAGAAGAGGGCAGAGAGAATACGTTGGCCTTACAACCTATAAGCTGAAACTGGGACTATATGGCAGACTAAAGTTCGATAAGCAGGAATTAGATGACGGAAAAAAGTCAATATCTTAGAGACCGGGAAATGAAACAAGTCCCGAACGGCGTGAAGAAGGCAGAAAAACAGGTTGAAATCTATAAGCAATTGTGGATAAGCCCGAAGGTCACCATAGGTCAGTGATCTTAGAAAACACTTATCGATTTATTGATCAAACTACTATTCCCCTCAACTTTATTAATTAGCAAGAAATGCGGTTCCGAAATAGCAATGGGTTTACGTACTCTAAACTACTCCTATCGAGCTCTTCATTTAGGAATGTTTTGTTTCTCTCTAAACTGTACAAACTTGTACAGAGGATTAAACACACTATCATAATTATATAATATTTCAATCCTTTTTTTTCAATCTCTGCCGTTGTGGGGATATGATTTAGAGCATTAGTCACCGTACATGTCTGCTAGGTCAGGGGTTGGGGGTTCAATTCTCATCGCGTACATCCAGTGAATGGAATGGCCAACCTTACTGGTTAAGTCTGGCTAATATAGAGTGGCAAAATTCGAGTCTCTTACTAGGTAGTCTCAATGAAGATACTTTCTAGCCAAGAAAAGCGTTAAAAAACACTCCCCAAAGTAGGATTGGGAACTATTATTATAATAAATATATGAAGACCAAATGACATAAGATGCAATAAAAATTTTATCACATCTTGCGGTAAGAAGTGCAATCAATAAGCCGAAAACAGCTGGAAATCTGACATGACAATAGTGATTCGTATAAATCTAAAAATTATAAATTAGTAATAAAATATACAATTGAGAAGAGGAATAGTTCGAGCGACTAGCACTTTTTGCTTTGGTAAGGGTGGTGATGATTTTTTATTGGCACGTGAAATTCTATTAGTGGCACACTAGGAAAGAATTGTCTCATAATCGATAGAAGTAGTCTTTAATCAAGCGCGTGCAGTTATCGAAATGAAAAGTTGCAGTTGATGTATGTCAATTTGATACGCGTATAAAAGCATTAATATTATAACAATTTTGTTAGCTGAAGAAAAATGCAATGAAATTTCCATTTTGAGAGAAGTTGAAAAGTCTGAAAAAGAGCTAAAATCGGAGATAATATTACACTCTAATAATTTCCCAACGTACAAAGGTAGAAAGAAGGTTTCCTAGGGCAAATATTATGAGAAGCTTGTATTTCACCGCCACCAACATTTAAAGATAAGTCGCTTGTCTAACAGTCATTTCGGACGGTAGAGTAGTATCAGGGAGTTTTATTGATGAGAAACTCGAATTCTACTGTTCCCCATTTAAAAATGCTATTGGTCATGCGATCATCGGATATGCTTCGACAGATAACAAACATAAGGCATCGGACTTGTTTAAAACAACGTCCTCTCAAGTTCTGCGTGATTCACTGAAAAATATCTCGAAAGAAAATTAACAAATAAATGAGATGAGTGGAATAAGAAGTCAGGAATCCCAGGAATGAAACGCGGACACCTCGTTAGCGCGTTGCCTAACTCCGGATAGGCAGATTAAAAAAATAGCGTACGATTAGCGTATGTGAAAGACTAAAAAAATGTCGTATGCATATAGGCTTGGCTGTAATAAATGACGTCTTGACCTTCTAATCCTCCGATTATCTCCCTGCCTTTTGAAATTCTATACATTTCCCGAATCCATAAGCCATCTCTCTTTTCAAATTTTAATATCTGTAATGTCCAGACACCTGGATCCTGATTAAATTAAACTCTTGACCTAGTCGTCTTTTCTAATGTTTTTATTTGCCCCCACATGTGTAACTTGACAGTATATTAAGACATGATCTAGCCAGTGCGTGTTATCTCTGGAAGTCTTGTGCATAGTTTCAGTGTGGCTTAGATATTTTAGATTATCTACAAAAACCACGTTTAAATGACCCTTAAAAATACAGCTCTATTCTCGTTCCTGCCAAATGGATGTATTTAGACCCTCTTCAGACATCAAACTTGGACAACATTGGTGCTTTAGGAAGGACTTTAAACTATCAAAGGTTTTCGATTAAACGTACATTTACTTAAAGTTTATTTATTCCAAAATCAAAGTACAAATAGCAAATACGGGTAAAATCAAACGATTCTGTGCTTAGCTGAGCTTTCTTAATGTAATCCCAGAAATGACCCCGCAGGTAAATTTAATTTCCATAATGCTTGTAAATCAAACATATGAGTAACATACACTATGCCGAACATTTTACCGTATTCAAAGAAATATTCCAAAGAAAAGGCTCTCAAGACACAAATTCTAGTCTAGAGAGAATAGAAAATTATTACGAGAATCAACTTGCTAAAATTGGTCATAAAGATACAGTCATTCAGTTGAACGGAAATTGTTTCCAAAATTAGTGACCTTTTGAAGGCCTTTTTGCTTTAATACTCAAACAAGATCTTGGGAACGAAACAATTTAATAAAATAACTTATAATCAATAGTAAAAAATCCGATGTAGCAATTTCAATAGGATACAACTCATCTTCGAAATAAGAAACCACCAATAGATTTCTAACTTATCATCTGGGAGGTCATGATACTATAACGATCTTATAATATGTCCATCTTAAAAAATTCTCTTATTTATTCGAGTTTTCAAACCTTAAACTTTGACCTATTAACTCCTTTCTCCCTCATCTGCAACATTCCAATCTATTCCCGTACTTTATCAGCTGGTTAGCTTATATTAACTCTCTTAATATGAGTATTTAAGTGAACATCCCTGTCTTCTTTCTTTTGTATTTGTGGTGAAGTTTGCAGAAATTAGCAAAGGCGATATTCAGCTAAGTTTTAGTCTGTTCTTAATACTTCCTTGAGAAAATTCCGAAATTCTACTGATATCGCGATTATTTATATCATATACAATTTAACCCCGTTAAACTATTTACACCGGACCATCGATTAGCACGAAATACTGTGCTTGTTAAATGAGTGAAACTAAGAAACAGCGAAATAGCATATCAATTATTACGTGTGAAAATAAATGCAGCGTTACTTATAAATTCAGTGCGTGTTTCTTTCTTTGCGCTTAAAAGGAAGTCAATCAAAGATTATAGGTAGGTTGTTTGACAATAGTGAGTGAGTCACAAAGGTGAAATAAGATTAAGGAGTTAAAATTTGACATATAGGGTGACTGAAAAAAAAACTCTCCGAACTGATAAATGCCCAAGAACGTTGTCGGCACCCTATGAAGCTCGAAAGCCGGCAACTTCAGTGCAAAGACGCTGATCGATTTTTAAAGAACCGCTAAGATCAATGCAAAATCACAAAGCCATCCCAAGAGCATGAATGCCTTTTGCGCTACCAGATGTGTACTTTTATTTAATGACTCCAAACTCGAGGATACCCAAAGAAATGAAGAGAAAATTTTTCAATGAATATAATCCTCAGAACTAAATCAAAGACGGAAAAGAATGTCAAAATAGGCCTGGCAGAGCTCTGCTTCAGTGTACTAGAACTAGAAAGCTATGTACACTTTTGTCCAACCCGTTTGCTATACATGATCTTTAAGTAAATGGATTTGTTATAGGTGAATATTCACCATCATTATTATTATTAGACTAAAATGATCTGGTGCCAGATTGAAAAGAATAAATTCAATACATAACCACTTTTCTACTAATTTCCCGATCGGGATGAAAGACTTCTTATTGGGTCTTTCTTAATCAAGACTGTTCTAAGAAATAGGGAGAAATAGATGTAAATTGAAAATGTTTACATCTGTGTGTGACATTCAGGATGAAACACTTAACGCCAGAAACAGAAAAGGAATTAAATCGAAGAATATGACCGTTAATGTACGAAATAGACATACTGGGTGAATGCTGATGCATAATTCGAATTTCAAGTAAAACTATATGTCACATGGTTCTCTCGAGTTCTATCTTTACATTTAAAAAAATCGTTGAATTATTTGAATTGAGAAGTTGAATTACTTCTCAATCACTCTGTACAAGAATGGAATTTAGTAGGCCATTCAAAATGAATGTCATGATTATTCTGAACCTTATTCCAATAAATTACGTGACTTAGAGACGATAGCTGATGGAAGACTTTTGAAAAGGCTCTTACTCACAAACCAACCATATAGCAGTAACTTCTTTCTGAAAGAGCAAGTCAATTAGGGTAATAATAGGTGGACTTCATGCTTCGTGAGTAAATCAAATAAAACACGAAATAGAGTCAATATATGGAGTAAGCGAATTCAACGGATCATGAAGCATGGTAACTTTAAGTCTTATTAATAACTCGACTATTGGTCAACAACAACGGTGAGCGAATTCCAGCGGGCGAAATATTTACAAAAATTGGCAAACTGATACTTCATCAAATTAATCAATCAACGCAACTGTTACTTTTCCGAAAAGCAGGTCAATGAAAAGATGATAGGTGAGATACGTAGAAGAAGTCAAAGATATGAAATTGAGAGCAAAAATAAATGACCTAAGAAACGACATACAAAAAAGCGATGGAATAGAAGCATTCGATAGACACCATGTGGCAGCATCAAGCGGGATTTCAAAGTTCAGTAATTGCCGTTACTATTGATGAGGATATAATCAATGATAAATCTTATAAATACAAAAAAAATACTATAGATGTAAGATTTGTAATTGCTACTTAGTTAAGAAAAGATGCAGAGTTCAAATATCAATCAACTGAGAATTTCCGCTGAAAAACAAGTATAACGTTGCCCATACGAAAGCATAAAAAACAGCGATAATCCGCGAAATTTCGTGTCCTGATGTACGAATTTTATTCTACTCATTTTGTCACTGAATATATATCCAGAATTTTCGAATATAAATTATTCTGTTAATTCTTACAACAATTCTCAAGTCTGTTGAAGGAAAAGGTTTTCTAATACTCACCTTGGGCAGAGGAGTAGTATCAAGGAAGATGTCTGAAGCTTGCATTTCATAAGAAACAACTTCATAGATATATAACAGGAGAGGCTCGAGCTTAGGTGACAATGTAAGATGAAGAAGACTAACTAAGCAAGTGCCTTTTCCAACTGCAAGACCTCAGCTGCCACAATAAAGAAATAGTCTCACCACCAAAAACCATAACACATATCCTCAGTCTTTTATTTCCGTTGCGAATCCGATAACTTGAAAATCACAAAATGGTTTACGAAAACTACATGCAATAATCATTTAATCGGCTTTTAATTTTTAAACGTTACAAAAATTTCTTTCTTTATTGACGTTTTTATGAAACAAGAAATTCCTTCTACTAAGCTAAGATACAGCCGATTCGAAATGTTTAAATTTGTTTCACTGAAGACCTGATGGTTATATTACTTAAAACACCATAAGGAAACAAAAAAACTAGCACTCAGTCTTCGCTTTTCAAGAAAAGTGAAATTGTGAGCTGTAGAAGACGTAAAACAAATTAAGACTACACAAAGTGAAATGGAACCCTAAAGGCATAACCGAAATAAGGAAAAAAGGCGCCATTTAATGTTTTTTGTTTTGTTTGTTTGGAAACTAGGTAGGTCAAGAATAGATAAATTGTTAATTACAAAAGTAGACACCTTACTGCTTTTATAAGGCAGAATTCCATTTTTATTTCTTTTCCTTCGAAGTATAGAGGAACTGTTTCGCATTTTGTATAACTTATGACAGTAAATGAACAACTGTAAGATCAACCGTTGGTGGACTGGAGATAAATTTTGAAGACCTATTGAATGCAATTAATTAATACATATTTCGATTATGATGCTGATTTAGAAACAATTATAATTTGATAAATGATATGATATTAGAGTGACCATAAAATGACATTTTTTTCGAAAGTACCACAAAACAATCACAAAAAAGGTAAATTACACAAGTTTTCGAATAAGACGTCATTACTGGAACTCCAAACAAATCTGTATAAAGAATTAAACTCCAACCCATATGAGATATAATGCAATGGTAGGCGTTAATACAAACAAGCATAAGCTTTACCACCTAAGAAGCGGAAACTAGTCGAAAACCAAATAGAGCAAGTGTTTGAGTGAATTGAAGGAAAACTAAACAGTAGCGTAATTTTAAACAAACGCCAAATCTACAATAATTCATATCACATAGTTTTATTATCACCACGGCAAGAGTAAGATTAAAGAGTAATAGAAACATTAACATGACTTCGATTAAAATCAGATCTAAAATATTGTATTGCGCCAAACACCACTGATATTTAAACAAATATGAGAAATATGACATCGGGTTCCTGAATGATTAAATTAAGACTGCAAGTAAATACATGTTTTGAATCAGTTAAAATTCAAAGAAGTCTAAAACAGAAAGATATATGTTAAAAAGGCCGACCAAAAAAGTAATTGGAGATTAATTGAAATACAAGTGATAAACTGCCATTCATTAGTGGTCTGTTATGTTTACATTACAACATACCATTTTCAATAGTCATTTCAATAAAAAGGTCACGACTAACTCAGAAAAATATATCGTTGAGGACTTAAATTTACTAACCCCCAGTGTAGGTGAGTTGAACTGATTATAAAGCCAATAAAATGCAAGCAATTTTCATCAGAAAACAAGATAATAAAAAGCGAATTAAAATTTATGAGGACGGAAAAATTTACGTTAGAGATAACAGGAACAAAATAGGGGTTGAAAGGGGAACAACTGGTAGATCTAATTCATATTTGCCCTCAAAATTTAGAAATTGATTAAGCGGGCATGAGATTAGGACCAAGTAGGATTAAACGGATGATATTTAAAGAACTACATTCTGGTAAAGAGAAATGGCCAAGAGATAAAATATACAGTAATATATCAACACATATATTCAAACAAACCTGAGAAATCTTATTTATTCTTAAAAATAGAGGTGTTTAATCATATTTAAAGCTATGACAATAAAATAATCTTTGAAAATCAAGTAAGTAAAGAATCCCCCAAGTCTAAAACCAGTACTTTAAGGGTATATGAAACGCTTACCCATAAGGGCTTTCTATCAACTATCAAAACAAAAGTAGTATTCTATGTCAACTACCAAAGGTACTAACAGCCGGGATAATCTTAACGAAACTAACTTGCCAGTTATATGATTTTAAAACCGCTTGAATGAATGGTTAACAGAGGCATAAATAGTGAAACTTGCATAGCTAAAGTACCATTACATTCACAAAAGAATTAAAATGATATATTTATAACGATGAATGCATCATATTTACAGCTAATAGTCTTGTGGCAGACTGTTTACACCATGCGTTCCGATAATCAATTCAATAACAGAGAAGGCAACATATACTTACTCAGATATATATCCACATAAGTCACAAATTCCACGTCTTTCGGGTCTGGGATTGTAGCTTGAGAAGAAATCAGGTTCAGAGTCAACAGGATGCATTCGGTGAAGGAATTCAAAGCTAGATTCTTCAGAAGATGGATATTCCGGTCGGGACTGATGAAAGGGGGACTGTTGATTTTGGGGGTCATTACTATTGGCACGCCATCTCAAATCCATCTCGTATTCTTCTTGTTTGGTATCCACCATGCTGTAGTCACACAAAGAGAAACAGAATAACTCAAATAAAATTTTTATTATAAAAATAATAATAATCAACTGAAAGAGGTGACACTTAAAAAAGGCAGCAAATCCTTTTTGGCAAGTGGACGAAGGCACATAAAAAAATTTATGTAATCCGAAACGGAAATCGGAAAAAGCTCTTTCAGTGAGTGCTTACACTTCAAAAACAAGAGAATTTCGTGTACGTCGGTAGCCCTGCATTTCGATTGCATGTGCCTGTATGAGGGGTTGAGAAATGAGGGCACTAAGTGAGAGTATCAGATAGCAAAGTTACTAAAACCACACTATTAGCAGGCCAAACAATTTATTCCATGTGTTATGAATCAGAGAAAATCATTTCCATGCAAAACAAAGCAGATGCGTTGAAACATAATAAAGAAAGAATTCTAAAAACGTTCAGTTTTAGTATAATTATATGTAATAACTTAGATACCCACACACTAAAAATGTACTTACGTTTACTTTTACATAAAATTATGAAAATGGAAGAATTTTCATTAAAAAATACTCATTAAAATATAACCGCACGTACCACCAATCAAAATAAAGATAGGAATAACTAAATGTTTGCTGATGACAATAACTGTGAAAACAAAATTCCCAATAATACCCCACATTTAGCTATTAATATTTAAAATATGTTTTTTATTGTTCTCTAAAAATATTTTCTGATCTAATTTTACATTTTGTGACATAGATTATTTAGTGTCACGACGAACAATTATTTGAATATATGATTATTTTATTTAACCAAAAAAAGGTTAAAAAGACTTGATCCGCGATGTATGGTTTAGTACAAACTGAAGACTTCTGATGACATTTTCTTCTCTAAATTATAAGGTTATTTGAATCTGAAAAATTTTCTAAGTTCTTCGTTTTGGTAAGTTTAAAATATCCACTCATGTCGTATAAGAACATAGATAAAATAATCAACTATTTTAAATCATAGCATCGTTATAATTCATGTTAAAATCTGCAAATATGCACAACAGTTGAAAAAATTGAAACTTTAAAATAATGTATGAAGAGAAGTCAAGCCAAGCTCGTATTCGTGACTTCCACTTAATTTTGATATTTTTCGGGGATGCCGTTAAATTAATTACTTGCCCATAAGATTCCACTGCATTAAATCTACATATTCAATTAGTTATAAGTTTGCAGCAAAACAAATTTTGCAATCCGGTTTATTGTTCTCTAAATAAGCTATGTAAATATGATCGACTCGGTGATTTATTATGTTTTGATATTCTAGGGACTGCTAAAGACACCAAGCGCTCAGTGATCTAATTATATCGATTGAGTAATTGCAGGTTGGGACATTCTGTAAATTCTTGGACGACAGTTAATTTTGAAAACGAGTTTTAGTAAGTCTTCTACGATTAAACTTCCGTGATGGTGTATTTTAGCTGATTGTCGGCGACGAAGAAATCGTTATTGTAAATTGCAATTAAGATCATTATTTGTTTCATGTGTACAGTCGAATAAATGATTAAAGTGACTAAGTCGTTAAGAGCTACCGTAGAGTAAATATCGACGGAAAATAAGTTAGGTAAAAATCAGAAACAATTTCTATTGAAGCGTTCAGACATAAGTTTTTATAAATTCATTTTCCTTTGAATTTTTCAAATTGTGCTATTTGTTTATTGTAAGCAGCAATTCTCTTGCCATTGTG
Organism: Hymenolepis diminuta; assembly: GCA_900708905.1. Taxonomy (NCBI): domain Eukaryota; kingdom Metazoa; phylum Platyhelminthes; class Cestoda; order Cyclophyllidea; family Hymenolepididae; genus Hymenolepis; species Hymenolepis diminuta. The sequence continues at coordinate 863,529 of CAADRB010000055.1, read as the reverse complement.
GAGCCATTATATTCAAATTAAACTAGATTGCTGTTTATGTCATTTGAAGTATTGCTACCAATTCGTCTTTCAAAACCTATTTACGAACGACATTTTTCTTGAAGTACATTTGGAATTCTACGGTTCAAACGCATACTTAACCTGGCCATACATATAGACGTAATGACGTGTATGCTGACGCAATCTTATTTCAAGTCCACTTACACGCTGAAGCATGGGGCACATCCACTGTGTTCCCGCACGTGGGGTTACGCTTTTTCATTTGCCCCAACGTAAATGAACAACCCCGTTTGCCTTCTCGCTCCATTGGTGTATTCCAGTCATTGACCTTTTTCCCTATCACCTACATTTCACTATCCCGATTTTTAGCGCAGTTTTCAATATTCTTTAATCCAGTAGCAAATCTTGGCATTTTGATGTTGTAAGTGCGATTTTTCGTTGTTTGTCATAGTATGACTCCTCCAAACTGGTGATCCTTTTACTCTTACGCTTTAATGCAGTTCTCTTCTCAAAGCCCAATTTTTTCCTTGCTATAAGGCAAACTGCGTTTCGTCATTCCTGCGAAGATTTGTTTGCATTTACTCGTCTCTTTGATTGACCGCTTATACAAAAGAAAAGAGATTCCTATGCATGTTTTTTCTTCTTACCATCTTTCAAATGCAACTGATGGAAAATAAATGGACTAAATATATATGCTGTCGATTCATTTTTGTGTGAACATTCGGATTAATTTATTCCCACATTTTTATCATCGAATCTGACTTTTAATGCAGGATGGTCTTACCGATTTTGCAAATATTTGTTCATTGAGTAAAAATGATTAAAAACTCCATCAGAGTGTATGGATCCAATTGTTTTATTGGAACTTTGACGGTTATATTTAAAAGTTGTAAAGTTAGCACAACCTTTTAAAATAAGTCGTCAAACAATTTTAAGAATTAAGTAACTTTTCAATTATAAATATTTCCTCCTGATGTAATTAGTAGTGACTGAGAAAGATCAATATTGATATTTTGTATATTCTTGTTGAATATATCTCCCTTTATCACAAAGATAGAATTTTGAGTTTATTAAATAAAATTATAAAACGATAATTAAATAATTATCTCTGCCTGATGCGGTCCGTTTTATAATATATTGAGGCAAAAGATACTTAACTCACTTTAAGTAATAAGCTCCACTTAGCATTTGACCTTAGCGCTACATTCGTCTTCCTACTTTTCCAGCTGTTTAGGGACGAATGAGGTGCTTTCGTAATTTCAAGGATGTCTGTTTAGGTAATACCTACATATTTGGAATATGGCTATTGTGGTATGCATGTTCTTCATTCAGTACGCTGACAAACAAATCACTCCTATCAGTATTTCCATACCCTCTAACGGCAACTACGAATCAATTATTTCACACCAGTATCTACGGCTTTGTTCTTTCAAAGACCATCGGTCATCTATCAGTTACTGAAATATTTAATGAGATCAGATTCAACACAAAGTCTTTCATTATTTTGGGGTTCATAAATGGAACTACTATTGCCCTCTTTCATTTTGGATTATCGATTTTATCTGCTGCCTATATTCACACAAGTGAGTGTGCTATTGTCTTTAGTTATAAAAAAACATAGTCAAGACCTCCGTCCCACTGTTTGTTGTCATGTTTTCTCGACTCATTGGAAAACGATATACCTACAAGGCACGGATGTTCCCTCTTACTAATTAAAATTTGGTGTTTTCTTCAAGTTAGCATCTTTTATTTTGTTTTAGACGTATTTAGCCCTGCTTACAATAATCGCTGGTATAATTTTGACTTCCAAAACTGAAGTAACTTTTACTGTTCCCGGCTTGATTGTTGGTCTTTTGTCCACAATGGGTAGTGCAGCGTTTAGTGTTTACATGAAAATGGTGATTTATCATCTTATTTGAAATAGCTAAAAGTGTATTGTTGCTATCAGTATTGTTTGCCTCCTCTAAACTTTACAGGTCCTCAATTCCTCCCATCTCCACAGCAGTAATGTCTTATTTGTGGTATCCAGCACAAGTCTTCTGTGGATTTTGCCCGTTTGGATTTTCGTTGATCTCCATGGCATGATTTTGGCAGATAAAGGAGTATTGGTGAGTTTTCACTCCGTTACTCAATTTTTAGAGTTCTACTCCCATCCATAATTTTCCGAGAGAATCAAAGATTGTTTAATATTTCTTTAATATTCTTAAGTACCTTCTCAAGTTTTAAGAAATATATTTCAATAAAAAAATATGGTGGTCCCATGCATAGTCATTTTCTATTGTTTATTGATACTGATGTGATCAATCTATGTGTGACCAATACACTAATCGATTCGGGTCCGATCGCTGTTAATAATAGTATGTCTCCTTCAAGTACTTAGTTGTGCAGCTCCATTTAATGAGAGTTTGTTCACTATCAATTAAGATTTTATTTCCGTTGCTAAAATAATTTTTTTTGAAATTCTGTAATTAATGACGATAACAATTATAATTTTGGCTTACATGTTGTACAACTTCACTATTTCAGATGGATTTTATTTTAATTTCACCACAGACGATTGTTAAGTTTGAGGTAACAACTAACGGCTTGCAGCCGATCACTAACAGCAGCGGCAACAGTTTTGGAGCAGAACACCAAGAGCTAACTGGGCCAAAATGTATTGATCAAGTCGTAATGCGGATTCAAGAGGACAAGAGAGATAAGGAACCAAGTTGATGCGAGGGCAGAGTAGCGCAGGTTTATGACCAGCGTGTGTCTGCACTTGTGTGTGAGCGGAAATACAAAGGCAGCTTTTATGAGTCACTTAGACAAGGGCGCGCGAGGCATGAGTGTAGATGTGCTTTCAAATAATAGGAGAATCGATAAAATTGTCTAGATTTGACATTTAGGGGTTTGAGTTATAGAGGCATTAAGATATCACTGCGGCTTCGTGGATTAGAAATCGAAGTATTTTCATAAGGCATACAAATAAAGAGTAATTTTGGGAATGCACAGAGGGTCATCCTTCACGATATAATGTTCTCTGGACGCCGTATTGCTTTCATAGAAAAGGCGTCCGTGTAGTGAAAAACTAGTTTTAATAGTAAAAAGTGAAATAATATAAAACTTTGAGCCATTTAGGAATTATTCAACTTCAACACATCTATTAGGATCATTGCAAACTTGTGATAACCAAAGATTGGGTAAGTGACTGAAGTGACTTACCACAAAGAAACGGGAAGGTAAATAGTAGGTCATGACTCTTTGGGACACCACAAACTTGTTACTTTGTTAGTCACTTACCGTTCATATTATTTTTTCATTTCCCTTTGATTACATGCATTTCCATCCATATTAAGAGGAAAAATGTGAAATCAATTAGTCTTAAGTTATTTTTTAAAATTCGGAATGAATAAGATATTTGTGCTTTTTAATTTGACCACCAAGAAATTTATATCCGGTCATATTGATCAGTTTTGTCTATGCTTTGTAGTTTCTTGTTAAGCTACTACCAGATCTGTACTTCCCATAATTTCCTTGCGTAAAAGGGCGTTATTCACATACATAAGTCAAATATGACCTTATAGTGTCCATGTGGTACTCCATATTGCTCAAGATTGTTTCGTTCCCTTTTTGAGTAATTTCCTTAAATTTCAATCTACTCATCGCCCCTTAATTCACAACACTACTTCATCTCAACAAATTCGATAATTAAGGTATTTTATGTACCGCTGTAGGCTAGTTCATCCTTTGGCTTCTGATTTAGTTCAATTGTAATTCGAGTTCTCTCGTTTTTGGATGTCTTTTTTTAACTACCTTAAAATATTCAACAAATTCATGGGAAAAGGTAGGAGGTTAAAATATTATAACAATTTCAGTCTCACTTAATTCCTGTGTATCCCTCGGTTGTATATTGTTACTTGTTTTTGCGTGTACTGGTAACGTTACGATCGACACGCAAATAATCCAAGTTAGAGAGACCACGGCTTAAATACTCACTGAAGAACTGTTAGTTTTTATCAGAGAGGCTCCAGGATGTAATTTCCCTTTCAACAAAGTGATTATCGGACTTGAGAATTTTTATTAATAATCGTATTTGATAATATTATCCTCCTAAAATAATGGTGCTTATTATTTTCCCCCCTTCATTTTTGCAGTATTCACAAATTCGAAAAGGTAGCTACTACTTTATCCTGGACGGTATCTTTCGATGTTCTCAAAATTTCATGGCTATAATTATGTTAACCCAACTCTCAGCCTTGAGTTACTCAGTCGCAAGTGTGGTGAAACGGTTGTTTGTGATTTTGACAGCAATTGTCTTCTTTGCTACTCCCGCCTCTTCACTTACATACTTTGGACTCAGTCTTGCTCTAGCTGGACTATTGTGGTACAACTTGGTAAGTTGGTCTAATGTGTGTTTGCTCCCTTATTCCCATTTGGGAAGGTCATGCTGAAACACGTTGTTGTTTTGATTTAACAATTAGCTGTTACACGAATTAGTGCCTCACTGACGAGGGAGTAAGTTAAGCGCATTATATTGATAAAATAGTACAGCGGTGGTCGGGACTTTAAGCTGCTGCTGTCTTCCCTACTTTAAGGTTGGCCATTTGAGATTAATTGCCGAGTAATTTAAAGCTGTTTCCACTGATAAAAGAGTATAACTTTATCGGCGATAAGGCAGAGTACTTGACAATTTAAACATATGCGTACGGTTGCTCAGACGCAGAAAAAAGGACAGAGACGACTTGTATTTATGAGGAAACAAATTGGAGATTGAGGAAATATTAAATGAAGTGGTTTTAAGGCTTTTTTTTTCTAGGTGCAGTACATAGTGGACGAAGCCTGTGAAATGTGTTTTAATTCGTATAATATATTCGATCCCGCTTTTTATTATCGTGGTTCTCGAATTCAGTATTGATAACTACTAATTGATGCCTTTGTCTTATTTTAATACATTTCTATTCACCAATTTAGAAATTCGATTTTTTAGACAACGACTCTTTCTAATATTCACCCTTTTTATCGAAAACGAAGGGTTATTGCTTCAAATTTTAGGTCAGTTGAGTCCAAATAATGTCGTTGTAGTCCCAGTAGATTTAATATACCTATACTTCTGAAAAAATGACCTGATCTTACAGGAACATTACATTTGGCTTAGCAAGGATTCATCGTTTCTATAATTAAGTTTTACTAGGAGTTTTGCACAACCTGATGTTCGCAGTCGATATTTGCTTAATGTGGTTCAGTGTCGTTTTTCAAAATACTGGCATTACCAGAAAGTAGGAATTAATTTTTAATGTTTTCCCTATAAGATATTTCTTTAATTTTGACTACTTTAAAAATATGTGCTCGTTAGCTTTAGTTTTCTCGTTCAAAAGGAAAGCACTATAATCCCTACGATGGTATAGAGTTTAACCTAAAATTTAATTACCATAGAGGTCTATAATAGCTAAAATCGAGCGTAGCCATAACCGATTTATCATTGATTATTTCTTGTATATGATTTGCTCGAAGAGCAAATGTATTTGATTTGGTTGGTCTTCTCTCTTTGGGGAACACAAGTCTCCGATTGAGAGGTAGCACTATAGAGCAGTTTCAGTGTAAACTTTGCCTTCTACCTTAATTATTCCATTCACTGGATTTGCACCGAGGATTGTCGAAACTTTTGACCTCCGACCTTGTAAGCATGCCCTTTGACCGATAGGCCACCAGAACAAGGACCATATTATCGGTGTTTATCAGCAAAATATCATTTTGAGTTTGGACCAGAAATTGCTGCTATCCCATAATAAAGGACAACCCAAACCTACTCTCATCGGGACCGTCCCTTATTGTAAGGACTTTTTAAGCGGTCGTGTGGTTTAATTTGTACTTATGAGAAACATCAACATTTAGTATAGTACCATTATGTAGATTTACGACCCAATGTATATTCCTAGTTTTGTAAATAGGGAACCTTCATCACACTCTCATAATTAAGATGACTTTAAATACACACGTCTCAATTCTAATGTTTACATTGTTACCTAAACATGTATGTTGCTACTCATAATATTTAGTCATTTCTATACATCTGTGTGTTATTACAATCAGTTTAAGTAGAAATTGTTTAAAAAGTGAACTTTTTCATTGTATCTGGGTAGAAAATTTTAGTTTCCAGCATCTTTAAGATCCATCTTAATTTCAAACCTAGATGAGGCTGTCATGGCTAACAGCAATGAAACAGAACATCAAGAATTGATTAGATCAGGATGTATCGAACAAACCGCAGTACAGCCTCCGAAAGGGGAAGAGAGAATTGAGGAAAAGGTGGTAGTGTGTGTGTTGGAAGGCTATTTATTATCGTAACTTGGACGAGGACGCGCGTGAGGACACAATTGTATGTGTGCTTTAATTGGACGGGACGGTTGTAGGGAAAGGAATGGACAGTGTGGACAGGACTGGTTCCCAATATACCCGAGTAAGCAATGTCTCTGCATCTATCATCTGAGGTACACTTAGCTTTTCCGACCGACGAGGATGAGCCACTTGGGGATACACGATGTTTAGCCATAGAGTGCCTGGGGTCACATTAAGGTTGATAATTTCACACATCACTATGAGGACAAGATAATTAAATTTTGGTGATTGGTGATGACTTTAGATAGATATTACTGAAATGATGGGACTCATCCCTCATGGCATTGTTTTATTGTTGATAACTGTCTTGTATTGATCTTCGATTTAATAAAATTTAATAACATTCTGTTACGATTTAAATTCTATTAAATATTCTATAATTAAATTGGTGATAATATGCTTCTATTCATTCATTACAAGAATAAAATCGATAATCAAATCGATTGAATGTTACGTGATTAGTCATAGCTTAACTTAGAACAAATCAAAACAATTGTAAATATTTTCATTTTAGAGAAAAATTAACGAATATTTTATATTACTTGATTTGTGCACTTGAATTCAATGGAAAATGTCAAAAATGAATTTTTTTCTGTTTTTGACACGTAAATCACTGCCTACAATGTCAATAATTAAGTCAACGTGTTTTTTTTTCGGTCCCCTAATTTATTCCAAAATAGGAGGAATTTGTAGTATATTAGTCTCAGTTTCAATTTATGTTGTCGTGGTGACTACTCATGACAGCTCTTAAGGTATGCCAGGTAGTTAACAAGGCGTTCAAAAGAATTTGTGCATATTTTAGTTAATAGTTAGTTTAGTTGAAATATTTTTTTTTCACAATTTTACGCAACTATTATCTCGCCGTCATGTAATTAATAATTGTTCGATTAAATAATATCAAACAATTATAACAATTAGTAATTTATATCGATTTTATCGGAACTGATTTATTCACTTAGTAGAGAAAAATGTGAGTATTATTATTGTGTCTCTTTCTCCTGAACATCATAATTTCATTTTTTTTTGTTTAGCTAAACATTTGGTATGCGTTTTCTCCGCTCGGATGCATTAATCATTCAAGCTTGACGTTCTCAAATTGCGCTTTAAGTAGATGACGTCTAATTTTTTGTAAATTTTCTTCTTAGGGTATTTGATGAGTTGGCACTTTTTATAACTTGCTTAGTTGCCCACTATATAGAGCTGCAACTATTCAGATTCTAGAACGAGGAAGGAGGAAAACTTGTAGCTTAAATAACTGTTTCATATTGGAAAATTAATGTAATTATAGGGAATTGGGTATGGGATAAATGATTGGCTGACTGGTTGGTTGACGAGTATTGGCAGCAATGGATTCTTCAATTGTGATCTTATATTATCCAAGACTGCGTGTGGAAGTCCATAACTCGATAGTTCAGTACATAAAGAATGAACTTACAAGGGGACTCTTAGTGTATTCGATTGAACGCACCGAAAATGTTCGATTTGCTATCCTAGCAATGTAATTTACGGTGCACCTTCTCAAAGCCAGTGATACGTATTTGGTGAATGGAATTTTGAGGGATAACTTATGGATTTCTGATTTTTTTTCGAAGCTTCTAAAATGGAAAGATGATTTAGTTCTCACCCATTTGGATGTAATCTTTAGACTGTGGTAGATTAAAATAAAGTGCAATTTAATTTCAAAATACAAAATCAGTTAATTTGATGGCTTAACTTGACTACTTCTG
>CAADRB010000055.1:781636-855120 GCA_900708905.1 Hymenolepis diminuta | reverse complement strand
AGTATAACGTGTATTTTGTAAGCATGCGGGCTTATTATCTCAAATTTGTCGAAATTTATTGTCAAAGAGACAGAAATGCGACATCAGTAAGAAATAAAGAACAAAGCCTGTTTTATGATTGATTTATCTCTCTTTTATTAACATGCAATCTTAAGGTTTTTTTATTTTGTCATTAAAATGTTTTTAGCTGTCATTCATGTCAATGAATGGTCATAGGTGATTTTAAAATCTGGAAACGAAATTGACCCGCAATAATTAATGCAATGCCATTTTTATTTGAAGGAAACAACTGAAATTGGTTAACAAAAAGTTCAACAAATGACAACGTGAGATTAACTTTAAGGTTTAAATGAGTCTTAATTTTTAGATTCGGGTTATACAATAGTAGTCAAATGAGTATTTCACGGTCCAGAATTCAAATTTCATGATTCATCCCCTGGATTACAGCTAATTTTTGTCTACATGGTGCAGTGCTTATTGATCGGTCTTCTTTTTTTCAATCAAGAAGGGTCGGTCTTGCTACTTCAACTCATTTTCTTCCAATTGTTGAGAAGGCAAATGTTTTTACATAATATTTAACAGCTTGCAGTCTTAATATATTGGAGATGAAATAGGTAAAAAAGTAAGGTTAGCAGAACTCCTTAAGGTATTTTTACTCAAGGTGGGTAAGAAATTTCCTAAGATTATTTTCTTTCTTTGTTCCACTCAGAATATTGGCACTCTTGAGAGCTTTTTAATTATATGGTGCATTGTATAAAAATAAGATCAATATGAGCAGCTATTACAAAAACGAAGTGGTAGATGAATCATTAATCCATTTGAGTTCGGATCCGGAATTATTCTCACATAAAACAATCGGTTTTGTGGCAGTGCCGTTGGGTCAGTATTTCATAATCAAAATTTCATTTTGTCCTCTTTACTCCTGCTTGTGTTCTTATGTCTACCTTTAATTCTAAGTAAAACTTCGAGTCTTCCTTTTAGTTGGACAGAACATCCGTAAAATTTAGATTTTGACGTTTTTAAGCTCGTGATCTGTCGGTTTTTCAAAATAATTCTCTTAGTTATTCTTGTTTCTTCGTCCAAACTTGGATCAAAATTGATTTCACAAAAATCTTTAAATTTAGATTGACATTTAAGGTCGTTTTCATCCAAGTCGTGTTTTTCATCTTATATTTGTTTTACCCATATTCTCCATATCCTAAATTTGGATACTTTAGGGAGTATAGGTTGGTTAGAGCCAGTTCTTTTTACAAATCACTTCAAATTCATTTGATAGCAGATGTAAGATAGGATGGGGGCGTCACCATCATTTCTAATAGCTACCAAGTGCTTGGTTGGTACAGTTTTGCGGTAAAATTTGTGATGCTTTTCAATACGTTATGGATGCCTTTGTCTTGATTTACCAAGCAATAAACAAATTCTATCGAAGAAGAATTGAATTAACAATTTATTGTTAATTATTCATAAAATTTGTATATTTATTAAAATGTACTACAAATATCTGTTGCTCGGCGCAATTTTGCCTGGATTGCTGAAGTTTGCTTAATCCCGTGCCATCACTGAATTCTGGCTTTTTCGGGATTGTAGTCTATTTTGAGAGACTAATCAGGTCGTAACAAGTGACGAGCACATATTATTTGCCATCTCCGACTAATTCTACACTGCTGAAAGCAAAAAGTCTTCGGTTTCTTAAGAATCAGAGGATGACTTGATGCTTAACAGAAATGAAGATCCTTTATATAAAATAGAGAGTGAATGTGGGTCTCAAATAGAGAATCATAATTTCAAAAGGTTGAAGAATGTGAATGGTTTTATTCCGGATAAAGATGATAAATTGGTGGTGAAAAGGTTGTTGTCTCTGACGTTTTACTTATGCCCTTCTATTGCATTAATATTTGTCTGTTTGATGTATGCGAAGTGGTCAGCTTACCTTGAAGGTCATTTGTTTAAACCTATCAAAGTGACGCTTACCATTGCCCCATGTGAGGACGACCACTGGTCGAGTGCTCATAGGAGCATTATTTGGTTGCTAGAGCAACGCCCAAGTGGATTGATTGTTAGAGTAAGTCCTGAGCTCTGAGCCCTGAGCCATGACCACTTCTATTCATTCTGTTGGAATTTGGGAGTTGGAGTTCAACATGGCGGATGAGGAGGCTAAAGTTGGGCAAGTTTGTCATTTATTTTTGCTTATGTGAACCTTTCGATCTGTTGTATGCTTATGTGAACGTTTCGATCAGTGTTTTATGAAGAAAGAGAGTATGTTAGTAGTAGTAGTAGTAGTATTACTCCTGACACAACTAAAATACGTTTACAATTTGTTTAATTGTTGGAAAATACCTGGGAACAGGTAGCAGTAGACTGATGCGATGACGCTCTAATAGGAGAGGGTGGTGTAGAATTTGAAAGTGTGATGGTTTTGGCAGTATGAATTGTTTGTAAATGACCAGGATTTAGACATGTCAGTGTTTTTTTAGTAGTTTGGTAATGTTAAAGTGGCAATGTAAGGTGGCATTACCCTGATTTTCTGGTCATTAGAATAAAAAAGGACCTCAGGGGCTTATACCAGCTAATGGTTCTGCAACTCTAGAGTTGGAGGAGACGCCACAGGACAGTATTGAAAGCTTGGTAAAATCAGAGGAATCTGAATGATTTCGGGGTGATTTCGGGCTTAAAATCCCAAGTCTACTTCAATTTCACTCACTTCCCTCGACGGGTAAGCCGCAACTGAAGGCTTTCGAAAATGTGAATGAATGGAGATCTAGTCGTGGCCGTAGGTGTAAAGTGAAATCTGTGTTTCTAGACTGGGGATCTCCAATGTAGCTTTTTCCTCATCTCAGTAGACATTACATTGAGAGCTCTGGATCCCTGTCGAAATAGTTTCTTAGAATGGAATTGTCATAGAAGTGGGGAACAATGTCAGGTGCTTACTGGCATGTTGAGTGGTAAGTGTTGAAGTCAACAGAAGGTGGGTAACATAAGTGTGGATAAAGTTGAAGTATTCAATAATTCTTACAGGCAGGTGGAGCGGGTAATTGAGACTGGGAAGGGTATTTTATTGGGCATGACAAAGCCCAGTAGAGTTTACTCCACGAGGTTTTCTTGTATAGTGTTTGTATGCCGTTGTACGTATTCAATCGGCACATGTATTTATAATCCATGTGAGGTTTAATTTGTTGAAGACATACTGATGGGAGTGTGTCTGTGACTTAGAATTGGACCTAAAAGTAGGTCTCTGCATTGCTGTGTGTGAATTCGTAGTGGAGAGAATTGCCTACTTGATTATTGTTATAGCTTTGCACAACTTTGAGTAGATATCTGAGATGTGGTTGGATGTGGTGTGGGTGGTGGAAGGTGGGTGGCGGGTGGTGGGGGATGGGTGGCAGAGTTGTGGATATTCGTGAGACTAGTTAGAATAGAGTATGTATTAATAAATTTAATATCGAATTCTGTAAGTGCATTGAAAGGGGAAATTGAGATCGCATATTTGTAAATATTTAGAGGTAAGAATAAGTTGAATCAAAATAATGCAGGAACGCTGTTTGTGGAAGAAATAAATATCAGTTTCCGTGTATTTTATTTATTAGGAAACGTTTGCATGATCTGTCTGAACTGCTCATTATCTTCAGCACAATTAGATAAATAAACAAGACAAATCCATGTACTTATAAAATGTATGCCTAGTTTTCAAACCCAGCATTGATCATAAGCGGACTTAGACGGCTCTTACCTTATTTTCTTACTTCAGTTATTTTTTCCGTAATTGAGCGTATTGTAGGGAATAGAATAACTGCTAACGGTTGACAACTAACAAGAGCAACAACAGTCACCAATTTGTGGCTGTTTGAGTAAGAGCTAAGAATAACTGTGGAGCAGAACACCGAGAGTTGACTAGACCAAAGTGTATTCAAGGAAACCATAAGGAGGATTGAAGCGAGTAGAGAAGAGGGGGGAGGGAGAGGGAGTTGAAGAAGAGAGGAGGTGAGATGGGAGGGAAGCGGTAGCTGGCGGGCGTGTGTTACGCTAGTGGAAAAACGAAGACGGTTTTATACGAGTCACTTGGGTAAGGACGCGCACAAGAACATGAGCGCAGATGTACTTTTAGGTGAAACGAGGCTGTTATAGAAAAAAGGGGGGGGGAGGGGAATCGATAGGGACGTAAAAAACGTCACTGCGATTTCGGGGGCGAAAAGTCGATGTACTATTACGGGGGACGCGAATAGAATCATCCTTCAATGTATAAGTTCTCAGTATGTTTTTTTTTATTTACTATGTGTTTTATGTGCCATTTATTTATATACATTTTGAAAAATAATTGACATCTCCCTTAGAAATTGTCCGCAACTTTATTTGGTTGATATTTCTTCTATTTAAAATAATTACTGAAATATTCACACTAATCTATATTGTGGCTCAGTGTGCACAAAAACGTGGTTATAACTAAAATATAAGTTAATCTTTATTTTCTCACTATTTCTGAGGACAAACTTCTAATTGAAATATGCCATTTATGAAATTTTTCATATACAAGCGTAGACGATGAAATAAATGGGGTTTTCTATTTTCCCTATCAGTGACATTTCTCTTTATACCTTGATATAATTGTAAGAGAGCAGATGTAATTATTTTAGACTAACCGTAATCGCTTTTTTCTACTCATCTTTTAGATCAAGGAACAGAATCTGAAATCGTTTTCCTTGAATAAAGGGGGAATTGAATTGAATGAATCGGATATGTTGAAAAGTGTACGAATTGACACCTTGGCATGCCATAGTTCGCCCATCCGAAATTTGGCTTAAGGAATCCATATTTTCTACCTTTTTATATCTTTGTATTCTTGATTATTATTTATGAAATGTTTGTGCTATAATCTTCTCTTTTGTATACCGTTATCGACCCTTAGATTCACTAAAACACTGCACTGACTACAAATACAACCCGATAATACCATAGCACAAAGCTGCCCAAACTAACACGTCAGAATGGGAAGCACGTTTTCGTATCGATAGGTCGGTTTATATTACGCACCAGTCATAACCATAATGTAGATAAATTCGTCTGAGATAAAATTGGATAATGAGGAATCTAACATGTAAGAATAATCCCCGGGAAAACATAGTTTTCCTATAAGTTCGTGCATATATAATTCATCAGTTGATATTTTAATCGGAAAGAGCTGAAAATGATGTGGATTGGTTTATTTCGTCAGCAAACTAGTCTTTTATTATTGACGATTCAAATGTTCGCATATTTGTAGGTGAAATGATATGGGTTTGATGCTCTCATCAAATCCTTAATTACTAGTGATACAGCTACACATGAACTCTGCGTATAATATTTCGCACCGAGACTGATTAAATAAGGCACGATAAAAATAAGTTTCGAAATCTAAATTAGTTTGAGAAGAGCTTTAGCAATTAATTCGTAATAGAAATGAGAAATGGCCAATGATGCATTACTATAAGATGTATTAATGTATTTAATTCAATGTGAAAACTTTTATGAAAATGTATCATTGTCGGAACTATTTACATTTTTAATGCGTTACCTCTCCATTATTAAATGCGCAGTCTGTGATGTTCGTGATTAATTTTTGAGATATTCACAGCTTACGAAGTGGCTTTTGCGAAATACAGTGATAAAATACTTTGAAAAAGCATTCGCATAAACTATTCAAACCCAATTATTATGATATTAATAGAAAAATTATAGCATACAATGAATAAAATATGTTCACTTCTAAGCTTAGGATATTTGACTTTCAGATACACGCTTTCAAAAATATGGAAGGAATAGAAGAAAAAAAAACATTATTATTATTAAATTATTATTATATACAACGTGATCAATTCTTTATAGACAAAATAGTTTAAGCAAGTGAGGACGCCCTTGATATTAATTCGTTTGTCTTCTTGAGCTCTACTTAAAATTTCAAGGCTGTGAACAGTCTATCTGTGACGCATATTCCAATCAATGAAATGTAATGATAAATTTAATTGCTATCTGTGGTCCCCTTATCTGACTCTTGTAAAATTTTTGCAATGTCCGCCTATGAATCATGATTTTTCATGCGTTGTATATTTTAATTGCTAGTATTAATATAGTTTGCCTGTCATTTCATTGGTCATATCATTTATAGCATTTTGGTCAAAAAATTTAACTCGTGGACATTTTTCATTGAGGTCTTTGTTAACGTTGATGCATTTTAGACGCTATCGTGTACTCAATTTGATCATCTTTTTTTCTAGAAGTTCCAGCCTGGCTTTCGTCTAGTCATAGATTATCTTCCTACTCACGAATTTAAAATCATTTATATATCAGTCTTCTTCTTTGTCAACTTGAGCTTCTGAAGTCCTATTTTTGAATAATACGGTATGTTCAGCTTAAACCCAACCGTTCCCCTTTTTGAATTTCTATTGATATAATTTAAAAGCACTGTTTAACATTTTTCTTTCACATTGTATTTTATTTTTCAAGAATTTCTCGTTTTAAGGATGTTTTAGTTTATGTTCGCTATATCCGTATTTAATTTACTGGCAATACTCACTTGAGCAACCTTTTGTGTTTACTTTTGATCAATTTTTGTTTTTAATGAATATTCTAAGCAATATATTTTATTTTTTGTTAACACACACTGTCACGTTATTATTATATGAGTAAATAATCCGTGTGGGATGTTTGTAAATTATTCACTGTCTGTAATAGCGATTGTCTACACTATGGTTTTGAGATTTCACTATGCTTAACAACTTCACTCAAGCTCCGTTTCGTATTCAGTTTTTTCCCATGAAGAAACTAATTCATTTGCAGTTATTTTATTTTTTGAACTTATGGGCGGTGTCCTTAGCTTATAACGCCTTGGAAAGCTCCATTAACTTCATTGTGTATTTTGACTAAATATGTAGTTACTCATTCTTTTCAGGTACGTAATTTTTGTTACTCCTCTATCCTTTTCTGCCGTTAAAATGCATTTTGGTTTTTGAACGAAATAATACTGTTGGGTGTACTACACATATGCAAAGTTCAGGATTCAATACTTATCGGTGTACTACCACTGAATAGTGTAATGAAATGTACTAATTCAAACAGTTAAACTGAAGGGTAGCCGAATTCAAGTTTCTCATTAGATATGCTGCCGATTGCTACTCCTCTGGCAAAAAATAATGATCAAACTTACTCATAATCGGGTGCGCTGTTGACATTGTGTTCGAAATACACTTCCACTGAGTCATAGAACATGACTGATTCTCTCCGTCACGCATCAAGTGGTATTGATGGCCCACGGCGCTGGGTACTTTCGGTCGACATGAAGGGTTGCAGGTCGCATGCTTCTCATAAACACGATTCTAGAATACCCTACCTTGAGAAGTGTGCTTTTCTGCTTGGGCATCGGATTTGTGAACATCTTTTCTCCAATATAAATGTTGCACAGTTGTTTGTTGACGTCATAAAGATTTTCCTTTTTTTAACTATCTGTTGAGATTATAACAAACGAATCCCATGGAACCCAAGGGACGTATTCAGTCACTCTTTTGGCTTTGAGTATTTTGGGGGTGGCAGTTAAGCCGCTTTGAGATGAGGTTTTGGTTATCCCCGGCTCTACAGTTATTACCTTAATGCTGAGGATATCCATCTCTTTAAACTTTCTTCAAACCCTTCTTTTATGATTGGTTTTACTAAACCCACAAACAAATGAAGGTTAATGTTAGTCCAGTATGCGTACCTTACAGTGAATTGTATTTTACATTGTGTGACGGAATGATGGATCATTGTTAAATGGATTGCACTGTAAAGTCACACAGGTTAGGATCATTCAAAATTAGTCATTGGATTCAGAAGAGGCACAGTTGGCCGTCCTGGGTTTTGTATTTAGAAATGTGGTACTTGATATTCCATTATTCAAACAATTGGTGTCGAATTCAAAGTGATGCTTTCCACGATGTTGGGTCGCTCTCTGTTTTCGGCGAAAATTCATTGTATTTTACTCTTATCTAAACTTCTGAGACTTAGGAAAGCGGAACTAACTTGATTGGGTTTCTCACCCTTGGTAGACTGACCCCTCCAAAGATTTCATTCCCTGTTTAACTTTGCACGTGTCTTATTTCTTCATTTTAATGATGCCTGAGAACTCCGTATTAGTGAATAGTAATAAAAAATGCTCGTTAGCGTATATTGTCCTAGTCGGACAAATTGATGCGTGGCTTTATAATTTTAAATTTTGAGGAGAGGGAAAGTACCTTTTGTTTTTTATTCAGTTCAGACTGGATAGCATTCCGGTATCGCCTCATCAGATTATTTCTCTTCTCTCTTCGGAATGGAATATGCTTCTCCTCAAGAACACCTCAATAGTAAATTGTTACTGGTGATCCAGTAGTCAGTGTACACGTCTGTCAAGTCAGAGGTCACACCTTCGGTATCTGTCGGTGCACATCCTGTGAACGGAATGGCCAACAGCACTGTTTAAATTTGTCAGAATTAGAATTTCTCATCGGAGAGGCTCCATGATGCTATTCTTCAAGATAAGTATTGGAACACGCTTTCTTTGATTAGCAAGGGAGTTATTGGTATTAATAAGTTGAGAATTAATATTAATGCTGCTGGATAATGGCTTAATCATCTTTGAGTTAAAATATTTCTTAACTTAAAAGCACACTTGTTTGTGGATGAACTTTGTATTTCTAAAAGAGTCGAAGAGATTTCATGAAGCTAATGAAATTTTAGCGACGGTGATATGAGACAGTATCATATATTTCCGGTGCTCTGAGCAGAACTCAAAATTTCGTGAATGGAATTGGTTACTCGGGCAATAGATTTACCGATCACTTTTTTCCCATGCTCAAATCTAGGAATGAAATGTCGTTGTTTTCAAACAATCCCTTTATCTAACTTGTGTATAAAAGGAGGTATTTTCCTACAAAGCGGAGATCGAAAATGTTATTTGCCTTCATCCCCTAGGTCTGGACGGGGATAATGGCAATTGGTAAAGGGGCCAGTAATACAATATAACACTTTTATGTATTCCTTTATAATGCTGCAGCTGCTCCTTTGTAAAGCTACAATCATTCAGACTCCAGGTAGAAAGAAGATGATGTGTAGCCCAAACAGCAATTTTATATTAAGAAGGTAAACATGCGTTTATAGAATTTGATACATAGTAAGTGATTGGCCGCCAAGTTAGTCAATAATTGTAGTAATAGTTGTGGCTTCAGTGGTGGTGTTACATACCCAGTTGCTAGCACATGAATCTAATAATCGATGATTTATTGCAAGCGAAATGAAGCTTGGTTGTATCGAAAATATTCCATTCGGCCCCCTAACGCATTCACTCTCCCTTGCCAGGTGCTAGGACAATGTGTCTTTCTTCTCTTTTCTCTCTCCTCGTTGTCCTCACCCTCGCAGCTTCCCTCCTTCTTCTATCCCTCTTCGCCCTCCATGACCACTTCTTTCCATCATCATCTCCAGCTTCCCTATGCAATGACACCTGCGGAGTCATCTCAGATCAAGCTGAAGCAAAGCTTGCACTGCCTCATCTCCTCTTTGAACTCCTTGCTGTCCTGACACGACATCTGCCAAGATATGTGGCTGCTTGTCTTGCTTGGCTTTGGCCAATCGGACTGGTGTTTCTCATTCTACCTGTGGCGTTTGTTGCACTTCTGTATGGAACTGCACTGCTGGTTCAATTTTACATACTGAGACACTGGATAGTTGGTGAGTTCAATTCATATTAAACCATTTTGATATTATTTGTAATAAATTTACAACTTTCATCGTGAAAAAGCAGCAAAAATCGGTTAACGGTAAGTTTGATAGTTGGTAAAGTTGAGAGGGTTGAGACTGTGTTGAGGGTCAAATCAAGGTATCAATGAGTCTTCATTTAATTTTTGCATTCGGGTTGTACAACATATACTTTATAGGTAGTCAAATTTAATGAATCATCACTTGAATTATTGAACAAATTCTTGTCCAGAATATCAGATGCTTATTGGCTTGAAAATTCCAAATAATTTTTCTCCAAAAGGTTGAAAAAGCAGAATGAGCCTACATGTTATAAAGCAGCTTGCATGATCTTAACATAACAGAGCTGATATGCCTCAAGCTACGTTGATATTGTTGTAAACATTATTATGTTGTAACCCATAGCATGGAAAAAGGATTTCACTTTATTTTGCCTTAACTCGTATAACTGTAAAATAGTCCAATGGAAGATAAATGGGTGGTGATCATGTAGAAGTTGGGGATAAAGTCAGAATATTAAAGAAGTCTCACTTCATTTATTTGTTTTTGAATTTGGGTTGTACATTATTCATTGAATGAGGTATCTCACTTCACGTCCCAAAATTTAACGTTTATGAATTTTCCTTTGGAGTAATGTGTGAACTCATGTCCAGAATATTCTGTGCTTTATGCGTCAGTTGATTAAATTGGGGTGGATAGGCACACTTTCAATTTCTCATTAATTAACTTGTGTATTTCACAAAACAAAGAATCTCATTTGTTCTCTCATATCCATTAATGATAATAATGTTAAAATCTTTTCACAAGATATACCAAATAAAACTCTTTTTATTTTTCATTGAGTATTTTCCCTAATTTTAAATTCTTTAATTACGGTTTGTTGACTTATAGGAACTAAGTATAAATGTTCATTTTCCAGCCTTAATCTCAATTGGAGTAGCGCATACGAGAGGCGAACCATGTGAATGTGATTGCATCTCAGCATTATTTACTTAAATAGATTTTAACTTCCACTGGTTTTATTTGACTTTTTGTCTTGAAGCAGACAGAAATTTTTTGGCTTTATTGGATTATTTTCATTGAATCAATTAGAGCAATGAAATTTGACTTTTTAGCATCAGTGAAAGTTAGTTTATAAATAAAGCTAGAATGCATCATACTGTTCGGATAAGTGGATGCATGGCTATAAGGTGATATTTTTAGGAGAGGGTAGTACGATTTGGTTCTTGGGGTGTGCAATGTTTACTTCTTTATATGTACAGTTATCTTTCATAACTCTCTCAAAAGGTTTATTTACGTGACTTGCATCGCATTTCTTGTTAACAATGCGCATGACATTCACATATGGGGTTTTAACCACCCTTGCATTTTGCAATACGTGAAACATCCAGAAATTAGGCCCTTGTAGGTCATATTGATTGTCACATTTCGCTGATAATGTAAAAGCATTACTTTGCTAGAACGCACACAATGACTCATCCGTCCTCACACTATAAACAACCCCAGAGCGACTCACAGGTCGAAACAAAACCAGGCAGCCTCCTTATTTAGCCTTTTACCCTTTAAAGTATCAGTTCTCCTTCCTTTGCGATCGCCTAATACACTCTGATCCACCTTAACTCTCGTTCTCCTGATCTTGGAAAGATTGATGTTTCCTATTAGCCCTTAAAATCATTCGATTTAAAGGGATGTCCCTAAGCCTAACTCAGCCAGATCATAGAGGTAGCTTTGCTTTCTCTTCTACGAACATTCGCACCATTTCACGGTTCTTGTACGAGTTTACTTGATTAATTTGCCTTGGTCACGACTATGTTTATTTTTTACGCTTTAATTGACGTCTACTGATGACTGTTTTTTAGTAGTGGTACAATGAACATGTTATAGTATCTAAACCAGGTAATCTAAATTATTATTTCTTTCCGCTAGATGATTGGCGTGTCTATTTGCCATATTCTGATATCGAGGTTCGTAGGGGATATTGGCTGTGTCTTAATCCTTTTGAGTTAGTGATTTGCGTGCTTTTCTTCAGCTTCCTAACTAGTATTATTTAAAAAAACCGAGATGTTTATACTACAGTCTATAAGGAAAGTTATGCTTTTATCTTTGGGAACTCCAATTTTTCTATTAGAAAATATTCCATACTTAACCAGAAATATTAAAATGGTTTCTTTTTGTTTATTTCTTCTCAATACCCATTTGGGGTATGGGGAAGATATTCTCTGGACCCTTTGATCGGGAAGCTTATATCCACCTAACCCTCTGTTGGGTAATATCAACAAGTGAAGTTAGTACTCTATCTCTCTGGTGGGCCTCGAACCATACTTCTCAAATGTTGGTGGCTAAAACATAAGCACTCTTGACAAGCAAAAAAATAGAAAGATATGTGCGCGCTTGTAAGCCGAGCGCCAATTATAGACATAAATAAAATATAATCCTGTGCAAATGTCCTTAGCTGGTCAGTGCGTTTTTGGCCTGACAGCACTTGAAAGGTGATTTGGATTCCGCTCTATTGCCGTCAAAGGAGAATGGATAATAAGTCAATTCTTGTGATCTTTCAAATGGCAATAAAAAAAACAGTGAAAGCATCGGTTTATTTTTTCGCATAGTTTTGAGTTCCGCTATCTAGTTAACTAAATTGATCTAGTAGAAGGAATAAAAGATATTTCCAATTAGCTCTATAGCATTTCTGGAATGTTTCCGATGTCTTAATATTAGTGAAGATGATCATTCTGCCGGTAGGTAGAATTTGAGGTCATATTTACCAAAGAATTCTTTAAAAACAAGTAACTTCACCAACATCATCATAAGGAATTTGTTAGGAATGCGAATCGCATATTTTTGCTACATCTGAACAATATTCACTGGCTTCACCTCATGTTTATTGAGATCGTCGATTATTGGCTTTCCGCCGCTCTCATGCTTTGAAACGGAATCTCAGCATTGTCTCGTTGTTTGGTGGTCAAGCGATTAGTGATTTTAAATATATCCAGAGGTATATACAAGGATTTTCATTTTCTTAACAAATGTACTGTATTGGAGCCTCAAACTTCCCTCTTCTTTCTATTTAATCTATTGGGTTGGTGTCAACTTTAATTATAACATCAGCCAAGAGTATTAAATGATAGCGCAGTTTGTATCAACGATGGGTCCTTCTCCTTAAGGGCCAATTGATCTTTCAACTCACTTACAGAGTGGTTAAAATGTAACTCCTTATAACTTTTCAGGTATTTAAATGTTTAGATTATGAGGTTTGAAATTCAGTCATTTGAATATGTAGACAGTAATGAGTCATTACAGATATATTTGATCAGATACATTGGTCGTCATTAACTGTCATAGCAAATTCAAAACCGCCAATTTTATGACGGATTCCCGAGTGGTTTGAGAAGTTCCAAACGGGTATAGTTTCAAATTTCAAATAAAATTAATGTTATACGTTATTATTATGTTCACTTTTATAGAAAATTGGTTAATACTTAAAGCATTTGGTTTTAAAATAGGAAGTCACTTTTTTATCACCCCGTATGTATAACTTTTTATGACTCAATATAAGAAGGTATCTTTGCAAGATATTGTATATTTTATCTCTCTTTGGTGTATAAAATAGAAATAACTTGTAGAAAGCGTGGTTTAAATTGATTTTTACAACGAAGCATGTATAGATAAGGCGGGCAAAATGAAAAACATAATCTAAGAGGTATATGGAAGGTAGAAATAAAGACTAGGAAACAAAATGTTATAAGAGCGAGAGATAACGGCCATCTTTCCTTGATGACTATATGATCTAGGCTATCCAGTAGCCAAGTTCCTCTCATGTTTGGTTCATCCATGCAATAGATAAATCTAGTTGACGTGGGCGCCTGCCAAGTTAGAGGTCATGAGACCGATGTACATCGGTGCACATCCAGTGGTATGTGTGATCAACTGCCTTGCTTAATTCTGGTCAACAGAATAGGTGGTAGAATGCGAGTTTCTCGTAAAAGTGGCTCCTCTAACCAAATCGAGTACTGTGAATACTTCTAAAGGGCTTCAGAAATTTTAGTACTTAAGAAAAGAAGTCCGTTCACAAAGTATTTTTAAAATTCTGCTCCGATTTTGTCCATATCAGTGTGTTTAATCGTTCTCCTCCTTTCCGTTCTACAGAAAATCTTCGAGGTGCTCCTGGGGAGACGAATCTTTCCAAAGACGAATTATTGAGACGTCTTATGGCGGTTATTTGGGAGGCCCATGGTCAAGCATTCCACGGCTATGAGGTGGTCGGTATGGAGAAGTTGCCACCACCCGGAGAAGGTGCATTTCTGATCTACTATCATGGAACCCTGCCTCTTGATGCCTATTACTTCATGGCAAGGCATATTATCCTGCGACATCGGTTTGTGAAGTTATTTTCAAGTTGTAATTGCAAACAAAACGTTTTCAAACACTCATCTTAAGTAGTTGAATGATATTCTTGTCTTTTTCTGACGACCCCTGCACAATGCCATAAATTTATTCTGCGCATTTGTGTTCTTATTGTACTCACAGACAGTGAACTAATTGTGCTTTTTAGAGTCACCTTACACAATATTGGAAACCGGGTTATGTACGTCGCAAGGTTACGAGATCACAAACCGACTCATAGGCAAAGATGTTTGAAGTTTAATATTGAGAATCAAACAAATTGCTTGTCATTCAATGATTATGTTAGGAAACAGAGCTGATTTTTTGGATGCTCTGAACAAAATTCATTGTGTTCTTAGGGCACTGGATTTTTCGATTACTATTCTGGTAGAAGTACAACTAGTATACGTCATTTCCAAATTTGTAGATATTTCTTCCATCTTTTCCCTTAGTACTAACAATATTCATCGCTCAAGATGGGGATAAGGTAAGACAGTGGTAAAAAGAATTTATTGGGAAGGGACCAGAGATCGGAAGGAAGGGAGAGAGTGCGGGCAACAGATGGGGTGTGTTTATAAGGGAGTATGTAACTTATTTAGGCAGATCGATCAAAATCGTCTGTGGGTCCAGGCAGGTGATGAGTATGAGGTTATGTAGGGGTCTCGACAGGTGATCATAATGTGTATGATGGCAGTGTCCAGGGCCATGTGGGAGTCGCGGCAGATGGTCAAAACAGTTCCTCCATGCTCATGTCAGAATTTGCAACCTAGTCACTGCTGCAAATATTGGCTAAGCATGTAATCATTCATCCCTCACGTATTCCAAGCTCTATTTTTCCATTTTCTTTATAAAAGACCGTTAGTTAAGTTGCAGAATTTTCGCCTCCTTTTTTCATTAACCTACTGGGTCTAGTCATAGTTTACCTCATTGGACACCAAGATTGTATCAGTGTTCACTTGCCGTTATGCTAGGTGGACTCTAACTTCCACGGTTGTTTTCTTAACTGTCATGATTGATGGGTTTCTGTGCCTCCTGCTCTTTAATTAATATTGTATATAAATGTCAATATCTAATGCTTTATTCAATTACAGCGATATTAAGATCAATTGTAAAATGATGGATCAACGTTATCTCAATTGTAAAGGTAAACAAAATATTGCCACCTAGTGGCTCTGTGGTTGTTCTGAATCTTACTGTTGATCGATTAGATGAGAGAAGCAAAATAGAGCTTACTCAAGCTCTCGTTGTGATTTAAAGCGATTTGTATGAGGTCATTCGGTAAACGAAGGTAATTATCAAACCCTATCAAATTATCCACGTCTTGTTCTATTTCATCTAGTTGTTTTTTTATCGTTTTTGACTATTTATGTATCTTGAAGCGCTCCCAGCGAGTTATGTTCTTTCGTTGCTGCCTATTAAATCGCTTAACATTCGGCACTTGACATTTTCGCCTTAAGGCTAATGAATTTTCTTATAAGCTTCTAACTGTTAATGTTTCAATAATCGCTGGTACATTTGTTTGGGAGTTTTTTTCGAAAATTGTAACACTTAAATCGCCTATTAGCCTCTAGATACGACGACACAAAGGGCATGGCCGTCTTAATTTGTTGCGATTTTCTGGTAATTACTACTTTCTGAATTCTGATTATAGAATAACTAAGGTTTCAACGTGGAACAGAGTGAAATCACACCGATTTCGTGTTGTTATTCATGGCAATTAACAGTTGCCAATGTTGAACTTGAAAGAGGGCATGCAAATGGTCATGCCTAAGACAGGGCAATCAAGACGCCTTTAATTTGACCGGTTCATCATAGCTAAAACAACCATGTGTCCTTAAACGCTTAAATTCACATCTTTAAGAATTTTAAACAAAACCAGCGAAGTGTGAAATCATCAATTGCATGTGAATGCTCCTGGAAAAGAAGCCAATTCTCTTGCACTATCGCCTGGTTCACTATTATACAGTGGCACTAATCCACAACAAATTCAAATGATCAATTTGCAGATTCTTTAAGTCATATACGAGATATATCATCCGTAATATTGACATCAAGTTCAAAATCACTTTTTGAAAAAAAAGCAGCAGAAAAATAGCATCAAAAACTTTTCAAATAAGGTACATCTCACTAAAGTTCAGTCAGGTCGAACTCTAAAGTCCAACACTTCAATTCCATTTCTATTGACCCTCGAGTCTAATTCTTGATACAAATGTAAATGGAGTAACTTCAAGGTGTAAAATTAAACCCTTTGAGTTACTTTGAATATGTCATTAATAGATGCAGCTCTCTCCATTTCTATTTCTATGATCATTTGCTTCACACTTGTGAGGATGGAATATAGGCTTCTTTAATAAACAGCTGCTAGCGGTTTCTGATCCAATTACTGGATAAATGCGTGAACATGGTGCCACTTCGTGTCTACTTAAATACTTTATAAGCAGCAGGCCTATTTTAAACTACTGACAATTGATTTCTATCGTTTATTTCAGCCATCCGATTCCTGTCGTTGATAGATTCCTATTTCGTCTGCCTGGTCTTCAACAGATTCTCCGATTGACCTGTGCCCTGGAAGGATCTGTGGAAGAGTGTGTTTCGCTACTCAATTCTTCTCTAGCTGAAGTTAACAGATCGCATCATGCCAATAATAACACCCAAGGTTAGTCTTTTGTTAGATAAAACGTCCTGAAGTTGGACACTTGAAGTCACTGTCTCTCGTCACTTTCCCTCAATGGGCTTGTGAATTATATTACAGATAAATTATTAGTGGGTTCTACTGTTAAAGATCCTAGAGCCTTTTGTTGGCACTTTCAGGTTCCTCTGAATGTCAACCAGATAAAGATGGGAATTCATCTCGATCTGGACAGGTACTTCTACTCTCACCCGGTGGTGTTCGAGAAGCCATCTTCTCTGACGAGTACTACTCACTTCTCTGGGGCAAAAGACGTGGCTTCGCTAGGATTGCCATTAAAGCCAAGAGGGTACGTTTCGAATGCCTATACTTCTTCCAATATTGTGATGTGTCTTTTAATTCTTTATTATCATACTTCACCTGATTTTTTTTCTATTTTAGCCAATATATCCAGTGTTTACCGAGAATATCCGGGAAGGTGTTCGAGTAGTGCAATATGGGAAGCGTAAGTACTACTTATCACTTTGATTGTGATATTTTTGAATAATAATTCATTGTGTAAGTTGTATAGTCAAAGAATATAGGTAATGGCTTGGTATGGACCATCTGTTTGAATGAATAATCGGGAGAGCTGATTTTGGGAGCTGATATAATCGGATAATTTAATTGAAGCACTTTCTACTCCAATTTACGTGCAAATAAATTGATTAGACGTTCGCACCTAATAAAGTATGAATGAACACCACTTGTAGCTACTAATTCCCAAGCCTAATTAGAGAAGCGTTTTCTAATGCTCATCTTGGGTAGAGAGTGGCGTCACAGAGCCACATTGATGAGAGACTTGAATTCTGCCACCCTCTGCATTAACCAGACTTAATCAGTGTGGTCGGCCATTCCACTCATTGAGACCGTGATCCCTTACATGGCAGACGAGCAAGGTGACTGATAAATCATCGTCACGTCGGCCTATAAATCTGATCAAACAAACCGATTTGTTATTTAAGCAGATAATAAAAGTGTGAAGACCCGTTTATAGTAAAGATACTAGTACTCCATTAATAGTTGAGATTAAAGTCGACTCCAAGACCAGCGGCTCTTTTGTATTCTCTCATCTTGTCCCTTATGCAGGTCAGGATGTGTACTTTTTCATACCTACGAGTGCATGAACGCGTTTCTCTACCTATCTTTGCTACTGGGCTCTATCTTAAAGCTATTTCAAGCTAACCTCTAAAACGCAGTCCTTGTTGTATCTGACTTGGGTAGACGTATTCACTTTCCTATTTTCTGATCTTAAGTTTAGTGGGGCTGGCAATTTAATGACTTTGGACTGGAGTTTTTATCTATCCCTATCGACATCCCAGTTAACGGTAGGAAACGAAAACATAGAACGTCTTTATAATATTATTCTAAAGGAGGAAGAGAGATCGATAAGGAAGCTCAGACGATACGTTACTTATTTATAAATCGCTGAAAGTTTCCCTAAACCATCTTCTTTAAGCTAATTTGTTTCGTTTGTTACTTTATCAACGACTTTTTTCTTTGCTAGTGCATATTTCTCATTCGAAATTTAGCCACATGTTGAGGATTTGTGATTCCAAGATTAATTACTCCTAGTGAACTGCTGTGTTTGCCGGCTTAAGTGGATTACTTGTCGTTTCATTTTCTTATTTGTTCAGACTTTACTACCTTATTCAAGACTCTTATTCGTGATGAATTTGTTGAGTCTATATTGGTTAATTAGGATGGAAGCTGAGGTCTGCTTCCTAAATGAGAACCATGAGTATGCTATCCCATTCTTAAATAAAATTCTTGTTGATCATCCCATTCAATTAACAATTTCTAACCTCTAACCCAATGATTCTTTTGAGACTATTTTCAATTCATGTCTCACGGACTTCAGTAGGGGGGTAAGTGCATTTAGTCCTCTTGGTAGTAGGATAAATTTAACCTGAAATTACCTTACCTAATTTTGTTTATTTCTGTTTACTAGATTGGCTGAGACGTCTCTACGAGCTTACTCGGCTACCTATCTGCCTCTATTACGGCTATTTTCCCGTCAAATTAAGGTTAGTTTACTTGATAACCGATCCGTTGGTTACATACTTAGGCTCGGCATTTTTTTATTTTCGTGAATAAAAATTCAATTGAAATGAGTGTAGATGATGTTTTGTCGTTGATACAGTAATCCTGAAAAACTCATGGCTTAAGCTCGAGACCCGTCACAATTCCTATTTGGATTTCTTTCTTAGAAAAAAAGATCAGTATACTTAATTTGCTACTCTATCCAAACCCACAAGCAGAAAAGGTAAAGTTTAATAATATTAAAGTCGTTTTTTAACTGTCGGTTTGTGAATACATTGTTGCTTTCATACAGTTCAAATTTGAATTCGCGGACGGTGATACTCCCGTCCAGTGGAGTTCAGTTGAAGTCAGAATATAGGAAACACGCTGGATCAGTCCTAGTAGCATCTAATTTAGTTAAAATAGATGCCGAAGCTGTAAAAGCACTTGAATTCAAATAACTCCAAATCGGGTTTATTGGACTCAAATATCCAAGACCAATTGTTGGCAATTCATAAGGTCAATACAGCCAACTTTATGTTCAATGAGCCGTTCTAATTGATCTGTAATTGTTTATACAAAGAAGTATTCTTTACCTTCTAACTAGATTAATACTTTAGCATCTTCTTTTCTCTGTAAATACTCGAGGAAGAAGGATGGGGTGATGTACTACTGGAAAGTGATGAAGAGTAAAACTAATTCATTTGCATAGGTAAAGTAGTAAGTTAGATAGTAGGGCCAATCTTTAAGCTTCTTTACTCCCTATTACAAATACTTGTCATTTTGTTAAAACAGGAGGGTCGGGAAAGCTGTGTAATTACTATGTCTCTCAAGTTATTCATTGTTAAATGGATTCAGTCGATATTATTCATTAGTTATTTTCCCCTTTTACAGAACCCATATCGGCGATCCGATCTATCCCTTTGACGGTGAATCTGACGAACAGTTAGCAGATAGGGTAAGATTACCCAATCATGTCATACTCCCCAGTAAACCTTGAATTGATAGCCAATCATGTTTACTATCTTTTCTCGTACCACTTTCAGACTCGCGAAGCAATTGAGGACATGATTGTGCGTTACCAATGGCGACCGAGTAATCTGATAATTGCCCTCCTTCAACGGATACCGCGTTTCGACGCCTGGGTGCAGAGGAGAAATGAACAGAATTATCATTCCAAGCGGAAGAAGACAGCCTAATTTACTATTTTTGAAAGCTGCCGCATTCCTGTTTTTTAGCATTTCTGTGAATTCTCTCTCACTCTTTTGTGTGCGTGATTTGTTATCCAGATCTTTTTGATTATTTTTTTCTGTAATAAAGACTGTTTTAAGTCAATAGATTATCCAGTTGCTCGTCTGCTACATCAGGGGTCACGGGTTCGATTTCCACCGGATGACAGAATTCGAGTCTCTCACCAAGCAGGCTCTATGATCCTACTTTCTACCTCGGATGAGAGTTGGAAAACGCTTTCGTAAATATGCTTGGGAATTACTATTATTATTCTCTAGGTGGGTAAGTAATTATGCGATAATGGGACATATAATTGGCTTAATGTTAGCTATCAGATGAGTAATATGAAGATAGGGGGAATGTTTACACAATGAAAGATGCGATCGGTGATTGGAATTTTTAGGGAAATTTCTACAATTATCGATATCGACTACAGTAAATGGCAGGCCTTCGGCTGTTTATTTTTCACTCGTCTATAAGCGTGAGAGAAATCAAAAATCCTGCCGTAATGACCACTTTCGTTTAAAATAGCATAGGATTGTCGTCGAATGTGTCTCGAGTCCTAGATTCCCCCGGGTCTACTGTCGCCCATGTTGGTTTGCGTGGCTAGCATTACCTTGCTTCTAACTTCACAAGTTGGGGCACATAGATATCTTCCCAATAAGTTGAGTAACTACCTCCAGTTTCAAGATTCCAGTTGTTGAAAATGAATCAATAGAAATGATTACATACATTCACAAAATTTTCAAAAATCGCTTTTCACGTATCTGATTATCAATACAGCGTTTTCGCTTCAAAATATCACCTAAGGCTTTTATCCCAAACTGCGGATGTTTCATCATTTTCAAACTTTGGGTCTTGGAGAAGAAAGCATTAAACAAAAATTTAGTAAGGAGAAATCCTTAATGAGAACTCGACTTTATTTGATCCTAGACATACAACAATTTGAGCAGGTTCAGATCAAGCATAACATTGTTGGCATCTCCATCTCGTTAGATTTTAACAAATAAGACTATTCGTGAGCACAATTAAACATTAAAATGCAACACTCGACCCAATATGTTAATTGTTACTAAGTTAATCAATAGAATATCGAAGGATTTTTGAACATGTAATACTGTGTCTTCGCGGATTTTCTTCCGCAAAATGAAATTTCCAAATTACTAAGCTAACAACCGTACTGATGCAGTGTGAATCAAAGCGATATAGAAGAAACAAATCAAACCACTAGTTTGTCTGAGATATTTTAGTAGTGATTAATAAAGTTACCACCATTTATTGATAAAATGCTTAATTTAAAAACAGACGTTTCTTCTTGAGACGTTGGTCATGTCCAATCATCGATATCTCTAGGTAAGGATTGTCAGCCGTATGGGTTTATATGGACAAACACTGTGCGCCTATGTGAGATACTGTTGCTAATGTCCTAAGATTACAGGTCATCCGATGCTATCTCTAGCATGTATAATGTATTATAGCTAAAACCCCTCCCAGAGCGGCTAAGTTGACAGCATCAATATATTCAATTTTAGGAGATGAGAGAGTAATTAAATATACTGGGTCGGTAAAATGAAGAAATATACTGTTTTTAGGGGCCATTTTACCATAGTTTTAGCAGGCAGATCTTTAAGCATTATCTATGACGCGAAATTCAAGCAGGTGTTCAAAATGCTTATTAATTCCAGAGACTACCACAAATGTATTACTGACTTTTAATTAAAATTGGAGAAAATGTTAAACGTTGTTTTCTCATATCCTCTGGCAGACTATATGACATGGCAATAAAACAGATAATTCTTCTTTTCTGGAAAATATTTATTTATATGAGGCAAAATAGATGACCTTACCGGTATGGTCTGAAGTTAACTTGCCGCTTCGATTTACTCCTACCACAAAATAAACATTAGACAAATCGATTTGCCGCCTTTTTAGTTGTGTCATATGTCAAGTATGGCGAAACTAATATCACATTTGACATATTATTACGTGCAGTTAATCAATTTTATTAAGATAGCAAATATTTTATTAATATTCACTGGTGAAAATAAAATTATATTATCAGATAATTTAGTTGTAGGACATTACAATTCCATGAAAAGATAAAAGTACCTCTGTTTTTGAAATGGTGTAAAGAAACAGCGCAAAGTATAAATGGGGAGCGGAGTGGTAATGCTGTCTGTAAATTTTGATAGATTAATTATTTTGCATTTTTGTTATATATATATTTTACTGCATTCCAATATTACAATATCATTTCTTACTCGATTATTCTTGATGCGAATTATTTTCCTGACGTCTAAATCATGTAGGAGGGCATGACAACACTCCGTGTACTTCGACGCTATTGGTCCTCTAGCTCATCATCAGCTCCAATATCTCTTAGGAATAAACTGCAGGAAGTTGCTGATCAGTGGCCTGTTGACCCCACGAAAGAACACCGTGATATTCGGCACCACTGGCAAAACCGAGTCCGCGAACTTATCTCAAATGATGCCCCATCTTCACAACTGGAAAAGGAGACTGCCTGCCTTGAACGTCTGATTTCAAATCTTCATAGGGACAAGTATCCAGTTCCCGATGGTCTTGGTGGTTCTCCACCACTCGTTGGTGCAACTGGACTTGATCTTGCTTCAGTATCAACCATCTTGGCAAATAAGGGGACTGCCAAACCTAAAAAGAGTATACTTGCCCGCATTGTGCAGATTTGGACCTAATCTTATTTTTTTTAGCTTTTCTTACATTTGGCCTCAGGATTTTGTATATTTACTGCCATGTTTAATAATATCTTTTTAACTCACCACTTTCAGCCTTATATCCACTATTGATTTCACGAATAAGCAGACTTGCTGCTATCAATTTATGCGCTTTTTCTGGAATATTTTGGAACTTATTATTAAATGGGTTGAGGCTGTGAACATCGCTTTGTCACATCGAAATGTAAATGCAGTCGAATTCTTCCTATTAGGCAGATTTTAGCTTGAAATCATTTCGTGGATTTTCTCTATGTGAGAAATCAATATGTAATGTATCTCCATACTTGGCGTTGTTCAAATTAAGGTATGAGCCGATGAATTTAAAAATCTTTCCACGTACGGAAGTGGACACCTCACTTTGAATGAATAATCACAATGGACTTTTCAGTTCGGTGGTCGATTAATAAGAATAATGTGGAGGAACGCTGGCTACAGATTCATTTAGTCACAAGTTGGCTAAAGTGATTAGATTTCGGAGCTCACACGTTTTTGACTTACCTTTCTCCTCATGATTTAAAGGTGTGGTTAAATTGTAAGGATACAAAATTAAAGAAGGGTAATGTGACACCTCTTTCCACCATCTCTTGAACAAGTCTATTCTGGTCCATTCAGGTTGAAAAGTAGGCATGAGAGTGGCAACTTCAGGTGGGCGACAAACTTGGTAAACACAGTTATAGTTATGATCCACTTGAGATAGATAAGCAAAACTAAAAATACAACATTTTTAAGATAAGTGGAAAGAATTACCAAAGAAAACAGAACTACTATATTCAGGGTTTACAATCTGCTTTGTAAGGATTGTAGCTATTATCGTCGAACCATTTTCAATTGATAGCTCCCGGTGTATATACATACGCATGCTGGAATATACTTTTGCACTGATTTCGTGTTTTAGACAATTTGCCAATAACTAAAATTGTAGCCATCCAGGTTAGGAGTGGAAGTGCCACCAAACCCTAACAAAGTTTAATATAAATCCGTCTAACAGTGTATATAAATTAATTAAGTAAACTTTAATCAACATTCTCTCACTTAATAGAGCGACGTAAATAGGAAGCTTCCAAATTCCTCTGCAAAATTGTAACTACTGAATCTCAAATCTCTTAACCCCATTAAGAGAAGGTATACTGAGTTCGATCGGATGGGAATCGGTATTTTACTATCCCCTTGTTCGCTAAAAAGCAGCCAATGCGGTAAGTTACTCACATCACAGGATTTGCATCGATCTCATGATTCCCAAAGTGCATGTTGACCATGGACGCACGTCTGACGCCCAAGGCTATTCAGAAAAGCGCTTCCAAACACCCACCTTAGATACAGAGATAAAGTGTAGCCTTCCTAATGAGAAACTAATTCCTCCGTCCCCCTTACTAGTCCGACTGTACCAATGCGAATGGCCATTCCTCGCACTTGGCATGTACCTATGGGCATAAAAAAATGACATTTGACTTCGCAGACGAGCACGTTAACCGCTGCCAGTTACCATTTTAGACCTCTAAATTTCCAAATCCAACAAGTTAATAACTCAAAGAACAAGTAGTGCAATAAAACAACTAGGCATTATTAATTCCATCAAATATCGGACCACGAGCAGTGCATTAGACACATAAATATATACACAAAAAAAGTATTCGAAGCGCTCACACAGGAGAGATGACAGATGAGGGAGTAAAAATTTAAGTGGGGGAGGGAACTAATATTATATACGCCAAAATATATAAATTAGCATGTGTATGTGTGGATAAGTGGAGTTAATCCGACGGGCTGTCCATGAAGGCTTCTTGAATCTCCTTTACCATCTTGATGCGGTTAAGCATGATTTGTAATTGAGCAGCTGGCATGGCGTTCTCGGAGTACCATGTGGAAGTTGAACTTTCGGAGTGTTGGGGTACAAGATAGAAGGGTCCGCTTCCGGAAGTCAGAGCTTGTGGACTGGAAAAAATAAAACAAGATCAGAAACAAAGAGAAAAAATGACCAAGGTTACGACCTTGTTATTTGGTGCATAGAGGATATTTCAGTTAAAATGGTAGTCGAATTGTTAAAAAAAAACAAATGACTAGGTCAGCCTTTATATCGAGGTGATAGAAATCGATGGATAGAGATTGTAATTACCTATTCTAATTAGTTATTCAATACGTTGGACTGTTTTTGATAACTATCAACACAGTACCACAATGAAACCACTGTTCCTAAGATCTCTTAAATATTATTCAATACGAAAATCCTGTTAATCGATCCAATCTTTTATTGCAGGCTTTAAATCATAGGGTCTGCGAAATTTAGCTGAGAACAAGACTCCAAGAGCCATGATGATATTACTCAGTGGGTGTATTTAGGAAATCTCAAGGCTAGGTTGTAGTAAAGGAGTCAACGTAGGTCAGTCACAGAGAAACTTGCGTTATCGAGTACAAAGTAGGGAAAAAACAAGAGGATTATAAGTAGAATTAATTTATATTGTGTAAAAAACTCACAACTAATACCGGCCTAGCTCAAACAGTAAGCCCTGCTCTAGAAGAAATCACGCAGGGAAGGAGAAAAGAATACTAATTAGATTAAAACAAGGCAGTATTCCAAAAAACGGAAAAGATGGCCATTACATCCCAAAAAATTGCAGAGACGTTACAGAAAGCTTGAAGACTAATTTTAAACCGGAAGATAATAAAGCCAGTTCATATTCTCAAAACTTACTTTTGACAGCATAGGTGTCAATAATAAATTACAAGTTCCATGAAATGTTTCCTACCTTTCCGAATACTTTAACTCTAATGACCAAAACCGTTCATAATCCACTAAACGATTAATTTTTTTCCATAAAAATCTATATGCCGCTGTAGTACCTCAAAGACCCCAACTCCAGTCTTCGAGGTATTCTAGAGGCAACGAAAAACTTACATATAGGAGGGCTGTACCAATCGAGACGTCTAACTAAGGACGTCGACCTTCTTTTCCCTCCAAAGAAACATGAGCTGCCTACCCTTAAAGACAAGATAAGAAATTGGGAACCTTGATAAAATGTACTCTGCAGCATCCTCTGAATTTACTTATCAATATATCTCAGTTTCCTACGTTCTGGTCACCGAGTTTCTCTCTGTTTTAACCACTAAAAAGTGGATAGGTAGAAAAAGGACAGAAGACATTCTTGTCCTCTAGTAATACTGACATTTTTGCCACAGTCTGCCTCTTTCCATTTTTTGTGGTTAAGTTTAGACGGGTAATAGCTCAGCCAGATTTCTCTATCATTCATGAATGTTAAGCTGTAGCTACTTCTATCAATAAATTTACAATGTCAAAAATAATTTAAAAAGGAAATGATGTTACATTTGCCTCCCAAGCACACTTAGGGGAAAAGTATAGGTAGGTAGAACTCTTTCACCACCCTTACTAATTAGGCTTAACCATTATGGTTGTCTATTCCGACCATTGAGTGTACATCGACATGCACCGAACCCTTGACCTCGCAAACGAACACGTTACCCACTAAAGTCTCGTAGATTTAATCAGATTCAAGACCACATCCCAACTGTCAAAGCAACTTGACATATTTCCACCCCTCGTAAATTTACCATTTCTTCAAATAGGCCCGGAAAAGTTGCACAGGACAACGAGTAGAGGGTTCAGCAGTAGCAAACATGCGATAGGACTCCGATCCACCACCTGGAACAAAGAGAACACACTCCGATTCAGCATTCTCGCGTTTGAGTTTGAAGTTGGAGAAACAGAGTTGAGCGTGCTGGTCGCCGGTGCGTAACCACATATGCTTCGTGATAAAGTAGAGAAGAGTAAAAAGAAGAACCTGAAATAGCAAAAAAGCATAAATTAGACAATTACTCTAGTGAGCTAAACTATGTTAAGATCACGTTGCTCCTACTTTTGTGCCCTCTTAGATACTAAAATTTGTTGAAAAATGTTCACTGATATCAAAGCTGTACACATATTCGTGGTTTTGCTTCCACTCAATCTGTAAACTTGTACGATTTGAGTTATGGACTTTATTTTAATATCAAACAAATTTGATTTAATTTATAAAACATGACATTAAAAATACATATGAATGCAGATCTCAGAAAACCAACAACCAACGCAAAGATCCCAAATTGCCACGAAAACTAAGCTCAAATCGAAATCAGTTTCATTTATTCTAAAGGTGTAAAGGACACAACTTTCTCCCCCTTTTGATGTAATTTTGGAAGCCCCACATCCCCCGTCCATATCATATCTTAATTTGAACAATGGCTGATCATTGTGGACAAGTCTTAATGTATACCATCTAAACAGTCTAAGGATGAGAGTGACACCACTACTCAATCTTTAAATTTCGGTCAATTTCAGGTGCACACTTTCTCTCGATAGCAAACGAATTGGGGATTGTTTTTAAATGAGTGATATTGAAAATGAAAACAACAACCAGAACAACTATTTCCCAAGTCTTTAAAGCCCATCTCCAATTGAACAGAATCCATTCAAATATCTCAAGCCACGAATGTTTAAAGAACAGAGGTACAACTAAAAACCCCTAATTTCAAAATTTCCAAACCTCACTTTCCCTTACACAGAACGAGTGTTATATTGAAAGCTACGCACCTCTTTACCTATGTCTTTGACATGAAAATTTTAGGAAATGTGATAGAACGGGAGTTTGCAATTTCACCACGCTGGCGACAGGACAGTCAGAAAAACATGAGTTTAGATATCATTAACCTCGATATAATCTTCTCCGAACTGAACTGAAATGGCATTTACCGTAATCCACTACGAATAGAGTACCAGATTAAAGAAAAATCACCTACTTACATGAGGATTATGATCTCCCAGTTGTTTGGCTTCCCACATGTGTTCTTCCTCAATACGACAGATGAGCATTCCTTCGGGGCTAATCCTCGGACGAAAGTCGGCCAAAATAGTGTCCAATGCCATCGTAAAAGTACCAAACTTTTCGGCAAAGATATTCACTGTGCGCCCATGCTCGTTCAAGAATTCTTGTATACCTAAAAGGGATGAAAATGACCAGTTATTGAAGCTTCATCAAAAAGGTGGCACAAAGTTGAATTGAATTGAACTGTAAAGATATTAAAAGCGACAACAACTAGTATTTAATCACTATTATTTTTTAATTTATTTTAAATCTAAAAAGCCTTTCTACTCAAGAAAAAGTCTAATATTAGTTCGTCTGAAATGAACTCCAATGAGATGTGTAAGATAAAAAGTTGTTCCTGGTCTCAATTACCCCCTCTTAGCATCACCAACCCCCGGTATTAAATCCACTAATCAACGAGCTATGAATGTTGTGTTCATAACTTCATCTATGAACTTGGGAATCGAATCATTGAATTTAAACAGTGAACTTTTCCCCTTAATGAGAACGTGGTTAATTCAATGCTTCTCAAATTCAAATAAAGGAAGACTGATGGTGTCCAAACCTGACTGCTTTGACTTAACTTATTGATGTTTACCTCATTTAGATGGCTTTTAATGAGTAATATTAACCAAAGATGATACCGGGATTACAAGATTATACAGCCATTCTTTATATTGACTGTTTTATTAAATAGACTTAAACTTACCCAAACAGAGATAGAAGATCGAATCAGCAACATAGGTCTCATTATTTGGTTTCCTAACCTCACGAACAAATCTCGAGAGAGCAGTGTTCAGCTCCTCATCGGGAATCTCAACCACATCAGCAAGGGCCTTTGGTTGAGCATTCTGAGTGATCCAGTGACGCCAAGCATTGATGCCATAAGAAAATTTCAGATGGTAATTGGCATCACTAATCGGTATACGACGAGTTGCTGACGCTATCGGAGTCGATGCCGATAGCTGAGAAGCGGTTTCCAAGCCTCGACGTGAACGTTTACTGGGATGTGCTTGTTCGAAGGTAGATGACGGATTGGACATCTCCTTTGTGGATCGCTTTTGTGGGTGAGGCTTTGAGGCAGTAATGTTCGTTGTCTCACCCTCACCTTGACTCTGTAGAGAAGAAATAAGGACTAAATAGTATACTTAATTTTGCAGTGTCATTTAAAGAAAGGTTTATCAGAGGCCACAAATTTCATAAAAGTCTAGGTACAAATGTTCATAAATTCATCGTTATAAAGCTGTGGATTAGCTAGCCTCAAGACCACAATGTTTTAACGT
The DNA here is from genome assembly GCA_900708905.1 of Hymenolepis diminuta. Classification (NCBI taxonomy): domain Eukaryota; kingdom Metazoa; phylum Platyhelminthes; class Cestoda; order Cyclophyllidea; family Hymenolepididae; genus Hymenolepis; species Hymenolepis diminuta. Next base: position 826,199 of record CAADRB010000055.1, on the reverse strand, counting down.
CGGTTAATGAACATTTTTGCGAAAAATCACGACAAACTGACTTACCACAACTAGAGATTTTGAGGCAGTTTCGAGTTCATTTGCCTTCTCCTTTTCCTTCTGTTCGTCATCCTTAACTGGTGGCGATTTATCACTCGCCTCCTTATCTCCAGGCAACAAAAGCGGCAATGGAATACCACAAGGCAACGGGAAGGGCAAGACAAAGGGAACAGGTCGAGCGTAGGTGAAAACAGGTACGGGAACATAAATAGGAACGGGTATTGGAATGGGCACATATTTGATTTCGGTTTTAGTCTCTCCGGGAGGAGCAGGCTTTTTGACCTCAGAGTCCGTTTGAGTGCCAAGATGACTGGTTGGCAGGGCCTCCGTATTAGCCCCCATTTCAATGCATTTAGACGGAGCAAGCTTCTTTTTCTTCTGTTCCATCTCACTGTCAGACAGGCCCTCCTCGTCTTCAACGTCTCCAATCAAATCCGTGTCATCTTCCATGTCATCTTTTTTGGTAATAGGAACCGATGACGGGGGAAGCGACTGTTCCTCAACAACCATCATTTCATCCTCCTCGATATCCTCGTCAGGTTTGGAGGCAAGTGCTTCCTCATCAGCCGAAAATTGGCACTCCACATCGCGACAATTTATACCCGCCTGAGTCTTCCTAGATACCGAAAGGGGACGGCAAAGAACGGCCTTGTTCTTCATAGCAACAGGGGCTGCGGGTTGGAGGATTACCTGTTGTTCAATGCCCAATTGTCGAACCATATCGATTGGAACCACAGGAAACTGACCCTAGAGACAAAAAATAAAGCCAAATGAAGAAATTGTCATACAGTGAAGATGAGAATTGGTATTTATTATCATTACGTAGAGTAGACAACGGAATATTACATAGAAGTATACACTAGATTTGAATGTATAGACAGCCACGTTTGTTCTACTAGTAAATATGATAGGAAAATTATTCGATTTATTTTTATTTAGTCGCATTTAAAAATTCAAAAAGCCCAACTTCCCAAGCCTCTCTATGAAACAAGCTAATAACACTTAGAATAAGAGGAAATATTCTGAAGCCAGTTCAACGAGGAACTCACACCCAATCACTCATATTGTTGATCAGAATTAACGTGTACAGTTAACCATATCCTTGATAAATGATCTCGCCAAAGCATTTAACGGTGTTCGAACACTTTGAAACTTGATTCTCAACTAAACAGATGCTATTTTGCAACAAAACAAAATTACCAAGTCGTGCCATAACTACAGTAATTCCTCTCACCCTTTAATTCGTTTGCACGTCTGTATCAATGCCACAGATTATATAAATTATGCATTTTGGGAGACTTGTTAAATAAAACAAATTCCGCACTGACCATTTTCGGAGTGCTCGATTAAGATCCAGAAATGTAATCTATACCTTAAAATATGAAGAATATTAAAGATGTCACAAGACCTTGTCAATTAAACCTACCTAAACTCGTTAGGTTTATTAATCAATCCATCGATTATTTTAAGAATAAAATTCAATACCGAGCGAATACAATGAAATTTCAATAATGTTCTGAAACTCATATGAGAAGGAATAATACTAATGCATGAACCAAAATAACACCTTCCAATCTTTCGAAACCCTAAGCAGTTACAATCAAAAACAAAAACTCACTCTTAAAGGGCGTCGACCACGAGGTCTGCCACGATTACTGGCACCACCAACTGTGGCAAATCGATAACCACCGTCACGATCGATACCACTACCAGCATTAGTAACTATAGCGGAGCCAGAAGAGAAAATATTCCCCTGAGAAGTAATCATTCCTCCACCCTGGCCAGTGGTGAGTGGAATCCCAGAGGAAGGTGTGTAACGAGTGCCGAGAGAGAGCAAACCAGAAGCTGTTGGGGCGATAACTGCGGACTGGGGAATTAGCTGAGCACTCTGGATCATCTGCAATCCTTGTGCTGGCACTAGAGGTTTCCTAGAAAAGGTAGAGGTTGCAAATGATGAGGGAATTTAAAATACCTTGCCGGAGTTCTACTGCCTCTTTGTCCACCTTGAGAAACCCTTGGGTCGAGAACCGACTAAAATTAAAAAAGCAAACATAAAAGCCGGAAAAATAACGAACAATTCGTGCTCTACTTATAAAGATAAGAAAGAACTCGAAAATTCGGTTGATGGGTGCTGTTCATAGGTTTAGGCTCATGAGATATAAAAAAATGAAATCGATAAACTCCACTAAAAAAAATGCAAGGTGTGAAAAGTACAAAATACAAAAGTTGCTCTATTAGAGTAAACTAAATAGGTAAAACAATAGCAAAGAGAAAATACTTACCTGTACCTGACCACTAGCAATTAATCCACTTGGATCTTGAACAACAATGGCTCCGTTGGCGTCAATTGGAACTTCCACAAGCTGGCAGCTTTCAGGATCTATTGCTGTCATATTTTGACTAAAATTTCCTTAATAATTAAAACTATCACCAACCTGAAAACCGACATTCTGCTGAACGATTAACGAACGAATGTAATATGTCGCGGTCGTAAAGTGTGGTATTTAAAACAAATTTGTCTAGTTCAAAATGTTCGAAATAGTGTTAAATATAATACTAATAAATTATGATCAACGATACAGGAATAAATTCAGAAATCAAGATTGGTTATCAACATATGTTAATACATTTACTGCTTAAGGAAATTTTGAAATAACTGACCTTTGTTTTAGCGCATCAAATTTGATTCTGTTTCGATATTGTTATCATTGGATAGTTAAAACGTATATATTATTTTAAGATAGAGCAACATTTCTGTTTATTCTTGATATTTTTTAGCAGATTATTTTTATTCCGTCGGCTGTCATTTTAATTGGGAATGATATTTATGTGATTTATTGACCGGATTTTCTTTATTAATCAGCACATAGACAATTTTGAATAATACTTTCCAAATATCGGATTTTATCTCTTGTTATTTGCATGGTATTTTTCTTTTATTGATTTCCTTATATTTCATTGAGTATACTTATTTTCTAGCTTTTTATTCATGTACTCGTTCTTTTAAAAGCCAGTTAGGATTTTTACCAAAATAATATAAACGAAATCTGTTATTCTTCTTTTCCATGATTTACGCACTTAATTTTTTACACTTATTTAGATTAAAATGGCAAATTTCTGGTTTTTGAAATTTTATAGGGCTTTTTATAAAATACTCTTTCTGACAATACTAATATTTAACTCTTGCAGTTACAATTTCCTACAGTTGTCAATTAACACGGCGATCAGAAATGATTGAATGACGGTACGATCTGAACTACAGCTGTGTGTGAGCGTTGATACATGGGTGTCTACACAGTGTCATTAATCACGAGGATATAACTTGTTTTTTTAAACTTCTTTGTTTATTAGTAAAGTGGGATGTCTTTCTCAGTCACCTCGGTACTGATCTAGCAGTATGAGCGACTTAACTTATTCCCTCTATGTAGCTCCGGTCCACACAACTTTAATACAGTAATCACATGGATATCTATCCATGCAGAGGCGGTTTGAACTCTTATTAGGTAATATGAGATTTTATTTTCTTCATCGTTGGTTGATTTCAAAATCTTTTTGTATAAGTCCGATAGATTGAGTCTAACAATATTGTGATAAATATATAATAGTTATTCATGAATGGATTAATTTATTTTACAATATGTTAATGACTTATCGTGTTTTATATCTTTTGGGCATACTAATATTATTGTTACAGGCAACAGAATTTAATCTACACGATCGAAAACGGTATGACCTTGACGTTAGTATGGGTAACTTGACATGACTGAAGTCTTACGAAGAGAAGTGTTTCTCAAACCCAACTTGCTTTTCCATAAATGGGAGCGGCTTTCCCCTCACTTCCGTACTGATCAAACAATATGAGTGACTTGATTTATTCTTTTTATGCGATACCGGTGCATATTACTTCAATTTCTGAAAATAATTGTTTCTTGATGATTTGGGCGGGACTAATGAACCTTGGACTTTACGTATTTTATTTATTAAAATCAATAATACAAATGTGTATTTTGTGAAATTTATTGTGTACAAACTTTCAAGTAAGAAGACAATTTATTTTAGAAATAGGGCAAGGACAGGAGGGCAGTGAATTCAAATTTTATCTAGTGTGAATGAGTTCAATATCACAGCTTAAGTTCCGAAGTTTGAAATTTATATCCACACCTGAAGTGAAGTGTGGATAAAAATGCAATCAGTACCAGTAAGGAATAAAAATTTTTCTATGTGCATAACTTCTAAATTGCACAGCATTGGAAAACGGTACGTTTCTTTTTACTCGCAGTAGATTTTCCACTCTCATTTTGGGGCATTTGGTCACTTAGTCGGAATGGGTTATTATTCTGAAACGATGGAGTCTAAAATAAGGAAAAAGTGAACGATAATCATCGAAATATTCATAATACACTATTAGATTTATTTCTCAATATTTATCGGACAATTTTTACAGGGCAACGATGATTTAAAATATATTTGATAGTAAGGTCTACGGTATTCATACTATTGAGAGTAGTCTAATCTGAAAATTTGTAGTCCTAAAAGTGAATATATAAGTACATCCTATATTTTTAATTTTGCAATTATATTCTTCAGATCGAGTATGCTATAAATATAAATATTTCAATCGATAACTGCAAACTGAATACGATTTAACCCCTAAAGCCCCTTTACTAGTCTTATGTTATAATACAAGTGACCGTAAAATAAGGTAAATTTGTGAAATGGAATTGAATTTCCACTTACATTTGTATAGAAGAGCTAAAAAACAAAAAATGCAAGTCGAATTAGATATTGTTTTCGCCAAATTATTATTAAAATGTTTTAAAGCAAACAACTTACTTGGGGTATGCTCCATGTGGATACCATAGCCGTAGCTACAGATTGGAACAAATTCTGCACGTTTTGTCCATTTAGTGCGCTTGTTTCAAAGAATCCATGCGCATATTGCTGCTGAGAAAGCTGGAACATGGAAAAAAACATATTATCTCACAAATGGCTCACATGAATCAGGAATAATTCTCATAGGCTGGTATGAGAAAAAAAACATGATCTACCTGGCCAGAGGTGGTATTTTATAACTAGAAAAGAGGACAATCACAGTAGACTAAAACACTCCGAATAGCGTGATTGAATAATATAACTTAAAAACCGAAGAGGTAAGAATTGATGGTAGAAAAACACTCCCTGGAGGTATGTGCAGTAGTGGCAAAATTAGCATAAACCTAAGTTACTATGCAAACAATTTTTGTGAGTGTGATTCACGATGTACATGTGAGCAGAGCCTCCTACAAGGATCACGACAAAATTTGCAACTAGAACTCACCCTATGAGCTTCTTCGGTAGGTACTTCTTTCAAACGGACCAAATCGGCTTTGTTTCCAGCAAAAAACACCGGCACTGGCTCGCCGTTTTGCTGTAACCAAAATAAGAAAGGTAAATCAATTTTCTAAATCACTTTGTTTATGCAAAATTGAAAAATGGTAAGTAATATTATCTATTCTTCTTACTTGGCTGATTCCAAATGTTTGTTTTCATCTACCATCAGATTTCTTCTTGTAAAATTTAACTTAGAAAACAAGGCATACCATGTGGAAGGTATCTAGGGCATATTCTTTACAAAGTCAAAAGAAAATAGACACTTTTAGGCTATAGATCCATATAAATATGTGAATTTATGGAAGAAGTGAAATACAGTAATTTCATTTGTGTGAAAATGGTCGTAATAACCAAGGTTATGATCTGAAGTTAATGTAAAGGTCAATAATGATAAGGGCTATCTTTGCCGAAATGTCTATAAAACACTACCCCCAATGCTTGGTGAATAGGGATCATACACAGTCAATATCTAAGCTTTGATAATCTTTCGAAAATAATAAAATATTCTGGCTTATGGTCTTATATTTGAGCTGACCTATAGGACGAAACTAAGACCATCTAAGAAGGAGAGTTGTGCAAAAAACATTCACTCATTCATTATAAATTAATCGATTTCTTCTGCAGAACGGATTTAAATTGAAAAGACATCGGTAGTTCTCAGGAAGTATGTCCACTTTGAATTTGTTTATTTCTTTGGTAACAATAAACACCGTTCAATTCAATTCAAATCGTTTTAACTTATTCAGTCAAAGAAATGGCCTATATATTTTAAAAAATTGGTCACCAACTGCAAATAATTGTCCACCAAGTATGTCATACACATTTTTGACTCTGAAATGCCTAGGCACAGGTCGAAAAAAAGGTTCTCCTGCATTGCACATCTAAAGGAACTGCGCTCAATTTGTATTACGCATATTTATAAATGTCAGCACACGATTGTGAAGATGAGTTCTTGAAGAGCAACTGAAATTAGAATATTTATTGTTGTGAACTTACATTATCTGTCATCTTCAGCCATTCTTCACGGATTTTAAGGAAAGAATCCCTACTGGTTACATCGTAGACGATTATAAAAGCCTGCATAATATAGAAAGAAAATTTAAAATGAAGAATACGGCAAGTTTAATTATTACTCGCATATCAAACAATGGTCACAAAGCAGACTTCCTTGAAATCAAATTAACAAAATAATGTGGAACAAAGGATACTCAATTAAATCCATGAGTAAGTTAAACCCTCATGCAAATATGAAACTGCGAAATACCTACCAATTTGTTAGTTAAATAAGCACAAAATTCAATCAGTAAACCTAAAGTGGTAAGTGGTTCTTAATTGAACCCGTATTCGTTAATAAAATCGCAATTAGCCACAAATTAATTGTTTGTGTGTTCATAAAGGCCAAATTACAGCACTCTTTAAACGAACATCTTCCGAAAATCAACATATTTAAAGAAAGTGTGACTTTTTACATAAATTACCGGGAATTTTCCCTTTTCCCTGACATTTTCAGTTAATTTTAACAAAGTGTTGTATTATTATCATCATAAAAATTAGAAATTATTTTAAGTATTTTACACAAAGTGAAGTTCGAACGCGAATATGCCTAAAACTACACTGAAATCAGGTGTAAAATATTGACCGATATTAATTTTTCAACTCAGTTAGTTTGTATTTAACAGTGCTTGATAAAAATCTTTTTATCACCTCTAGAAATAAATAAAAATAAATTTTTTACAGATGGCATAGTTGCTTAAACGAAAAATCAACAACGAACCTTTGCATCTCTGAAAGTTGATGCCGCTAGAGATCGATAACGCTCTTGACCAGCTGTATCCCTGAAAAGAAAGGACCAATCAAACGGCATATATTGTTTTTTTACGCCAAAGACCTCAATAAACAGCTGTTTACTGTTAATTCACCCTAACATACCATATCTGCAATTGTATTCGGTAATGATCGACGTTGTAAGTTTGTAACACAAAGTCAATACCTGTTTAGGAAAAAACATGACATGATTAGAATAAGTAAAGAATTGAAAAAGATTAGAAACGAAATACGATAAAAATTACCAATTGTTGAAATCATTGTGGGATTGAAAGATTCCCCTAAAGCAGCCCGAATAAGCGAAGTTTTACCGACTCCTGATTCTCCCAGTAAAACCACTTTATACCTTGCATCATATCGACCTGAATCTGCATCACCATTCATTTTATTTACTGTTGAGCGACCGTTATGTCTCAGTTGTGTTGGGTCGAGTCTCCCAAGAGATTTGGCCAAGTTTCTAGTTCTGGACGTTTTTGCCTGGCTATTTGGTGTTTGTCCACCATTTTGCCCGATGCCTATCATTGACATGGTTGAAACTGTAAAAGAGAACGTGATTAGATAATCATAACTCAGACGATAAATTGCTGTATAAAGACCTGCTTTCCAGGTAGAACAAAGTTCAAAGTCTACACTTGCAAACTGGTGCAAATATTGGGGCCTCTAACTGGCACCATTAGACACTTGCCTTTCTTAATGACCAAATATGTACACCGAGGCAATTGAATTTCGCCATAATCAGTCATCAGAGTCAGGTAGCATATCGTCTTATGATCGATTTATAATAATTTAATCAAATACTTGGCAGAACCAAGAAACAAACTAAGGAAAATTAAATTTATTCAGCATAGGAGAACGTCAGTGAAAATATTATGCAAACAAGACTAAGTTATATTATGTTTTCGAAAGAATTCCGTTTAAATTCCATTTTAAATATCTCGATAAAAGGTGAAACAGGTATGGGCAATCACCAATTGCAAAGCACGTAGTCAACATAATATAGAAAAAATAAGACAGGCATTTCCTGTGTGAGAAAGTGAATGAGGTCAAAACTCGTTGATTATCAAAATAATCAGCTTCACTGGTTTAAAAAGCAGTGTGTCTCTCATTAGAGTGACCTCAAGGTTCTACACAAGACGGGTGTTAGAAAACCGATGTTGCAGCAAATAACGAAGTCAGAGGTCAAAGGTTCGATGGCTATTGCCGCGCATTCGGAGAGCGGTTAAGTTTGATTAATAAAGGGGCGGACAGAATACGAGCTCTTCAACAAGGTGATTACATGATACTGGCCCTCTACACAATACTAGGGTAGGAAAGCTCCTTCACAAATGGGCTTAGGAATTTTTCATCGAACAAGTTTTGAAACTGCTGCGTATTTAATACCTGTAGCAAGTGTGAAATCAAAGTTCAGCGAATTGCAAACTGTCGAAATCCGATATCGTTGATTTGCACCAAAACACAATTTCACTGACACCAAAATGAGAGTACATTCCAAACTATATTCAACAAGATTAAAGTCAGAATTTTATATGTATATATGTAGATCCGCTTAGTCCGCAAAAATTGACCTCAGATCATCGAACTTTTTGATGTGCACTAATTACAACGATGAAAGGCACGGATTTGGCATTTAGATGGGTAACTGAGATAAGAGCCTGACATTCAGCTTATGTTAAAAAGTGAGACTTAATCTTGAAGGCGTACCGAAAAACTTTAAATCGACATTCGCGTCTTATTTAAAGGGTCTGATTAGGATCTACACTTAACTGCCTATCTCTCGAAACGGATTAAAATCATCCGATTGTAACGAAGAGATCACACTAGCCCGAAAATACAAATGTCCTTATTTTAAAAACTCCAGTATCGCTACCAAGAAGAATTGTTACAAAAAATCCGATAATTGATGGTTCATTAAGTGGCGCTTAGTCATTTCTCTATTTAAAACAAAATAGGATTATGAAATATGAAACTAGACTTGGGATGCAAGCTAAAAAAAGCACCTATTTAGCTTTACTTTAAATTAAATTAGATTAAAAACTAATTTGAAGATTGAACACTTAAACTACTGTTATTTATGATCCAAACACTGTCAATTTATCAATTAAACCAAACTGAAGGATTTTCTAATTTAAACACCGCAATTAAATATGGAAAAGAATGCAAATCTCGTGAAATTATACAAAAATAGATTACATTTAAAAGTCTGGAGAATAGAGCCCGTCTGGACCATTATTATTGATTGATAATTGATAGAAAAATCCGTATCTGTTAAAACAAAAATTGCTGCCAGTTAATTGATGCTGATCAGTGTAGAGGTGTTTAAATAAGATCAACCGGAAAATTTCAATAGGGGGTAAATAAATGAGGGGAAGTTATTACTTCCTGGAATATAACAAAAGAGAAAAATATTATGGAGAAAGGCTAAGCTGAGTTGATCTTGTCTGAATTCTCTGCAATAAGATACAGTTAAATCAATGTTGCATGACAAATCACGAAATTAGACCAGCCAACAAGGTCGGAACATTACAAACATGATCTCTCCCATAAAAATGGAATCAAATAATTAAAATAATTAACACTAGGTCATTACAAAGTGAACTATACGTCATATGAGACTGTGAAAGACTCAATTAGATAAGACTCGTGATCCGCTGACTTCACTACTCACTTCTTCTTGACCATCTCTCTGTTTCATATCTCATTGGACTCATATGTTGTTCCATAAATTGGATGCTTTCCATGGTTAAAATTGTAAACATTTTGCTTTGCCATGGGTAATAACAATATTCTGGAAAATGAAATGTTTCATTAAATAAATATAATAGAGGAAAATAAATAAAGCCATAAACAAACTAATTCATGGTACCTTCCTTTTAGATTTCTTCCCTATTTTGAAGCTTGAGCTCCAACTTAACTGCGAATATTCCAAACTAGAACGTTGTTATTTCACACCAAGAGATTTGATCGCCACTAATTAAATTCTGTTAGGGACTAAAATGAAATCAAATGCTAATTCAATGAATGAACTTAAAGAGTGTGAAACTAAAACACTGAATCAAAAGTGGTAACTCTACAAGTTAGTGCACAAAAAAAACAACAATGAACTTAAATTTCTGCATAATTGATCCAGTTTTGTGATTAGATTTTAAATTAATTTAGAATTTTAAACCAATCAATTTCGTTTTTAGTTTCGGTTCTCTTAACCATAATACAAAATACAAGGAGATAAAAATTATTAAGAAACTTTTCTTCAATATTAAAAGGGCAAATATACAATTTATTTGTATTTATCGTTGATTATAGGAACAGGTGAACTTAAGTAAGGCAAACGGAAATAGTGTTGAGTTTCCGAAAAATATGTTGAAGTAAAAGAGATGAAAAATTCCCGCGAATACTAAATACAACTTAGTCGACTATGTCTAAATCCCTTCTTTAATAACCTTTAACTTTTTCTAAAGAAATAAAAACAAACAGCGACAAAAAGTAGACAAATTTGTCCCATTTAAAGGAAAATGAAATCTATTTGGCCCTAATTAAGTTAAAAACAGAAATAGGGTCAAACAATCACCATATAGTTTTAATAAATACGAAATTGTGTATTAGAATTCCTATTTAATCAAATAAAATCCCAAGTTAAATAGCCAGTTAAATAAATACACATCTAGTGTCAATACAAAATTGGTAATGTGCGGTATAATTAGCATTAAATGAGGCATTAAAATGCAAATTGATTTGCTTATTTAACAAAGAACCCACAATTTGAGAACAAGTAGATCTACATACGAACTGGAACAAATAAATTTAAGTACTATTTACAAAAAGCAAATGCCACGATCAGCTGATCAGAATGATTAAATAATCAATGAGAAAATCGATAATTTGCTAAAGTCATTTACAAGCGAATATTATATCAATAATCCAGAATAGATTATCGATAAGTCAATCAAATTACAATGTAATTTAGAAGACCTAATGTAAGAAATTATGCATTATAAAAAGAATAAAATCAGGAAATTTAAAGATCAGAAGCAATGTGACTTACCTAAACGTAATTATACTAGTCTGAATTGATGATTGATAATGCCATAGACGTCTTGAATTTCTCTTTTTAAATATTCTTTCCTGCGTACTGAAGCTATGCACCTCTTCTACACTAACCAACAGCAACACGTTTGCGTTAAACTTGTCTTATTCACATCACATCATGCCACGCCACTGATTGGCTAATTCTTAACCAATCATATGTTAAAAACATTGTTCAATGTGAATGGAGCTGTGAATAAAGCAAAATAGCAGGCTTTTAGCAATGGACAAACGTATTATCCATATCAAGCGTTTAGAAGGAAATAAAAGAAAAATGCAATCGTGCGATTTTGATAAGACTGTGATCAATGGAAACTGACCTTGATATGAAGTTTAAATGCATTAAAAATGGTGCCATAAATAGTCGGCAACAAATGAAAAATTCTACTAATTTCCATGCTTAACAAATATTTCTAGACAAACAGCAGTTGCTTAGATGAAAACACATTGCATAACAAGCATTAAAAAAATACCATGATTAATAAGATAATGAAATTACTTCACTCACTTAACCTGGAAGTTCAACAAAATGGGTAAAAGATATCGTTATATGGGTAAGTGAATTGCTGACATTATCATTATCACTACAAGCATCACGTATGGCAGACAAAAGTACTTATAAATGGTTGGAATACAAAAATTTTGCCAATTTCTAAATTTATTAATCAAGTAAACTGTGTATTGATTTTTCAAAATATTTAGTTAATATTACATGAAAGAAGGTGAACATCCGACAATATCATTTATCATCTGTCGTGAATTTTCCTACGTCATTTTAGTACAATTTTGATCATTGTCGAAGCGGAATATCAAGTGAGGAATAAAACTTAAGGTATACCACTAATTACCCAAATATTTGGTTTTCTTATATTAAAAAGGAAATTATTAGTTATATTGTTAATTCAGTGATCAATTTTAGAATTCAAAATGAGCAGAGATAACAGAGATATGCGTTGAATAGTCTTATTCTGAAATTAACTGTTACGCTCAGGAAGGGATCTTTCATCAATTGTAAAATTCTCGAACCAATTTAGAATAGTGCAATTACACTGATCACTGAATCCAAAGTGATAAATCTACAGCCAAGTGGAAGAATACTGGCAGGAAGGCTTGAAACAAATGTATCGGATGTATTCACTTTAAATCAGCTCTAATCCCAAATAAAGCTACTTTAGGAGCCAAATCATATTGAGGTATATATCCCATCATAGAATTATTGGTCTACCTAGGGCTAATAAGCAACAACAGCCTCTTTTTGAGTAGGAGGACCAAGAGCCACATGTTTATTGGGTAACTGGGGATGGATAAGAAGAGAAAAGAGGAAAGAGTAGGAAATAAGGCAGCGGAGGATAATCCGGATTGTGTTAGACAGGCAATGGTGGTTAGATTTTGAAGCTCTGACTATTTTATCTCTTGTGGGTCATCGTATGTTTGTAGGATGAGCAACCAATAGGAGATCATTAACATATGGGTCAGCGTGCGTAAGTGCTACAACCTAATGGAGTTTGGTAGTCATAGAGAAATTTGAGTGAGCTCTGCTCTGTTTATAGTGGTCATGGCCAAAAGAAGGTACCAATGAATCGAAGTGGCATGGCCAACCATTCTTTTAAATCAAGTGCCCAAAAAGCTCTGAATTTGGCGCACTTGAAAATACCAAGAATTTCGGGAATCAAATGATTATAACTGAGGAATCGAACAAACAGATGTTTGAAAGAGTATCACACCCTTTATGCGAAATTGGACAACTCGTTGCTTCAATGATACAAATAAGCTTATTCCATCTCTACTTCATCCCCTATTGGATTGTTTGTCCGATCGAGTGCTCTATTGAAATTCCGTGGTTGAATTTTGAGAAAGTTCTGCATTGGTATAGATTTCAATAAGTGGAAATTGCGTCTTCTATAACGTTTAATCTACAGTTGGTCAAATCCTATTACAATTTCTCAAACATGCTATCCATATAAATCAGATCTTCTTGGGGTTACTAACTCCATCTTTGTAATTGGATAATGATTAAAATAGTAACAATAAAGAGTGAATTTATTTAAGGATCGTATCAAAGGTAGGAATTGGGCAATAGGATGTATAGCTTCACAATCAATTTCATTGAAGAGGGAGCTCTACTAGGCATTATCATATTACTACTGCCATTACCCAACTGTCTAATACAATATAATAATAAAAATTAAATGTTCTGTACCTACTGTTAGAATAAAACGATATTATTTTCGAAATTCATTGGTTCATAAAGATCTCAGGTAGTTAAAGGAAAATTGGGTCATTGTGAATATCACAAAATTCACCACGATTCTCTTAAAAGGGATTTGCAAAATCAGAAAAAATAGCATCACATATTGCTTTGTGCTAAGTAGCAAGGGAATTGTTGCTTTTCGGTGCATATCCTTTCATGCATCGAATTCTGGAATCAACGAAATATCGAATGAATACTCAAAGATTAAGTATTATTTATTTAAGAATAAGCAAACATAGCCGATGAAATAATTCCATTTCCTTACTCACCAGTTTAACAAGAGGCTTTTGGACTTCACACATTAATAAGTCCATTTTATTATATCATAGATACAGATTTAGCAAGAATGCTCATATCTGCCAGTATTACATTTAATTGACGAAGAAGAGTGCAATATGGTGAGATTGGCCTTGAAAAAGTTAAAGATTTTCTAGAAATCGAGTACTGATCAATATTTTTATAGGTAGAAACCCTTCGGATGATTATGTGAATATTTCCTTTGGCTGAAGCTTAGCTCAGAAATTTGGTAGATGGAAATTTGCAGCAGAAGAAGGTTTGAACTAAAATATTTGTCAATCTGGTTTGTATTCGTTTAATGACAGAAAAAAATGGGGACGTCTGGATAGAGAAAAAACTTCACAAAGTCCACACATTACCATACCGAACGAATTTGTTAAGATGGATAAATTTGAGAGATAACCCTCCATTTATTTAATCAAGATTTCCATCGATCAGTCCTATTCGGTGAAGTTTTTTTCATTTATTATCATTTTGAGGGGAGTTTGTGATCACTTAAACGCCCTCAAAATTAAATATGCAAATTGTCTTTTAATTGGCGTATCTGTCTTCAAATGATCGGAAGTCTCCTAACACCTTAGCTTTCTTTTTGAACTATTACCAAGTTTTTAACAAAACAATAGGGCATGAATTTTTCTTTAAGGTTCAAAGAGCTTCTCATCATTTTTAGTCACTCAATTAGACATACTTGTCAACATATATGGAATTTTAGAAATTATCAAATGGTTCTTCTTTGCCAACAATAAAATAAGTGTATCCCATGAATTCACTGTAAAGGTTACGTCTCTGCCCCCAATTTGATGACTCAACGCTTGTCTAGGAATGTATTCAAATAGATGATGCAATTCAGTCTTACAAATCCTTTTCCTTATTTACATATTATTAAATAAAAAGGGGTTCTCCAATCTCACGTTCAAAGTAAACTAGGAATAAAGTCTGATAACATAATGATCAATAAGCATTGTAATCTGCGAACATGAATTCACTCGGGAAAGAGAGGATACTCGCAGAATTTAAACCATGCAACATTAGAGCATGAGAAAGTGGGCTACAAAGTTGACAAAAAAAGATGAAAAACCGGAACCACAATTTGCAGGGCTTTACCGATGCCTCAGCTCAATTTTTTATTTCCATTCTTCCTTTAAATCGTGGTGGACTGCATTACTGTTCGTTGACTTTGGATAATTTCCATTGATGAAAAATATTAAATAAGTAAGAAAATTTACATATTCCACTAAATTTGCTTCTTTAGTCTGGTTCTCGACATCTCCGTCGATAATTCGACAAACCGCCCCCAACATAATTGTACTATTCAGCATTCTCACCGATATTACACTATTTTCTCAGCCCTTTGACGCATTTCGTCGCCAAGTGTAAAGTGCAGAAATTATCCGTCATTAGAAGTTATTTGTTTGTTCATTATAAGATTGTGCGAATTCATCGACATTTTATCAACTAATGGGATGTTCAGGATCATTAAATAATATTGATTGGCACAGAAATGAGCTTCTGTGAATTTCTCGGTCAAATTAAATATCAGAAGTGTGAGGTTTTGAAAGCATCTAGGCGTATGAGCACAGACGTCAATGAAGTGGTTCACTATGGAATAAGCAGAAGTAGAAATTAAAGTCATATTAAAATGTATAAATTTACGGAATTTCACCGGTTTTCCGAGTAAATCATATTTACAGCGTTCGAAGTTTACTGATGAATTAATTAAATAAGACGGTTGACCAACCGAATCAGATGCAGTTCTCTTCTGAAGATAAGATCTATCTAATTTTGACAAAGCGAATCCTACAAGAGTTTCATCATGACGAGCTCTAATAATAACTGTCTGATCTGACAGAAATACATTATGCACAAAATAATGGTACAAGCAGAAATGATTAACGAGCTTACAGCTAAGAAGTCGAAGTAGGACGGGTAACTGAAGGTTCACTCCAAAGCTATTAAGTTACTAATTCAAATATAGCTAGACAGGAGATTGATGGAAACTATGTGCATATATTCAATAGGTACGATATTGAGTATGTATCCAGAGAACAAGGTTGACGCAGTTTCTATTGAAAAAACAGAGGACACCCGAGTGAACACGTCTTTACATGACCACTTCCTAGAACGTTGTGTCAAGTTACATCATTAGACGAAAAAATATACTGGTTTTAATACCTCCCGAGATTTCTATTTGAGCAGTTGGAGAATATCTAGAGCGTACTTTGAGGTCCACCAGTTGGAGAGGTGGTCAATAAAACAAAAAACTATATCAACAGCGATGTAAGTAGCTTGAGATTATGGGCTTTCTAGCTCTGTTCCCCGAAGTTAAAATTTAAATTTCAGCCATCATTTCTTATTCACATTAACAAGCAACATATGTTTGCACAAAATATCCATAAAAGGGACCAGATAACAAATTCTTGTGGCACATAGCATGCGATGGTAACAACCAGCAGCAACAAATTCAGTAATAAATTTATATCTAACAAAAATACCCAGTTCAAGCAAGAAAACAATAAATATTCAGTTCGATATGTGTTCGTTTTAGCATTTAATATGTAACTAAGTATATTATTTTGAATTAAATAGGATATTTAAAATTATCTTTAGAACCCTCTTGGTCTCAACATTAATAAAAGCGATAAGAAGCTGAAGAAACAAGACACATATCTGCGTGCTTATGTTTTGTTTCGGGATGATCAATTCCTGCAGGTTGTCCCTAAGTCTCTCATCTTCCTCCTCCTCATTCCTTACAGCTTGATGTCTATTGGTGACAAAATCTGTCATCAGTCCAGCGGTGTTTTGATCTCTAAACCTCACTAGCGTGGAGAGAAGTGGTATTCCCTTTGTTTAGTTTAGAAAGTGTCTTGGGTCAACTGAGTTCTCTCTCACACTTGTCTCTCAGGTCAGAGTCAAAAATAGCCTAGAAGTACCTTACAGGCAGAAAATACACTTCCTCGCATCCACATCAGTATAGAAAGGCCTTACGTGACAAAAGAAAGGTTGAATGATTTGGTGAGTGATTAAAAAGTAACCCCCTTAAAATGATCTCGAACTTTAAAAGGTTAAAGAATACGCCACGTTATCGGTAAGCCACAAAATTAAAAATTTGTAATTTGTATGCTAAAAATGGTGATGGATTATTATAGATGTGGGTACTTTGATTGATTTAATGATCACCAAGATCTGTTGTTCAAAACTGATACCGGTAAATTCTATGATGAGATTTCGATTAATTTTAAAAAAATTAGGTGAAAGGTGAAGTAAAATTTGAACTTCAAACCCAATATCATGTTCAATATCGATTTTGAAAGAGGTTAATTCTTAGCCATATTTCAAATTGTATTTATTCACTTTCATAAAACATGAGCCTATTTATCTTCGTCTCATGCTAAATACGAATAGCCTGACACAGATTACTACTTATATGCGAATAATCCGATTATTGGCATACTAAAAGTTATATAAAATAATTGTAACTGAAAGGGTGAACAAAACTGAGCAAGAAAAGTTACTGACAAAATTAGTATATTGGAAATGGTCACCCTTCATTTAGATAGATAAATATTTATGATCTAGATAAAGGAGAGTTTTGGTTTATATCATCAATATAATTTTTGATTTTATATGTTTAAAACACATAAACAAGGAAAATAAACCGGCAGGATGAAATAGTCTGGGTAAATATTACCGATCATTAAGATGCGGTTATCAGAAACTCTACTTCTGTATCCTTTACTCATGCTGCTACACCGAGGCTATCACAAGTAGTACCTGCGCATCCCGACTCATAGGCTCGTTCAGTCTCTCTATGTATTGCGAGCCTACTTGTAACGATTAAAGAACGCAAAATGGGTCAATCGCCTTATCATACGTCACTTCACTCGTTCCTCACATCGGGATTGCCATCGCTCCTTCTTTCCTCCTAATTCCTTCTTCTACGCTTTTCTCAATTCTCCTCTCACTCATGGCCTTACTTAACTACTGGCCTGTCTCCTAAAGTTTATTTACTTCGAAATTAGAATTATTTTACATTCTTAAGGGCAGTTGCCTTTTATACAAGGATTTATTATGACTAACACTATTCTTGTTCTCTTTCGGACATGAGTCAGTATGAACGCAATATAGAGACAAAGCGACCCTATGAGTCAGGTTACACCGGTACTACAGATCCTACCATCCCAGATTTCATTCTTACGATGGTATACCTAAGTACGGTATTAATTAATGAATGACATACGAGAACGCAGATGTTGATTTTTATGTCTGTGCTGCCCTAATTATCAGATGGCGGTTTTTATTGGTTGCTTATCAGCCGAATGAAGACAAACAGGCCAATTCCAATTACCATATCTTAAATCGGTTTTTTATCCCTATTTAACTGGTACTTCTTCCTCTACTTTTTCAATTTTCAATTCGTTTGTTCGCCTCTCTTTACGTCTCATTTCTTGTTTGTACTCAATTTACTCGTGGTCCTACTTAACTCTTGTTCTTTTCATTTGGGAAAGGCTGTTGTCAAGAGAAAACATTAATCCTACCAGAGGATATCAGGCCTAATTTTGACGAACTCCTGCTGTAGCTAAACTGATAAGACTAGTGCCTCTTTCAAAGAAGTTAAGAAAGCATTATCTGACAATTGGGACTAAGCAGACGTGAGTCAGTAAATGTGTGTGGATTCCTTCATCCGGTATTAACAGCCGATATTGATATCCACCAAATTTAAATTGATAAACAATCCAAAATGCGATAAAAGAAAACTAGAAAACACATATCAAAGGATGAAAATCAGTATTTTGTCATCGGGTGGCGAAAATTTGCAGTGACAGCCGGTGTAGATGACACACTATTAGGTATAATCATGTGGGAGTCTCTTTGATGATGTAAATTAGCCCAGTATATGAGTAGAGGAATATAAGTATCATTAGAAGCTCGGTCCCAATAAGTTCTAATTAGGGTAAATTGTGTCGAAAAAGAACGAGATGCAGAAAGAAATATCACGCATTAGAATGATGGACCAAGAATTATAAATGAGTAAAAACGAGAGAGGGAGTGCATATCACTCCTAAGTGGTCGTTACGCTGCATGGAAACATGTGATTGAGTATATCTGAAGTTCCGGGTGCTCATTAGTCCACTCTGTACTCATAATGGTCCACCTGCTGGGAAGTGCTATCGTACTGATCGACGAGGCTATTAGCCTAGCCTACTTTCAATTCAAGAAGTACCAACGTGCTTGGTGGTTTTCAGAGTGATGTACGAAAAAAAGGGAGACCTATTTGACCTCAAAAACAGGGTAGATCGGTGAGAATCCGCTTAAGTAGTGGGCCTCAGCTACCCCCAGGAGTCCGGCTTTTTTAATTCAAAATGGTTGATATCCCCTTTAACGGTAGAAATCATTAAGCAGTGCCCTCAATAGACGAATGATCTTTCTGAATAAAGAAATCCAACAAATTAATGTTCGGCATCTTAGATTCTTGTGGATCTCAGGCTACCTCTTGTTTATTGCTTTGAGTAAACCCTCTTTCAGTTCATAAGTCAGACTTACTTTTTTAACCTTATGTTGAGAAATAGTTGTATTATTTCCTCAGTGATATAACTTAGACAAACCGCTTTCATATTCTAGTCCGTCAGTTTAATTTTAATTTGGAAAAAAATACAGATCAGGATATCGAGAATATTCCATTTTCTTCTTATGAAGTTCTTGAAGGGAAAGATTCGTCATTACAGACCGTCATTCTCTTTCTATCCTCACTTATTTCATTCCAAAGAATCGGAGTCTTTTTAATGTTAGCTACCGAATATCAAATTGAAATCGATAATTTTTAAACCAATTATTGATCACTAAATCAGTCAATCAATCGAGAAGGATTAATTTCAATTGCTGACTGCCAATTTTCGATGAATTACCAACATCAGTGAGTATCAGAGAGTCAGAGGTTAGTAACAAAAACTTAAATTTACAAATTTTTGAAACATATTTTAAAAGGAAACTTCAAAATATTAAATCCATAATCAATGCATTTATACCTGAAACAACAGCACTAGCCTTATAAGCCGAGCTATCAAACAAGGCAGATTTCGTTTGCTAAATCTACTGCCAGTCACACTTTCCATTTCTTTAAACCATGGTCATTATTTTTCTGGATCAGACATTAATAATTTTGAAAAATCCAATTATTCACAGGCTCTAGTAAAGACAAATCACCCATATTGATCACATGACCCTTGACCTTCAAAATAAATGGTGATCAAACAAGAGAAAAGGACGTCATTCAAATGATTAAAGTGCAAAGATCCACAGGTCTTTCTCTTCATATTGCATACTTTTTAATGCTTTTGATCTTTACCCAAGTCCCATTCTTGAAGCAATAATCAAGTGACCCCAGAATAGTAGATTTAGTCTACAATTGTTTGGTTCCTTGAGGTTAACTGCTCTCCCATTATTTATGCCCAATGAGTATATAAAGGGAAACATTAGTACAAGTGACAGTTTAGTAGCTAATATATTTTGTAATGTTAGACGTGTTTTTGTATTTTTTACCGCACTCAAAATCCACATCACTGCAGGAAAGCAACAGAAAACTCAGTTTTAAGGAATTATTCAATTCTTAAGGGATTCCATTTAGAAATGATTGTGGGATTTATTTATAGATCATGTCAACTTGAGTCGGAAGACTCACTATTTGTGGTAATGTTACACCTCCAATCCAAATTCGTTAAAATTTCTCACAAAGACATTCTAATGGAAAATGGGGAGATCATGACGAGTATACAATATTACGTTAGTTCAAATAAAGTGACCCATTTCAGTCAATAATTCCAATATGAACCGGTATGCTAATCCGGTATGTGGATGGTTCTAAGGTTCAGAGTTACTTTTTCATATTCTGCACGTAAAGTAACCTACGCATGCCACATTAGAGCAATGGGAGAACACTAACTAATTGAATTAACAGGAGGGGATAGGAGTTTGGTATGAGCAATAAGTGGCTCAAATTTGTTTTTATTATTTAAATAACAATTTAAATTTGCCCTACAATAAAATTCTATCCTGAGAGTGAGAATAGCCTTTTCCGAATCCAAGAGCGAATTATAATAAAATTCTAAACCGCTATTACAGTTGATTTTTTGTCATTAGTATATCTCATTTCCTAATACCAATATAAATCAGTTGACGGTCATCCTAAAATCAAAATGGCAACTGATTAACCTACTGTGTTGCAATATGTTTGGAAACTGAATAATGGATGTCAGGAGCACCATCTTTTGAGCCAAATTAGGCAACATCAAATGCTGCCAAACTTTGAAATATCATATAGATAGGTCCCACGATTATAACGTCTATCTTCTCACAGCGTGAGAAGTTCACCCACTAAACATCAAAAGAACTTAACTTGCTGATGTAATAACGCTTGATTCATTTCATTAAAGAGAGTGCAAACCGTCCTCTAATACGTCTTATTTAAAGTTCCTTGACGGTCACTTGATCACTTACAGAGTAAATTGAGTTTGAATGCCGCTTTAGTATATGCCATATTGATAAGAAATTAAAGGATTACTTCCAGCAGGCTTCTAGAAAATTATTTTAAGATCCTACGCTAAAGTTCAAATGATTTTATAAGAGATCGCTTTTACTTTCGACCAAGTGCAATCAGTACATTTCCCGAGTCTGTACACAAAGAACACCCTCACATCGATTGACTTCTTTGCATTAGAACGTAGCGATGATCAGCTAGTCTACGTTTTTTATTCGCAACCCTTTGTTTATAAGCTCCCTCTCCTTCCATGGATCTCAACATTCATTTCTTTTATTCCTCTTCCACATTTCCATTTCTGGTGTACGGTATTTCCTGAACTAAACTCGTTTACCATTTGATTAGAAGAAGGCATTTGCCTGCTGTTAGCCATTAGGAATATCTTAGCTTAACAGAGTCGAGTTCCTACAAATCTAGCTGCTGCCTATTTCGGCAATGATGAAGATAGTAATTTTCTAGTACCCTCCAGAAAAAAACTATGGGAGGCCCTGACCCAACCCCCACACAAACTGTCGGGTAACCCCGACCTAATAGTGCTTTTGCGTGCAAATGCATCATCACACCACCTGTCTCGGTGTACATTGGCTGATTGCTGAGGAGAGGGCTAAACGGTAGAAGGAAAGAGAAGCTGTAGAGGGGGAAAGAGGGAAATAGAAGTTGATTGAAGAACCCGATCATGAAAGTTGGATAGCAGCCAAGTAGATGTGTGATAGAAACAAAGAAACGTTAGCCGGCTAATGGAGGCGGTTGAAATAGTTAGAGGACAGTGTGATAATCTGGCTGAGAAGGGAGGAGTAAAGGCATATTGCTCTCGCTGCAATGAGTCTTACGCCGGAAATCTAGTGACTACTACAAAACTTTATAGAAGAACTAAATGCGATTATGCAACGGAGGGCACTGAATTTCAAAATAACATACAAGAATGTAAAAAATGATATTTTCGTATGAATACTTGTACTTGGTAGCTATTCTCATGACGCTCTTAAGGGGATATGAAAATATTACAATATTCCATTTGCCGATAGAAAAGAGAGGGAGAGAACACAAAGTCAACTTGTTACGAAACCTATTTAGTTATGACATTGAAATATACAAAGGAGCTAATGAAATATTATGTTTATGGGAAATATAACAGACAAATAATAAAAATATTAATTTCTCGAGGGAGAATTTTCCAAAAAATATTTTCTCATACTAAAAAATATTTTCTACTTGACAGACGATTCAGTTTGAAGAGAAAGAGAATGTATTTAATGTATGACTTTAGGTTAATGATCAGTGATGAATCAAAGATTTACTGCCTATGCCTTTCAAAACCAAATATTAGGAATATTTTTTCATTTCTTGGTAGGTGGAAATCGCCTAATTTATAAGGAAAGCTCAACAGTTGAGTACCTAAGACAACTTACCCTTAGGACCCTTTGAAATAACTCGGTTAAAGTTGTGAATCTTCTGCAATATGCCAGTTGGATCATCATAAGTAATCGAAGTGGACTAGATCATAAATAAAGGGCAAAGGCCTTGAAAACCCATGTGTAAATAAGCAATCAGTCGTATTGCCAGTCAGGATCTATTAAACGTAAAACAAGAATTTTAAGTAAAATTCTGAATATGTGAGAATAAAAGGGTACTTTAAAATATAATTTGATCAACGAGAAAACGACAAATTAAGGTAAACCCTTAAGCGTTAAGAGATCTTAAGAATGTTTGTCATTGATATTCTTTCGTAAAATTTGTCAAATTCTTTAATTTTGGAAAGTATAATTTGGTGCTTAATAAAGCGAGATAGAGCTGCTCTTTTGCACTGAAATTACTCTCAATTTTAGCAAACTGCATAATTTAAACTGAAATATAATTTCTACTTAAATAGTTAAAGTAAAAGTGAATATTTCAACGAAATTTGCGTTGCAAATACTAGAAATGGGCAGAATGCAATTTTGGTGGCTAGTGGATTCATCATACGTAAATAAAAAAAGAAATTTTTAAGGGAATCACGCATGTGAACAAAACCTGTGGGCTTTTGTGAATTTGAATATTGACAAATACACTACAAAAACACTACATCAGTTCTCATGCTCTCTCTCTCCCTTCCTTCTCCATTTTCTCTCTCACACGCGCTCCCCTTTTCAAGTATAGATCGTCGCTGTTTGATAAATTCTGCTTTATATTCAATCTTCTGGATCAGTGATGCTGTGATTGACCACTGCTTGTAATAGTCTTAACATCAGTCAGCTTCAACATGTGATACACGTTATATTTTCTTATGACAAACTTTTGGTGGACAACCAAACCGCCGGACCGAAGACAGTGTTTTGTAATGATTAGCTGCCGAGATATCAGGAGCAGCGTATATTCACATAGTGACGAGAATGATGATCAACTTAGAGACCACATGCGGGAATTGTTCGTTCTCGAGTAGAACCATAGACCTTAAACTTCGTCCACGGTGCCATTTGCATGAATTATTTCAATCCTTGTTAATTTAAAATTTCCTCTAATATTTTATAAATCTTTTTTCGTACTATAAAAAAGACTCTTTACCAAAGTTTAAAAGTGCACTTAAATAATCTAACGATTGTAAAGTCAGAGGTCACTAGATCAATGCCCATCGATAAGCATTTAGTTATGAGAAATTCTTATTGCAGTCATTAAAACTGGCCAAGTATAAGCTTTTGGAGGGTCAGATACTCATATACGGTGGCCTTAACTGGGTTCCTTTGTGCTCAAAGGGCGAAGAACATACAAAATCTTTCTGTTAGATTTAGAAGATAACAAAGTGTCACTTGACGCACTTATGACGATCTCTAAAACAGATAAGAATTTCATACTTTTGAATTTGTGGAACCTGCCCTTTTTGATGAACTCAGCTTATATTTCATATGTCTCACTTTTGTTGGAACTATGATAAGCAATTACCATAAAGCGAGGTCTTACACTCGTAGCTACGTAGTGCACTTTCTCTATACGACTTTTGTCATCTAACTTTGAATACATCAGATTTGGTAGCTGAACGGATCTGGGATGGCTCTTTAGTCATCCCAGACTTTAGATTAGCATCTTAATACTATGGACATTTTAATTTGCAGTAAAACGCTAATACTTTTTCATTAAAGAGCTCTGTACCCAAGCACCACTTTGCTAAACTCGACAAGTGATAAAAAAGTCGAACTGTATTGGGCTATTGAGATGAACATTTGATATAATTGTTACATAGAAGAAAATAATATTTTCCCCAAAACAATTCTTATATGTATGATCCTTTATTTTCCACCATTTAATTCCCTTTTATTCGGATGAATTTATTTACGTTACGATTGTAAATGGCAGATAATATAAACCGATCTATCGATACGAAAGCGTGCGTCTTGTGTTGATATCATGGTTTGGGTCGTTTTGTATTGTGGTGTCGACGGGTCGTGTTTGTAATTAGTGCAGTATCTTACAGAAGCTAAGAGTCGGTTACGGTATCCTACAGAGGAGGGTGGGCTATAACAATAATATACTAGATTCTACGTGATTATTAAGCACAAGTTGAATTTCTATCGAAAAAAACATCAGTGAGTATTTGTATGAAAACCCAATTTGAACAAGGGTGGATATATGTGTATTTATATATTTCAGTGCTACATTTCCGAACAAGAAGAGAGGAAGAGAGCGAAATATGAAGAACTACCTCTTGAAAATTGGAGAATCCTCAAAATCGTAAGTTGTAATTAGTATTTCCTATGCCTCTAAGTCGTCAAGAGGTAGAAGAATTTAACTCCCTTTGTAATTTTTTTCGTGACAACTGTTGTGCAATAAATGCATCAGACATCTGTTTCCTTAAACAAAAATTGCTTTAATCTCAGTTTTTTCATGGCATATTTTATTAGTCGCTTTCAAATTGTTTGATATCAGAGAAAAGCCTGTATTTCAACATCCACTGGTTCAGAGAAGGATTGATAGCTACGACGTCATCTTTAGAGTTGGAGAGTATTCAGCTTATATAAAATACTAATTTGTTCGATGACTCGCACACAATGATGAATTAAGATGAAGCAGACATCTTAGTAAATCGAAAGGACTACATCAGAGTTCATTATCATCATTAGTGAAGGCAAAAAATAGCTCCATTGAGATTCATCCATTTTTTCCAACAATTTATCATCCACCTTAATTCTTAGATGATTCCTCTTCATTCGTAAATGTATTCAGAGCAGCCAGACGTATCTCCTTTACTGACTTTTCCCACTTTTACAGTATTCCAGCCCAAAATTTCCATCCAGTGATGCGTAAAATCGAATGTGAAAAGGATGATATAAATATTAGTAAATTTTCACACAATGACCCACAAAGAACAAACACCAAACTTTCCGTCGTAGGATAATTCA
The DNA here is from genome assembly GCA_900708905.1 of Hymenolepis diminuta. Taxonomy (NCBI): domain Eukaryota; kingdom Metazoa; phylum Platyhelminthes; class Cestoda; order Cyclophyllidea; family Hymenolepididae; genus Hymenolepis; species Hymenolepis diminuta. The sequence continues at coordinate 800,437 of CAADRB010000055.1, read as the reverse complement.
CAATTTGCTCCTCTCAACTCAGGCTGTCCTCCCTCAGTATTGACACTTCTCCTCCTCTCCAAATCCCCCCTCCTTCTCCTTCCTCTTTTCTATTCCCATTCATTTCAATCTGTCCAATGTACACGTGATTCCACATATCACATGAAGAGAAAAAGACTAACCAAAACAAAATCTAAACTCTATTCGATTAGACTTCGAACGTCGTTAAAATAATAGGTGAATGATCAAGAATTTACAGTACTGACAACACAAGATAATGTGTCTTTCCTTGAGGTTAGAAATAGAGGACATTTGCAAAATATTCTTAACGCAAGGCGTTATTCAAACAGTTAAAGAGGGATTCTATAACGCAATAGCATTCCGGAAATAAGATGAGCCAGATAATGTAGATGCTTGACATTCAGAAGGAGCAATTACCGAGGAAAATATTCCACTTACGAGGTTAATGACTTGCCACATACCTGATGGTTATTTGCCAGCTTCCTCTTGTTTGAACTTCTCTGTAATGTATAGGAGAATTTGAAGGTGAAAAAAAATTAAAATAACTTGGGGGGATATTATTAATCTTTATTAATTATTAATAATAATATTATTAATCTTTTAAACTTCTTCTAAAATTTAGAATACCATGAAAAGGCGTCTTAGAGATAATTAAAGCTCTTTCGGTAAGTATTATCCCTCAATAATGAGAATTGTGTATTGCTAGGGAAACAGGAAATTAATTTATTTGTAATTTTTTTAATAGACTTATTTGTTTGTCTCTAATCTTGCATAATTTGTCAGTCTTTATTTTGTGTCCTCCTTTTTCTAATTTAATCTAGTTATTAGCACAAATTTCTTTGCACCCGCCTACTTTAAGCCTCGAACCAAAGGTAACTAATTTCAGTGCAGAAAAAAGGTCACAACAATAAATAGAATATATGTCAAAATTTTTGGGGCCAATATATTTTATATTATTAAATAAATTTATTTTAAAATATTATTTCTTCTTTAAGAAATATTTTGATTACTTGAGGTATTTAAAGATAAGTGTTTTTACGTTTGAGTTGGGCTGCTTTTAATCGAACCTATCTAACAAAATAAATTATTTTTTCAAAATGATATAGCTCTTATCTCAGTTATAACATGAATGGCATTTTTGTCTCCTAGTCACTAAACTTCTGTGGCCACATTTGTTTTACTGATCCCTCCAGACTCAAGGTTATGTAGAGGGAGACAATACTTGAAGTTTGGTAATGGAGACGGCTGGGGGTGAGGAGTTTAACCACCTCGATTTTTAATAAAAATCAAAGTTTATGCATAAAATAGAAACAGGAATGACTGTTGATGATTATAGAACTCATAAATCAATCACCCTGAGATACCTCCTATTCTATTTTCAATAACAGTCAGCATCTTGGGCACTGATTGCAGGCATTGCATGCTCCTTCTGGAAGTCCATATTAGGTTAGGGAAAAGGTTATTAACAAATTATGAAATCCGTTGCCATTTGAAAAGCCACAGTTAATGGGTAAAAAACATTCTTTCGCCCAATTAGCTTTGAATATTTTAATGACCACTATTAATAAATGTAGTTGCTACGTAAAATGTAATTATGTGGACTGTACTAATCGCAAGGGCTTAGTGCTAAATCTGTATGATCAAAGATGACCAATTGCGATATTTGACATGAACATGCTAAGCTCTAAATATTACAGTCACCAAATAAGGAATTTCTTCGAAAAGCAGAGAAATCTCTGAAGCTTGAGTCCCAATTTGTGCCTCTTTGTTGTTAGCATTTATAGGGTACGTAAGAGGTTCATTTGTGTCGGAGAACGATTTTCAGGACAATTGAGAGTAATTTCGATGATTTTCAAGAATGGCCGTTATTTACAAAGAAAATGCACACAGCTAACTAAATAAGAAGCATCGTAAAATTCGGATGTAATCAGATCAGCTGTAAATGTGTTATTTGTTTTTTCATTGGCCACACTGCTGGGTTAGATCACAAATCTACCGCATTTCACTTTAAAGAAGTACTTAAAATTCATACCATTTTTTGTTAGAAAGTAATGCACAATGACCTTGATCTGTTGAACGCATTTAAACTCTACTGTTTAATGATTAACTAAACTGATATGTCCCTCTTGTGACTTGACTAATAGTTGAAAAATGGTACAATCAGGCAATCTAATCAGCTGGTATGCATGTTGCTGTATACTTAGAAGCAGAGTGGCAGGTCCTAACTCGAGGGAGGAAGCTCTCGTTTTATGAACATATACAAGCAGTCTGAATCATGTTTTACTGGAACACGTGATGTGAGCATAAAGTGTAACCGATAGATAAATAATTTTAGTGCAGGAAAAGAGTGAAGAATTAATTATTAGAGTCACGGGAGGGAAAAAAGTGAAATACATTTGAGTAGAATATGCAGAGACCAGATTGAGGTAGATAAATTGGAGTCTAAACCAATATACAGGAAGAGTGCTTTACTGTTTCGCTCATTCAAACACTCTCCCTTGAATAAGAATTAAAGAAAGTTTGTCGGTATTTCGTGGATAGTTATTCGTAGGAAAAGTCTAAAAGTTTCTCTGAGGTACAACATAGTTAATTTCATAAAAATTCCTCATTAGAAGGAATAAACCCCAACTTTTACTTGTTAAATTTAACAAAAAATATTAAATACCATTACTGTTCTTTAATAAATCTCTAATCAGCCTGATTTTTTTAACTAGTCTTGTTATTGGTTAATTTAATTAAATCTTGACACACATTCTAGTTGGCTGAGAGATGATAAAAACAATTTCTAACGTTTTGCAGTCTCGGAAATTGCAGTCGAATTGAGATGCAAGTTGTCCCAGAGACAAGTTATTCAATCTCCTACTGCAGTGAGTACTCCAGAATCTTGAATTCAAATGAACAATTTAATTGTCTCATCAAAATATGTTTTTAGCAACAAAAAACCGCCATCATTCGGCAAAATTTTACATCAAAATGTCCATCATAACACCTGAGGACACTCAAATGGTCGTCTGACAACACTCTTCCATTTTCAACTTCTGGCTTTCAACTATCCGAACTGCCCTTACCTACTCTTGGCCTTTTATTCGGCACCGGACTTGGTTTTGGATTTCCGTTTATTGGTGCAAAACTAAACTTTTACAACCAGATACTTCCTCAAGCACTTTCTAGTTTCTGTGTTCTTAAAGAATTATCCCAGTCATATTTTTATTTGTTTTTTTATTTTTGCAGGCCATATAATTTGGAAATTGACTGAATATGCCAGAGCTCCGAGGTCGTAGTAACAATTGGACAGTTTAATCACCATGCAATTAAGGCAGCTTAAAGCATATAGAATCAACATAAAATTGCCAGTAAAACATATTATAAACTTTCACAGGTCATAAAAGCGGATATTGCTAAACACTTCTGTTTTCCTTTTGTAATTACCATCTAGGATATATCATGTTTGAAGATCCGTTTGCAATTATCGCATATCGTAACACCGGAAGTCATAAAATCGTTAATCAGAAAAATTACTGCTATGGAGATAAATTGAAGACAATTTAAGAATTATTTAAAGTTATCCTTATTAACAAAAATATTAAATTTATTTTTGTGATTAAAGTTTGTTTAAATAAGCATCGATTAATCATTAATCTTGTATCTATTTATCGCTTCCCCTAAAAATGATAAATTTAATAAATTAAATTTTAAAAGTTGTAACCCCATTTGAAATACATAATTTAAAATTGATTCTAAGAGAATTCTGTCAGCTACAGACGTAAAGATTTTTTAATACTTCGACAAGGCTAATGTTAGTATTAAGTTATGAGAGAGCCATGAATGTGAAGGGCCATTTCAGCGTATTCATCTGTCAAATCCCACGGTCAAGTGTCACCGAAGAATACTTCGCCTTTAGTCTGGTATCTCTTGCAGACGCTCGTTAGGACAAGTAGAAGATTTAAAAATATTCGATTTTGTCATTCGATCTACCAGGAACAAACTGAAATCAATTCAAAGATTAGTACATTATTAGGTAAAATGGGTTAATATTGACCGAGATGTATCGGTCAATATTATTATTCTAATCACAGGAGTAACTTTGACATATTTTCATCTATATATATCTTTTTAATTTGATATTTTCCTGAATATCGTCATTCGGAAAGGCTAAATTCAAAACGGTTATCCCCTCGATGTGTGCGTGTCAACAAAGATGGGCGCATGGTTATCTTTAATGGGTACCTCTTTTCTCATCACATAATGTTATTGAATTCCGAATGCTTTAATTACTCATGTCTTAAAGTTGTGTCTCAGCGGATACCTTTAATTTTAATCAAAGGTCTTGTAGTATGATAAGTGGGACCCGTAAACAATTACTGTTTACTGAGATTAAAGTAATCTCACTTGTAACAGTTCCTCGCTGAAGGTAGTTAAGGATTAAAAACATTCCATTCTTGTTCGATTCGATCAAGCAGAGTTAAATTCAACTTTTTTAACATTATTGCCTTTGATGAGAAAATGATAAATTAGCTAAAATTAATTCAAAAATAATATCAATTAATCTCTTATGAAATTTAAAATTAAAGATATCCTGAAATTGCCAGCTTCAGAGAAGTTGATTTGTTCTTTTAAAAAAATAGAACACATTAGTGGCAATTTTATGGCTACATATGTACGACATAATCTCTCCTTTTAAATTTAGAAAGCTCTGACATCAGATTCCCACATTTTGAAAATGCCAAGTATTTGTTTATCATTCCAGATGTTCATATTTTGCAATATTTTAACTTGTGAAAAAACTTAAATATCAAAAATGATGATTTATTTTCCGCGGTATCTTTCTCAAAATGATTTAAAGAGTGTATTTAACAATTAGTAACTGTACTTCGGGAAGACTTATAATTCTCCCTCAGATATTTCTATAATGATTTTTAAATATAACGAAATACATTTAAAGAGTATTTTTAAATGAAATATTTTAAACATGAATAATAAAATATATTATAAACGACAATATGAGCATTTTTGATGTCTCTCTGGTCATATCTTACTAGTCATACTTAATCACAGTGGTCGGTCATTCGGCTCAATAAGTGTAGACATCAGACACATTAACTGATGCGCCACATCAGCAAATAGTTGAACAAACTCGAATCTAGCATACAGAATAAATTTATTATGTTTGGTCTTTCAAAATTGTAAATGCGGTTATGCTTAGTGAGGTTAGAGATTCTGTTGTAACGTATAGAATAGTTCCATCTTCTAGTTCTGCTATTTCAAAATTGTTGATAAAATTTCAAAATTCACTATTGCCTTTATATTAGACCATTTCATTTTAAAGTGGAATAGAATAATACAACCACCAGCAAGGCAAAAATTGTAATTTTTCACCTCAGAGAACAGATAGAACCAGGTAAGAGTATGGATAAATGTTAGATGAAAGGAGGGTCTCGAAAGTTTGTCAAGAAAAGGACATGACAGTAAGGCAGTCTTACTACATTTGACCTTTGGATTCATATGGTACAATATCAATCACTGCTTCTTTCTCTACCTTTTTACTTTATTAAATCTTCTCCAAGATTACTCGTCCAAGGTGTTCAGTGTTTATTGGCTGATTAGTTAATAAGGAACTTTATTCAATTTTATGTTACTGTTTCGGGGACCAATAAAATAGTGTGGATTAATACTATGTTAATATCAGCGTTTGTATATATCGATTTTTGACAGGTAAATGAACTAGCAAAATAGCATCTCAAGGTTCCACAGTCTGCATTAATTTGGCAAAATTGTACCCTATATGTATACAGATACTTAGATTTTTGAGTCGAACGTCGTTTCAGTGAATCTGTGGAAGATGACTGAATTTTCTAGAGAGATGAAACAAAGAAAATCGACTCATGAATCGGTGTTGATATTTTTATTTATCAAAAAGATTAAACCATTAGGTCTTGCATAAGGCTAATTAAAAGGATGCGATACTTACAAAGGAAGATGGAGAATCGAAAAAAGGACATACAGATAATATTATCTTTAACAAATAAATAAAAGGTAAAAATATTTATTTAAATTTTATTATCAAAAGGAATAAAAGTGAAAAATTTTAATGTTAAAAGTAGTTTAAAAGACCTATTTTTAACATTTTGAAGCTTATTTGGGAAATTTGACTGACTGTCTTTTTATAATCCGCCGAAGACTTCCTAAGCCTAGTTAATTACCAGTTTGAAGCTCAAATAGTCCTAACCGTGGAACAAAATCGGACAGCAAAATAATAAAAAATGTTCAAATTTCGTAGGATATAATGTGAATGATCTTTACTTTAGGCTACCAGAATCTTATGAGTTTTTAGCTAATTCCTGTGATAAGTGGGAAACATTAGTCTGTAGCGGATGCTACACCAATAAGTCTTTTTGCTACACCTAAGTGATCCTTCTGAGCAGTTCGAATAGCCTCTAGCAGAGTCCTCTATTGTCAATTTACCCCCAAATTAGCTAAGCTATGCTCAAAGTGATAAGAACAAAAAGACGTTGAATGTAGAAGGTTTTTATTGCTCAACTCTATGTGTGTGACGTTGTCAAAAGCTTAGTCATTAAATACAAAACCATGCTGGGCTCCTGGGATCTTGATTGCTGATTGGTTGAGGAGGTCTCTGCACACACGTCCGCACCTGTTCTCTATGCGACCGGTTACATACCGCACTTCCCAGAAAGTTCCAGCGCACGTGGTTCGATCAGCCTTGTTAGCGTTGTGAACCCCACAAGTTCTTAGTTTGTCTGTTAGTCAATAATTTAAATTAAAATCCTTATTTTATAAAAACTAATCAGATTAATAATCAGATATTCACTTCATTGGTCGAGTGATAAATGTACGAATCAGTGATATTATTTGACATAGAGATGCATCAATTCCAATAATAATATTTACTGAGGAGTAAAGATAGGTAAATGAGGGAATGTCAGTCTTGAAAACAAGATTTATTCAAGGCCATATTACATTTAAGGGGATTTTTCCTAAAATTTATGAGAGAATTCAAATAGAGCAAATCCTTCGAGGAAGATAGGTGAAATTGTGGTAAACGCAAGTTTTCATGAGAGAAGATTAACAACCATTTCCATTTTCTTTATCTTGTCTTTCAAATTCATATAACTTTTAAAAGAATACACTCAAAATGGCCGAGTTTAAAAGTTCATGCTTTTGTCATGCTCCTTGTTTTCGTCATATTCCATTCTCGATGAGTAACAAAAGCTAGTGGGACGGCATTTCCAACGCTCAAGTTGATTGTGAGCTTGCATCATAGACCTCCCTAGTTGGAAGGTCGAGTTCAACTAACTGAGTGTGTGCCGATGGGTATCAAACCCCTCATTTTTAATTGTCCAGACAAGTACGTGAACTACTGCACCACTGGCGAGATTTCTTTGCCAAATGGCCAAAGCAGCATAATAAAATTTGCACTTACGAAATATGAAGGCAGCGTGCGTTAGAAATATTCCCGCACCACCATTTTACTGAGAATTTCGTCCGATTCGCCAACAGAAACCATTTTTTCCTACAACGTGTGGTATTATTGAGCGGGTAATTTAAAAAGCTACTTTGCATAAACTCAGGCGCTTCTTTCAACTGGAATATGAAACACCATAATTTTGGCTTCACTTACAAAATATTTCACCCAACGATGGATAACAGCATGCAATACAATTATTGTCGCAGAATTTTTTTTACTTTAATTCCATTATAATGATCCAAAATTTGTCGGATTCGGACTTTAAACCTGATTTAAATGTGTTGGAAGAAAAGTACCTAATAAAAAGTAAGGCTATTACAGGTAAACAGCTGTCTTTATTATTATTTTAAATCTAAATTATAATTAATTTACACCTTGACATTTACTTTGGAGTGATAGAGAAGATTAATTGTTTAAATAAATAAGCAAAGTTAATGTTCGAACTAACCGAAGTTTTATGACCATCTTTGAATTATCACGTAAACACACAGGGCGTAAATTTTATCGTTTAAGATAATTGAACCGGGATCAAATCCCGATGAATAAACATTTAAAATTTATTCTTGTTTTCGATAATAGGCAAAGTTCTGGCGTAGTTTGAACAATCTTTTCACTTCATATTAAGAGAATATTATTGTACATATACACAACGAGTGATTGAATAATACTTTTAAATACGCGGATGAATGGCTGTAGCTGGGAGGAAAGACAAGGCAATTTGGTTAATGAGATTAGGGATTTTTACTCCACTTTTTAAATCGAGAGCGTATTCGCCACCGTTTTATAAAAAGGCAATTTGAGGACATCTTTAATGGATCTGATATCGATGTTGAGGATGGCACTATCATGTTTTGCGTTTTAAACATCTCTGCTTATCTTATCTTTTTCTCATAGGTACGGCAGTTATGTTTTTTGTCATTTATTAAACTCACATATGATCATTGTTTTTAGTTGAATAGTGGCCTCCAGAAATCTTGGTAACCTTAGATGCAAATATATTCAAATACTAGGTATAGCAATTAGCATCTATGAAACTTTCACAATAGGCATTGAAAATAGCAGTGTTGCCCAGGATATCAGGACAAAAATACTGAAATGGAAGCATTTGAATCATTGAACAGTAAGTAACGAACTATTCCCGTGAAAGACGTACAACTGTTACAGTTACTAATTTTTTTAACGGATAGAGTTCATGGCTTTTCGTCCTGTTTTGGAAATTGATCCATGCATTCCTGAGTTAATTCACATCAGCAGTGTTTAAAGATCTTTAACAAGTTGATCAAATTGTAATATATTCGTTTATTGTAATGTGTCGGATAGCGAATACTGATAATGTTAGAATCTCTTTATTTCTAAAAGAATCAATTTAAATAAATAGAACAGAACTGTAATATTTTGGATATTTAAATGAGTATGACATTTTAACGGCCTTAAGATAGAAATATTTGAGTGACTGAGACGAAATAACTTCTAACACATGGGCTGAAAAGTCCCGGCCCTAACAAAGAAAACACAGTTTTTGGTTCAAATTAGCTTTATTCATCAACCTAATCTCCATCAAGAGCAACGCAATCATTCCAGCACCGCTCTAACATTTCAATACCACTTTTGTAGAACGATTTAACTTTTGCCTCAAAATAGGCCTCAGTTTCAGTGATAACCTCTTCATTCTTGTAAAATTTCTTACCGGCGAGCATTTTTTCAGCAAATCTGGCAAATATGGTGGATGTGGGAGCAATTCGAAGTTCAATTCATGTAGTTTTGTTATTGTTTTGATTGACTTGTGACACTGTGCGTTGTCTTGAAGAAACAAAATTTTTTTCTTTGCCATATGCGGTCGTTTCTTTGCAATTTCGGCCTTCAAANNCTCCAATAACGCTATATAATATTCACTGTTGATGGTATTTCCTTTCTCAAGATAGTCGATGAATATTACACCACGCACATCCCAAAATACCGAGGCAATAACCTTTCCAGCCGATTGTTGTGCTTTCGGGCGCTTTGCACGAAGTTCACCAGTTGCTATCCACTCAGATGACACTCAGATGGCGATCGTTTTGATTCCTGAATGAAGTGATGGATCTATGTTTCATCCATTGTCACATATCGTTGCAAAAATTTCGGCTTGTTACGTTTAAACCCGGCCAAAAACTGCTCAGGACCAACAACACATTCTCGTTTTTGGTCAACAGTGAGCAAACGCGGCACCCACTTTAAACAGACCTTTCTCATAGTCAAATGCTCATGCAATATAAAGCCAACACATTCATTTCATATCTCTACGATGTCAGCTAACTCACGCAACTTCACTTTTCGATTATTCAAAACGATTTTGTGAATTTTTTAATGTTTTCTGGTGTTACCGCTTCATTTGGACGTCCACTGCGTTCTGCATCATCGGTATCTCTACGACCACGTTTGAAGTCGGCAAACCAATGTTTTATTGTTGTTTCTGATGGAGCGGAGTCCCCATAACACTTTTCAAGCCATTGATTCGCTTGAACGGTATTTTTTCCTATCAAGAAGCAGTGTAAAATTAAAACACGAAATTGTTTTTGATGCATTGTTTTGAAAATAACAAAAGTAGAGTCACTCTTAGCACAATAACTCACAAACTAATGAATAGAATATCATGAAATTTTAGCAGCTGTCTTTCGAAGGTTAGTATTAACTGAAAAAAGGCGACTGCAATAAAACTAGCGCCATCTATGTGTTAGACCCGGGACTTTTCAGCCCATGTGCTATTAACCCATATTTCTTCCTACCTGAGGTAACATATCCCGTCAATTTTTCGCGCCTATATGCCTTGATCACTTTAAAATTTTGCGTTCAAATAGCTAGCCATGAAATGAAAAATATAATTAAATAAAATTATTGGTTAAAAATGTAAGCTGTTGATTTTCATGAAAGATAATTTTCCCTTCTCAGTCACTGAAAGAAATATGAATTTTAGTGTCAAGACCGGCCCTTTTTGATTATTGTAGACAGACATTTGTTGCAATCCAGATTAATAACCTTGAAGTTAAATTTTGAGACCTGAGCTATACAACCCGAGTCCAAAAATCAAATGAAGTAATACTCTTAATACTTTGACTTAGCTCTCTGTACCTCTTTGCTCCCCTCCTCTTTAGCATTATTTTCGACTCACATGCTTCCCGCACTTGAAACCGCAAATCATTTTGCATCATTGTGAGTAATAGTAATATATAAAATATGTATTATTATTGAAAATAAAGACCAATTTATTTCACAGCAGTTCATTGGTTGCTATTTCTCAGACGGTACATTAGTGATACAAACAAAACAAAATGTAAAGTAATCTAACTGTTAATTGTCAATTTTTTTTCAAAAGACGCAAAAGTTTGAATTCTAATAATTTTTATTCATTATTAGACTCTCATTTTTTGTTTAACTTTTGATTTTCCTGCGCTGTAAAAATTTGCCTCAATTATTATCAAAAATATTAGAATATTTAGAATAAAAAGCAATATTTACATTAAAAACTATTGTTTAAGTCATTACCATAAATTATGCAGTGTAATATTTAAATTTACCATGATTATTTTGAAACATTGTGCACTTTTATCATCCAAAAAGAAATACTTGACATCCAAGAAGAACCCAAATTCAATATAAAATATTGAAATCTTGTCCATTTAATTTGCTGAAACCACTGCAATTTTGAATTTTAGAGTTGAATCACAACCTCTGATGCTAGAGATTACGGAGTTTTCTCCTGACTTGAATTTTCCGGCATTGTATCCTATTAATTTTGTACAACTTTCTTAAAATGATAAATGAATTACTAACAGTGCCTAATTTGATTAGAAGGAGGGTATCATGGAGCCATTACTTTAAATATCTTGCATTTTGCTATTTCTTATTAACCAGGATTAACTAAAACCAAGTAGACAACGATCTGGTGGCTCTGGATTGACATCAGGCTTTTAGAATGACAAAGGATCACATATGAATCAGAGTTAGCTTAACGTTCATGTTTCTTTAAATTTTATATATTAAAAAATCCGTCTTCTGTTTTCCCGTAATTGTGCAAAATTTGCTTTTCGATGGAAACAAATTTACAAAATAGTGGACTGCTGGTGAAAAATTTTAATTCTTTAATTATTGTTTGATTAAAAACTCTATTCAATTTCAAAAGCAATTTCATTTAAATAATTTGGAATAATCGCAAAGTGTAAATTTGTTAAGAGAAGGTGAGAATTTTTAGAATCATTTATTATATTAAAATCCATCACCTTCAGAATTGCTTCATAAGTAATGACTTATATTTAATACCCCTTTTATTGTCACTTTACAAGTTTATGGGGAAAGGATGGAGGGGGGGGGGGGAGGGGTGACAACATTTGGAAAATTTCTTAAGCCAAATCATATGTTCTCAGTTATTTTAAAAATCTGGCATAATTCATGGAGTATAATGTGATCAAGTCCACATACACTAGCCATAGCCGTCAGATTTGTCCACCAAATCACAAAACGAAACGTAAAATAAGAAGTTTTAACTATGTGTTGAAACTTTTCTCTGGTACCTATATTCAATAAATGAAGAAAACTAATTTACACGTAGCGTGCCATAGCTTAGTCATTAACATGAAGGTAATTTGATCATTGGTTAATGGCAGAACCAATTAGATTTGCACAAGCAAATGCACATAAATACGCGTAGGTTCGCAAAATACCAAATAGCTCCGGTCCTCGATACAATGGCTCTAATCTACGTTCATTTTGAATTCCGAAAAGAATCACAAGTTGAACCTATTAAGGAAATCGTTAATCGGGTACGCTCTGACTTCCTTTATTAAATTAATTTAACTGGATAACTGTTTAATCAACAAAAGTGATATATTTTTTCTTCTTTTGTGGCATTTTCCGACTATAAGTTTCCTAAAAATTGTACGGATATAGGGCTTTTTTTATAAATATTGGATTTTTTAATGAGAAAGTATTGATTTATGATTAAAACTGATTTGCTTTCACAGTATGTCTATGTGACAAATAATCAAATTCCGTGTTTATGTTTTAAGAATTCACTCAAATTCCCAAAATATTTACTCTTATTTTATTACCTATAAACTATTAATGTTATTAATTTGGTTAAACATATTATAATATTGAAATATAAAAAATTTAACATCAATTAAAAATTATCGACCTTTGATTTCTTCTGATATTGTCTCAATTTTAATTAAATTTTGAAACATTCACTAAAAGAGGAAAAAAAAGTATGGAAATTTCCTAGTCTCAAGGTTGTTTAAAATAGCCTTTTTGTAAGAGTAAGTACAATTGTTTTACTAAATAGCAGAACAAAAATTGATTGGCTGACAAATTATTTCCGGTAAATGCGAGATTTTATTGAACAAAAGAGATTATAAATTTCTTCATTCCTAGTGAATGAAAGGTCGAACAAAACGTAAGATAAGACAGGGGCATTTCACCTTAAATTAATAGATTAGTGACTATAGGAAAAGGACAAATGGAGCAAATCTGCCTTTTCAGCGAAGCTTTTATATATTTTCAGTTTTGGCTATACCTCATCACTATTAAAAGCCCAATTCCTTCACATTTTTGAGCGCATTCGGTCGGAATTTTACTATTACGGGAAGATGTTGAAATTTTAATAAATATTTATGCTCAATAGTAGGGATTCGTGTTCATTCACATACTATTAATCTTCCCCATTTCAAATTCCTCAGACTTCAGACAAATCCACACTGAAAGTGACCAAGCTTAAAGGACTCTCAGAGTTATATAAGTGTTAATTTAATTTAACCTAGATTTTTTCTCGAAATTTCATAATTTTTTTTATATTTTAGTACATTGCTGAGAAGAAATTGCTTTTGGAAAAACCAAGCAGCGTGGATCTCTTTAAACCATTGGAACGGTGTCTCGTTTCAGTTGATTCAGAATACGTGGATGAATTTATCAGAGAACTTGAACAAAATCCAGTTATTGCCGTTAAAAAGCACGCTTCAGATTAACAAGTGAAGTTTTAAATCCCATTAGCAAATATAACCTTTCATTGTTTCTGGCTCAGCTTGTTTTCATTTAATCCTTGAATTATAAAGACACTTTTAACGGCTTTAATACAGTTTAATTTCTATAAACTCATGATTATTATCACAAATAATAATGCAAAAGCATTTTCACTTTTCAATTGTGGGAAGCAATCGACATCGAATAACAGCAAGTCTAACAGATGATAAAGGGAAATGAATCAAAACACATAGGGAGCAACGTCAAGGTATCGAAGAGTTTTATCTTATTTAATTGTTAATACATTAGTTATATATTATTTACTAAGTAGGCAGTTCACTTTCCATAAATTTCAGTTTTAAAATTTGCCTTCCGGATTGCAGTAAATGCTCGTTTATGATGTTCACTGCTTAATGACAGCTATCATTTAATCAAGAAGTGTCGGTCCTGTGCTCACTTCATTTTTTTCACCAATATTTAAGAAAGTAATTGATCTTACAAAAATTTTAAATTACCAGAGATCCGTAAAATCCGTAAATGCATAATCTACTGTTTTCTTCTTAAGTTGACTGCAATTTTCCATCTTGGGTAGCTCACAATTTTACTTGGAATTTCAGCGATTTCACTATTACATAATTTTCTTCCTAAATTGTTTAAATTACGTGCGTTTATAGGTCAAAAATTGAAGGCACTTTTAAAAGATTCTCCACATTTTGGAAGGATAAATATTATTGACTATCAACGAAATTGTGTTATTTAACATAGAGAATGAATAGAAAGATGTTGTTTTAACAAAACCTTGTTCGGTGATTTGGTTTAGTCTTCAAAACTCTATGATTTACCGGTTATCTCTTTATTTCTGTTGTTAAACCAAACCCTCAAACTACAATCGCTTTCTAGAACTTAATAATCAAAGGAATTGAGACGCTCTCGTTATCTGTCCGTGTCTTGACTGGACTGTAGTTATGCTATATGCCGTAGGGATTTAAATGTTGCCGTGTACATTTAAGATAGCAGTAAAAGGCTTCAATCATGCATCAAGAAATTTATTTGCACTTATTTCCGATGCAGTTCTCTTGAAAAAATATGAAATAACATTATCAACACAGCCCATTCCCATAGACCAAGCGATTAACAAAAAGTGTCTTTCTGCCTTCACTCAAGCCTCCGTAGATATTTTCCGATGAGGTAAAGAAAAGAGGGTTAGATTCAATATAACACATTCAAGTGGCTGCAGATTCTATAAGTCGAAGGATACTGTCCAAGATAGACAGAGTTCAGCATTTTTGTATCCCAAAATGGGGTAAGCGTAGGTCTTATCATATAAGAATCAAACCCACCATTTATATTTAGGATTGTTGAATTTATCCATTTTAAATTAACTTGGGTGAAATAGTCAAAATGCAGTCCCCATTTTCATATGAAAGCGCTTGTTTTAATCTTTTACATAGATCAATGTTATCATCCACGGAAAGGCAAAGAGGTGAAATTTTCAATCGTGCAACTGAAAAGGAGGAGCAGTACGATAAGTTGATAATAAAACTAAAATAGAGGGAATCAGTGAAAAATTGAAAATGAATTTAAAATATATTACTTTAATTAAGTTTTGGATCATTATCTTTACAAATCAGTCGGTAATGTTCACCGTTGCTTTCGAAATATTATCATTTTCGGATTTATAAATTCACATAGTTTATGAAGCAATTTATTTCCTTGTGAAAAAGATGGATTTTTAAAGAATGGTCTTGTCATCTCGTAATACTTACTTATCTTATAAGTAGTATGCTACTAGGATAGTTTTGGCAAATTTACTCGCATTATTTGAACGAATAAGTCGATATAAATCCTTAATTTTGTTTTTTGCTTAAAATGTTGAAATGCAAACTAATCATTATGACAATTTTTTAAACCTTCGTTAAATATACCATATAAATTACCGAAATTTGAACTTGTAATATATTAAATAGACGTCCTATCGGTAAGTGCGCCATGAATTTACATATATATATATATATATATATATTTCTGTAAGATAATTTTATCATAAGGCTATTAAGAGGAACGTGGTAGAAGATATTTGTCTAATTTTCGGTCTCTTTAACTTCTATCGTCAAAGAATCTTTGACAACAACAACAGAGTAGGTATTCTGTTTTTCTTCGAGAACAGAGAAGAGACCGGGAGAAATGGAGTGGTCTGTAGCTACTGATACATTCGTCATGTGTGGCGGATTACAGAATGATTTTGGAAGCATCAGATCACCACTAAATTGGGAAAACTAGGGCGTGGAAGTGACCACTCGAAGACTAATAGACGGCTTAATAACTCTAATCAAATTAATCAACTTGAAGACGCTAGATGGCTCTGCAAAGGCGCTTTAAGTCATTGCACAGATCAGACCTTTAAAGAACCCTGAGACTTGGGTAACTTTACTGTGAGATAACTAATGAGGACTAAGGGAGAATTTTTGTCACAATAGTTGTGTGACATTTTTGTCCGTTATATCATGCAATTCATAACAATACTCTCTAATATGAAAAACAGTAAATCAAACATGCTCTGAGAAAAATTTTGAATATAAAATAAGTTCTTAATTAAGAAGAGAGTAAGCAAATGGAAAAATCATCGAGTGGATGATATAGTCATTACTATATAGAAAGCATTACTTTTAAATCATTCTCGGAAGGAAATTATGGAATCTCTATAATAACTAACATTTTGTGGTATCTCTGAGTCTTTTTTAATCAGATGACAAAGGTAGCATTACTTGGGTTTAGCGTCACTTAAAGGTCATTTATGAAATCGAGGATGGATATTACTTACAATTTTGAGTAGGACTCGGTCCCACCTTGCACATTTCATTTATGTGAGAACTGTATGTTTTGCTCAAGCCTACTTTCCAATATATTTTTTGTAAAATTGTGAAATCGAAGTTTGTACTCATTGGGATTTTCATATGTTTTATGAAATAAACTGAATTTCTTCAGTATCAGGAAAAGTCTTAGATCAATCAGAATAAATACCTCTTAAATAACTTTAGAAATATGAAAATTATAATATTTACGCTTCATTTATTGATATGTGCATACATCGGTATCAATCCGTTTGAAAATTAATCACAGCAGCGCCATAAAAATTAGAAAAATTATATTTTCGTATGTGTGCCCAATAGGTACGCTTCAGTGACATCGATTCGAAATAGATCAAAGAGAAATATCATTTGAGCTTTTCTTGCGAATAAACGTTCTTTTTGCTTCTCACAAAATTTTATCCAAATGTGTCTTTTCCGCATGTGATTAGGGGCTTTTTGAAATAAAAGTTTGTCTTAAGACTTGCTGTAATCGAGTGAAGTTAATAAATTGCCTTCTATGCAAATCACACGTATACAGACGCGAGCCAACAGGCTCGAGGTCTGTATCTGTTTCTCATACCAAATAGGGAAACACACGTTAGTGCATCAACCAGCCTAGGAGTGTAGGAATTAATGACAAACTCGGAATAAGTTATAATCATTCACATTAAGTAGTTGTTCTGGAAGGACTAAGCCAATGCAGCTGCCTCTCATTTCAAATGTTTGGGTTCTGCGTCACTCCATCCAGTTTTCACAATAAGAAGTTATTAAATAAATCACTTTATTCATTATCATCGCCGATTTGGGCACAGTAATACCTCGTTATGATCCACTTCACTGCCTCAGATTTTATCTAACATCCATCATTTCCCTTTCAAAACTTTATTTGTAAAGATTCTGTTAAGAAAAAAGCGGGTTATTTACTGGGGGCCATCTTAATGATTTTCTGCCTATTAAAACACAGATCGAAAATTGATATAAAATGCTGAAATAAGCTCCCTTTCCCTAATATACATACTTAGATTCCTAGAATATCCATTTCAATAGCGTTTTGTCAGCTGAGAAACAAAGGACTTCAATTTACAAAACTGTCGTTAAATTTAATTATTCAAATGATCGGAAGGATAAGAAGGAAATTCGATTTGCAAATGAAGGTACAAATTAAGGCCATTTCGTTTCTTTGACACGGAAACCAATTACTTGGCAAGCTTGTTAAAATACACTCCATTTGATCGACAGTGCAGTGATATAACGCTGAAAGGTGGGTGGTAAAAATTTCAGAGATGAGATGAATACTATAAATATGTCACCAAATATCAAACTGTCCACAACTTACAGCAAGTGCCCGAATAGATAAGAGTGTAACTCAGTAGGAAAAGTTACTATCTTTGGACAGTGATAAAACTGTAAGTGCAGTAATTCGAATTCAGCAACTCCTTACAGATTTGATCACGCGTGTCCTAAGCTTATTCATCCTTATTTCATGCTATGATTCATCAGGTCAATGTGATGACCCAATACCCTACTACCATTATATGAGCAGTATTCCTACACCTGAAAGGCCACTATACTGATACGTCATGCATACTTTCCGATTGCCTATGGGTTAACGATCCATTCATCCAATAACCCATAATTTTCTTCTGGATTCCCTACTCCCCATATCCCCATATCCACTTGTCCATTCAAATTTGTGGTTTCTACTTTCATTCGCCATTCACTAGGGCACCTAATCCCTGCCTCCCCACTCGCCTTTATGACTGCCTCTCTGACTGACGACGCACTGTATGCTTGTGTGGGTGATTTCCTCTCGGCCGCCGTGTGCGACTTACCATTCATACATTCCTGCGCGTGCATTCCCGCATAATACATGCCTTCTCCTACTACCATTATTACATTCTTATGGCTATTCCCTACAAGAGACCCTTGTACCATTCAATTCTCCGTACTTGTGCTTAACTGCCATGGGATGTGTTAATTCCGAGATTAGCAGGTGCGGTTCAAAATGCTGCCATTGGTGTCACGAATAGTTCCACCTCAGATGCAATTCAAAAAATTACAATGACGTTCATGTTAAATTTTCCTAACAGAGATAATACAAATCTTATTCTTTCAATTGCAAGTATTTTTTAATATTTCTACATATTAACACAATGCTTACGCCTTGACACTTCCTTCCCTAAACCCAACCACCTTCGTAGAACATCTTGGACTCTGCTGAATGTCCGTTTGATGGTTTAGTTTTCTTCGCTCATCAGATGCTCCTTCTTCTGGGATACATTCGGGCAATCCATCTAGGTTCAGTCTGCTTTCCTCATTACCAATTCCATTGGAGATTCTTCACCAAGCATTCCATTTCCGCTCGTCCACAAGGTCATGAGAGCATCCCCCGTCTACATCCCCTTCCTCCTTTCACTTCTTCTTTTCATTTCTCTCGATTGGAAGCTTTCGTGTTGGACACTTTTCACCTCGATCATA